>JAWPHD010004100.1:0-197350 GCA_037043455.1 Cyrtodaria siliqua
GTAGAGCTAGTAATACAGAGAATACTTAACAAAAATTCATTAATAAAATTAATTTCACAATCAATGTTTGAGAATGTTTAAAAGCAAATTATTTTACTTTGATCATATTCAACAAACCGTTGCAAAGTCAGCCATTGTATGGATGCTGATTTCTGCCATTTTTCATCTTTTCTTCTTTTATTTCGCCGCGCAAATACGACAGAACGAAAAGACACATTCAAGACGAAAAGACGATACATTCAAGGCGAAAAGACGACAAAAGGAAAGAACAACATAACGAAAAGAAGACATTTCAAAGGCAGACATTTCAAAGGCGAAACGACGTCCTTTCGTTTTGTCGTCTTTTCAACTTTTTCCATTATGAAATGTTTATTTACGTTATTACTCAAACATATCTTTGATAGGGCTGGGAGTGAGCTAAGAATAACAAATGTGACATTTTGTGGTTGTTGATTTTATTTTTTTGATGCGTGAAATTGCGTATAACACTGGCTCAAGATAACCGTATGTCCCTGTAAAAGAAAAGAGTACAAACCTAAACGTAGGGGACGATTTAAAGGGGGGGGGGGGGGGGGGGGGGGGGGGGGGGGGGGGGGGGGGGGGGGGTAGATTTTGGTCAATATTCGGGTCCGTTTCTAGCCTCATAAAACGGTTGCGGTAGTGCATTGATAGGGTAAAACAGTCCGTTTTGAAATAAAAAGGACTTAACAATGTATTAATTAAAGCACTCATTAGCCATTATGCGTCAAGCGGGCGAGCGGGCGACCTATTTTCGGGTCCGTTTCTAGCCTCATAAAACGGTGGCGGTAGTGCATTGATAGAGTAAAAAAATCCGTTTTTAAATAAAAGGATTTAACAATGTGTTAATTAAACCACTCATTAGCCATTATGTGTCGAGCGAGCGAAGCGAGCGAAAAAAACATTTATACTGAGGGCTTGCATCGAAATTCTTTGATATTTTATCTACAGTAACATGGACATACATGTATGATCCGGAATATTTAGGGGGTGGGGGTGGTGGGCGCCGGGTGCGCCCCCACTGTATCCTCTAGTGGATATAAATGTTACAACATATAAACATACGGGAGTGGAGGACGATATAAATGTTACAACATATAAACATACGGGAGTGGCAGGTGTTTCCTTCCCAGCCGGCTGGGCATCGACACGCAAACGTATCCCCTACGTCCACACAGCTGCCACCATTGGCACACGTAAACAAGTCGCACTGACTGTCTCCTGAAGGAAAACGATCTAGGTTACCTTGACTTATATTGATGGGCCTGACATTTTCACGAGGAATGTGGTCATATGATGCCATATGTGGTCAGCTGATGAGGCCACAGGGTAATAATGTGTTTCGACCATTTAAGATAGTGAGACGTATATACAAACATATAGAAATGTGTTTAAAATAAAATGAACCAGAAGAACGAGGCCCAATTATGAAAAATTGGAAATATTAAGGGGTACAATTTATGACAGAATCTTGTTCTCTTTCGAACTTGTGAAATATATTCAAAACGAGAAAAAATACAAAACATGGCTCGAAGTTAAAATATGAAATAGATATAAATTCTAAATATATTGATTATGCATTTTAAATGTGTAGTGAAATTTAGATAACACGTATACCGTAATCAGAGTTTGTGTTCGAAAAGAACATTATGTACTTTCTGGGTGTTCTATAGAACATTGTGTACTGAGTGTGCTATAGAACAGTGTGTACTGAGTGTGCTATAGAATAATGTGTACTTTATGTGCTACAGAACATTGTGTACTGGGTGTTCTATAGAACATTGTGTACTGAGTGTGCTATAGAATAATGTGTACTGTATGTGCTATAGAACATTGTGTACTGGGTGTTATATAGAACAGTGTGTACTTACTGAGTGGGATCTATAACATAGTGCACTTACTGGGTGTGCTATAGAACAGTGTGTACTTACTGAGTGGGATATATAGTAATGTGTACTTACTTAGTGGGATATATAGTAATGTGTACTTACTGAGTGGGATATAGAACATTGTGTACTTCATGAGTTGGATGTAGAATATTGTGTACTGAGTGTGATATAGAATAATGTGTACTTACTTAGTGTGCATGTTTTGCCCTTCCACGAGTCTACACACTGACACACGTAGCCCGCTACCATGTCAATACAGATGCCATGGTTACGACAGGGGTTAGGATCACATTCGTTTTTATCTACATTATAAATATGCATATAACAGTTTGAAAGTTTCATAAAACATTAAATTCAATCAACACTCACTTTTGTTTTATCCAAAATTAATGGCAGTGTCAGATATAATATCAACTCTATTATTGGTTTTATGGCGGGCGCAGGGATGTTACACCTTAGAACCACACACACACACACACACACACACACACACACGTTTTGATGCACTCTTCTCCAGGACAAGGGAGCGTGCACGTCGCGGAGATGGAACGCACAGCACCTGACCCACTTTATTCGCCTAATGGGCCCGGGTGCTGTGTGACTAATCCGATGTAGGCCACTGTGCTCCGCCAGAGAATGTATCAACTGATAGCTACGCCGAGATGACCTAACGCCACAACTAGTATTCGACGTGGAGGAGTTGGTGCATGCGGCACAGTGGCCTTAAAAGGGAACGTCACCACCTCAAACCCAATGTAGCGGATAGGAAGGCAAACATCACCAGTAGCGGATGTAGACCAAGACCAGCACCTCACCGCCGCAGCAAAAGCTACACAGAGCGTCAGCAGCAACCATCTACACACAGACAACCGAAACTACTACACAGCAGCACGAGAACAACAACACACTCAGCGACAAAGTCCAGGCTCTTTTATACCCATCATTTTAAGACTAATTATCGGGTCATCGGGTTAAACTAGAAAAAACAACAGTATCAACAGTTTTGATACACTTCTGGTCTGACTGTCCGAAGTTCAACATCGGCATATGCTAATTAAATACTGCTCCTATTTTGAAGGATTGTGCTTTGCTGGGACTTTGGGCCGAAAGCATTATCAAACATTATATCCGGGTTCTCTCGAGAAACCCCGCTTCCTTGAGAGGTTATATATTAGATATGGCTTAGTGCACGGGTTGCAGCTTTAGCTATCCTTGAGTTAGAGCCTTGTCATTGGAAGCCTCGCTTCTTTGATAGGGTTCTGTGTGACGCTTCCTGGATAATGGCAGTGTTAAAGGGAGCTGGCGCTGTTGAAGTGTGCGGCTAAAACCCCAGCTCGTAAACGATGGATAGGTCAGCGGTAACCGAGAGAAGTTACAGCACTTGATTAATCTGGGTGTAGTTGTGGCCTCGTACAATGTTAATCATTTATTTGAGTTCTGCAATCATTTTATGAATCATTTTTAGAATCAGTTTGGACAATCATTAGTTTGTTAACTCTGTACTACTCCACGGCTAGGAAAGCCCCAAGAAAAATTATATTATAGATAGAATTGTACATCTGCAAAACGTTACACTTTCTATGATGTTCATAAAGTGACGGCTGACGTACCTCCATTTTTTAAAGTTGCGGCAGCAAGGAATTTAGTTATCAACGAAAATTAGTTGAAACGTATCAAATTAAGGTTTTATAAATGCATGCTTGTAAAATCTATGTATAAAATGTGTATTTTTTTTAATTGATTAACGTATCAAATATATTAAATCTAGTATAACGGTTTTGGTGTGAAAATTTGGCCTTTTGGTTCAAAATGTCTTGGGTCACTCAACTTACTTATATTGCATAGTGTGCCTTCCCAGCCTTCCCCACAGATGCACTGGTATGAATTGATGAGATCAATACACGTTCCTGAATTCTGACACGGGGAACTAGAGCAGTCATTAATGTCTGAAACAAAACACCATGGCTTGTATTATTCCAGAAGTACAGATATAGAGGATCTTAAACGAGTTCCCATTTCATATAAGATTTATGAAACTAGTTATGAATTATTTTAATTTTAACGAGCCTTTTGGCAAGTTAAAATTAAAAATAATTCATAACGAGTTTCATAAATCTTATATGGAATGGGAACGAGTTTAAGATCCTTTTTATCACATAACATTGCAATCAAATTAGTAAAAATTAATTCAGATGGACATAGAGGTTGCGTACAGCTAAATATAGCCTGGCTGAAGCCCCGCCTTTTGTTGTGTACGATTCAGTACAGAAGTGAAAGTTCACAGAGTTCACAGAGGTCAGCAGATATAACTTTGAAATATTCAATATGCATTTTCAGGAAGGATAAATTATAGGTAAAATAATCCCCATCAGCTAGGATCATTAAATTAAATAAAAAAATATTTTTTAATGTTTTTGAAAATTTAACATCCATTGAAATTGCATGTCAATATTCAGTGCGGATTCAATAGTGTTTGTAAACACAGACATGTGCAGAGAGTTTGAGCAGAAAAAATTGTCTTTTTCACACTTTCAAAGGCTTTGTGATGGAAATATCTATGAAATAAGGTAATTTAAAGAAAATCTGGTGTATAATTCTTGAGATATTAGCTGACAGGTGCAACAGGAGGTCTATGGGAAAGTATTTAGTTTTCTGCAACCTATAACCGCCACGACGTCAGACACACTTTAGCGCCAAAACGTCATAAAATATGTGACGTCGTAACGTCGCGTCTCACACATAACGTTGCGTATAAAATAGTTCGTGTTTACCTCTTTACAAAATAGCAGTCAACGCCACCTTTTTAACAAACCAACAACAATGTTTTGTATAACGTGCATTATTTTTATAAGCTGTCATAAATAATAAGTTTATGACTCAGATCTGGGTGAATTTGTAATAAATAAAATAGTTTCAGTTAATAAACTTGCGTAGTGTTACAGGTTTAACTCAACCAATCAAAATCGTTCCAGGTTGTATTACACGTGTGTCATGCAATAGAATATTAAATGGGTGTTCGACACTGCTAACAAGGGACGTTATGTGATAAAACCTCCTCTTCTTCTTTTTTTAAAATAGGAATGGTATTACATTTCTCAATATTAAACTAGAAACTAGGATCGTCTACAATATTGCGGTTTTTTATTGTTGTTTTTAATCTGACTTGTATAAGATTTTCTACTCGGTGTTACGAAACAATAAAAAAAATAGATTTATTGTTTCGTAACGCCGAGAAGAAAGTCTTATACAAGTTGTTTTGCATTCGCTTGCCTTATTTGGTGATGTTTGTCTGCAATCTTGTCTTGTCTTGCCTCAATGGTTTCATTTCGTGTTGCTCTGCTTTCTGCCAAG
The DNA here is from genome assembly GCA_037043455.1 of Cyrtodaria siliqua. Classification (NCBI taxonomy): domain Eukaryota; kingdom Metazoa; phylum Mollusca; class Bivalvia; order Adapedonta; family Hiatellidae; genus Cyrtodaria; species Cyrtodaria siliqua. Next base: position 5,259 of record JAWPHD010004100.1, read on the forward strand.
TCATTGAGTACCTTCTTTGTGGTTTCTAGGCTATTGTTTTTTTGTATTTATATATACACGAGCATCTTTGTGTTTTACTTATATTGCCTATTACTGTTGCTTTGTTGGTTAGAGAATAGTTCATGGCGGGGATTTCTTTATTTACACTGTCCCGTTTTATTGGGATGACAGTAGGGTAAGTGTGAGGTTTGGTGCACCCTAGAACCTGGTTTAAACCCCAAGCGTCCTTTTTTGCCACTGACCGTTCCATGGCGGTAGCCTATTGTCAACCCTTTTTGGGTTTGTGACGTCATATGCCTTTCTTCTTTATTAACATTGCCATTCATGTTTGTCTTTTTGCGTGTTTTGGGGTTTACTGTTCTGTGAAAGCTGCATTTCCTTTTGACTTTTATACTTATTTTCATTGGATAAAACCTATGAAACCGTTTTCAAATGTTACCACGTATTACCACGTGTATGAACTCTGCTTGGAGGAACTACTTTTTTTGCGCGACATTCATAATATGTATCGTCTTATCTTCGATGGATATCTCAATCTAAAAATGTCGTTTTGTCTTGTTTTGTTGAGTTTTGTCTAGTTTTGTTGAGTTTTGTTGAGTTTATGCATGTTTCAACTTTGTCGAATCCCGTTCTAATTTAAAAATAAAGTTGCTCAGCCTTGATTCAATTTGGGTGATTCATCGAAACATGCATAAAGAGCATAATCGATGGAATAATAAACATACAAATATGCTATTATTGTTTAAATAAAATGTTATTGTGTACTGACAATAAAGGTTGTATGAAAATGCAATTGCCATGTTGTAAAATGGTTATAACTTTGAAATCTAAAAAACGACTTTGTATTGCATAGAGTTGCTACTTACTTTCATGACAATAATCACCGGTAAAGCCCGTGCTGCACGAGCACTCAAATGCTCCTCCTGGTTTACTGATACATAGTCCATGTTTACCGCATATACCAGAGGATATGAGCTGTACCCCACCCACACTGTTGTTTGTAGGGATGGATACCGTGCAGCTATCTATAGCTGTAAATAAGAGAATATTTCATTTATAATATGCTTTGTAACCAGTTTCATAAAACTATAAACAATTATATAAACAGTGTGTCATTCTTGACTGTTTTACTGTGTCAAACGCCGTTTTCCGTTCGAGCGAAAACTGCCTGATTCGCAGGGCCGTTGATCATGCGCCTGCTTAGAATGAATGGATGCAGCTTTGGTTTACGACTCGTTAACACATTAAATTATGTTATATCGACAAAGCAACCTCAGAGGTAGATGAGATGAAAGATTCCTTTCAGACATGCCTCCGCCAGGGAGCGAAGCCATGCAGACATGCCTCCGCCAGGGAACGAAGCCATGCAGGCCAGAGGTATGTAGAAGAAATGCAGAGCAGAGTTACGTAGAAGAAGAAAAAAAACATATATTGTCTGGTTCACTGACCTCTGTACTAAAAGAAAAGTCAATTATAATCGTCTAGATGGCTTGCATGTATCTCTAAACAAATCAGTAATTACACGATCAAGATTTCGAAAGTAAATGACATGATATACGAGTGAATATATCTAAGTTGCGTTTTATACAATCATTAACAAATGGAAACTGTATCTGATGACTCTCGGTTTAGACAAACACTTTATTAACACAGATAGCACGCATGCACGTGAATGAGCTCATTAAGAATTGTAAACGATAAAAACTAAATACTGTTTACGCAATAGACGAATATATTTTAGAAAATAGGTAACCTAAGGAAGCCCTGGAGAGACGTATTAGTTAGGACATTACTTATGACTTATTTGTTATTACTTTTTTCTTATTACAAATAGTAAATCAACGAGATATCCATCATGTTTTAAAAAATAGGTAATAAGAAATGAGTAATAAGAAATAAGTCATAACTAATAAGTCATAACTAATACGTCCCTCCAGGGCTTCGTAATAACATGATTAAGCGGCCGTTGGTATAAACGCAACACTTTGTTTTATAACAGTTTTGGAAAAGAAAAAAAAAAGATGAATTACTAATTCTTATGTTTATTTAGAACGATTTGGAAAAAGGTTCAAAGAACTTTCACTCAAACAAGCGTCCAAATACTTGTATTAAGTGTGGTTCCCGGGCAAAAACAGGACCACTGCTTATCCAGGCGAAGGGCAAAATTCCTCCTCGCCCCACCCCACTCCGCCCCAACCCTATGATTTCATGTTCATTTTTGTCATGTTCATTAAAGTTCTTCATCATCGTCGCTGTATTGTTTCAGGTGCTACTTGAGTGGTGGCGCAAAACAATGATAGTGTTTCCAGCGAAAATGGCGTGTTTACAAGAGAATGTGCAGCAACTCTGCAGTTATGCAGATGAGCAGGCCCATTCTGCATACGTGTATCTAGATGTAAATGGAGAGTGGGTCTGCAATGGTCATTCCTGTTGGCGCCATATAACATTTTGCGTTGGTGCGCCGTAAAACCCCAATTCAACTCAACTTATTAATCTTAAGAATAGACTCAATAAAAAGTGCAATGAATGGTTGTATAAGGTTCAAATCTTATTTCTTTAACTATCTTTCATGTATTTATTTTAAAACTTCTGCAGATAAAGATAAAACGTTGAATGTAGACCAGTTTGAAGCCATAGTCGTTTAATAGGTAGTTACATTTAATTAACTTGATTGAAAGTTAATTAAAAAAGCATTCATTTAATTTTAATTAAACAAGATATTTGTATTCACAAAAACTACTGAAATGAAAATAAAAGCACAATAGTTGCCTATTGCTCCGGCGATATTATGTCATATAGCACTATATTATATCATATAGCACTATATTATGTCATATAGTACTATATTATACAAACCCAATAACTGATTTATTGCATCGAGCACCTTTTTTTAAGGCAAACGCCGATATTTAACCCATTTTAATGGAGCGTCAACGTCATTGAAACGTTCGCGCAATTGGACGTCACGTCACGACCGGTACAGTTTTAAAACATTATTAAATTTATTAGGTTTGTTACTAACGCCTTAAAGAACTATTTGCAAATGATTTAAACTTTGAATCAGAATTGTAGTCCATATTGTTTTAGTGACCCTCTATGAAATCTACTGACCCACTATAGAATAATAGAGGGTCGCCATGTGACCGCTCTAATCCAATGCAATCCCTAGGATTTTGTGCGAGGTGCAATAAAATGCATTAATATCTGGTGAAATTACAGCGCTAATTAAGCACGTGCTTAATTCATATATAGCTAGTATCCCCACTTAGTCATAGATAGCACCGCGGTCTTGTGTAATATTCACGTCTCTTAATATGAATTAGCCTATATAAAGGTTATCACTTAACGGATATCATCAACCACTGACGAACCATTTTAGTTGGAGTATGCTATACTACTATTTGCAACTGTTAAGGACTATTGGTCAACCATTTTTAAAAAAGGTGTCAACAATGGATAGGGTTTAGCCAAGTGAAATTTTCAAACAAATACATATTTTAGGCATGGGCAAAGTCCAGACAGTAATTCAACACTATTGATGTGAACATAATATCAAAAGGAATATATATATGGCTATAGGAATAGTATATACTTAAAGATGACGGACCAATAGTCCTTCAAAACTACCAATAACGGGAGAAATAATAACTTAAACAGAAAAACACACAACAGAAAAACACACAAATACTTCCTCCAATGTACAATGTTTTTTATGAACAATGAACATATGTTGGTTTTGCTGAACGTTTAATACATATGTTATTGTAGAAAGAAACAAAAACAAAACGAAAATAAATGATGACTTACTATTAACAATAATTATTTTTGGCTGTTCACAGTTTTTCCCAGTATACGACTCGGGACAGTAGCAGAAATAGTCATCCTCCATAACATAGCACGTGACGTCGTGTAGACAGGGATTTGGACTGCACGGGTCGATATCAATCTGAAAAAGGTATGCATCTTCTTTTTTTATATGAATTTAGCTGTTGGTGCGACAATAAAATCCAATTCAATCGTAACGAAGCATTATGCAATATTTGGGGGATTAGGTTATGTGTCGTGCAATAAAGTAATGATATTTAACATTATTATATAACCTATAAATAGACGCGTTTTCATTGGCTAAAAAGTAATTTTTTAGAAAAAATATCTAGCGATATTGACCTGTTTTTTTGATATTGACCTGTTTTTTTGATATTGACCTGTTTTATATAATTGTTTTTTTGATATTGACCTGTTTTATATAATTGTAAATTGAGGGTTATATAATAAAACAGTTATGGACTTTTCAGCTGTTATACATGATGTTGATATGTACCAAAAAATCATTATTGACCTCGGCTATCGCCTCAGTCAATAATGATTTTTTTGGTGCATATCACATCATGTATAACAGCTGAAAAGTCCATAATTGTATAATACACACCCCACAACGAATAACATATACATCAGTGACCAATACTGAATACCAAATTGTCAAACCCTCCCTCATGTTGCTTTAGTCCGACAAAGTTATTTTATACATTTCAATCACCGCTATTGAGAATACTGTGAATAATTGGAAGTAACAAACACAAACAAGAGAACAGTAGCAGAATCGGTTTCATTGAGTCCGTTCTTGAGAGGTAAAATTAGTCACGCCCACTAGCACCGGCGGCTTAAGCGGTGTTTTACTCTAAAGGTCTAATTACACTAAATCAGCCGGATGTGCTCGGCTGGTGCATCGAAAGTAGTTCTATATTAAAGAGTGCTAATATTTTTTTCTTTAAACATTTTTTTTAGTGCAGTTTCCTGTTATTTTTTGGCTGTAACTGTATTCTGGACATGTTGTTGATATTTAAAAATGGAACACATCATGTTTTTGACAGTTTTTGATATACAGTAGACAGGGTACGACATTGCAAGGGATAAAAATAGCATTGACCTTTAACCCGGTGTTAATATACAGCTGAAGAAATGTTTCTTAGGAGATATTCAACCACCTATTTCCTTGTTGATTTTTAATAGCAGACATGTTTATTTGCATGATAAAGTAAGTTTCCCAGAATTCTAATCAGATTTGAGTTTTTAACAGGTTGTCAACATTCTAACTTTACTATGGAAGGGGAACGGAGATTCATTTACGCTATTGTAACCTAAAGTCACAGAGATTGGGCTTGACGATCCCAAAGGACAAGTAAGTAGGAGTATAGTTTTGTGATTACCCGAACTCGATTTGTTTCACGTTCAAATATATTGACTGGTCCTCTTTATACGCTAACAAGAGTAGCATTAGTATGCATGCCTTATATAACCCACATTGCATACTGCACACTACAAAGCGTGCCGGTGTCTTACACAGTACCATATATAAACACATAATAATATGACAAATAAATCACTTGTTTAATCTTGTTAACATGTAAAGTAGAAAATAAAATGCATAACGTTACTAAAACAGTTACCTGGCAGTCATATCCGCTGTATCCCTCCGCACACTGGCACGTGTATCCAGGTATAAGATTTGTGCACGAGGCGCCGTTTAAGCACGGTGCGCTGTCACACTCGTGAATCTCGGCTTGACAGTCTTTCCCTTCATATCCCGGTAGACATAGGCAGTAATAGTCATCAATCATATCCTGACGACATTCATGCATAAAATAGTTCATAATACAAGACATGTGGTAATAAATGGTTCAAAATTTCTGTAATAACTGCATCTTCAATGAGAGGAAGTCAAAGGTAAAAACAGTCAAAATTAACTCTTAATGTATTTATTCATAGTATGCATTGTTTTAAATGAAGCTGTCCCATTTTAGTGAAAAACGACTATAATCTATTATTACCTAAAACAATCAACGTTCTAACAGATGATCTAGTGTTCCCATGTATGCTTATAAAATAGTTATGCACCTCTCATAGAACATATAAGGTGCAATCACTTTTTCATAAGTTTACACGTGATATATAATCATGATATACTACTTACTATGCACTGGCCTCCATTCTTACATTGATGTTGACAGTCGTTCATGTCTGAAATACAGTACGAGTAACGTTAGCGAATAGGCAAAAGAAAGTTCTAACTATATAATGGATTGCCAAATTAATCAAACAACCTTATAAAGTCCATTTCATTTCTAATTCTTCTTGTGTCTGCATCACTACAAACGTTTAAAGATGAATGGCCACTCTTTTTGTAGTATCATCAGTTAACATATTTAACTCTAAAACATCATCTGAATATTTCTTATAGTCCCAGAGAGAAATATATAAATAAAACCGCTACTAAGTTGTATGTAAAAATAAATATTTGCATGACGTAGATACTACTTTTAACACTGCGTGACTGCACGGGGAAATGAGGTAAATCTGAACTGTATAGCAACACAACTATTGCCTGATAATTGATAAATACATTTACCTGTGGATTAATTTTTACCTGTTCAAAGTTTTCTACGTCATCAAATACAATCTTATTCTCGCTTTTCACAGATATTGCAATGTATGAATTGTAATTATCTATTGTTGTGTATTGATTTCGTTTTAAATCAACATGTTCATGTTCATGAAACAAAACATGGCCGGAGAACTTTAACTTCGTGCCTTTCTGCCGTTACAGATCACGTCAAACACTATTATGCTAAAGCTTATGACAACTCTGGACTAATTTAGGATGGTCTGTTAGAAATCCAGCAGATGTTCTTGATAACATGCATTGTCGTAACCCTGACCTGCTTTTAAAATATTAAAGTAATTTAAGACCTCTTCTGCGACAAGGATTATCACAACTGACTTCTATGGTGACATGATTTACAATCTTTGTATGATCATTGATCACTTTCATACAAACTTTATTAAATTGTTAAAAATGTTTATTAAAAGAGGTTATGACCATATTGTATTGAAACTCAAGCATGTTTAGTGGTTAACCCATTTACAGTTCGCCACTATGCCTTCATCTTTGATTGTGCGATGACCGGACATAGTGTTGACTCTAATATAACCCTTTGATTTATCCTTGTAATTTGTGTTTGTTTCGATGCGTGGTTTTGGTTCACGCTGGTCCTTGAATGCTACATTTCCTGTTAGACTTTTGTATCTACATTTGATGACCCTGGAACCTGGTTTAAACCGTCCGTGACCTTTTTGGTACTGACATTTCCCTATTGTCAACCCGTTTATGTTTGTGGTGTCACAGACTTTAACTTTATTATTCCTTGTAATTGTCGTTTGTTTTGCATGCGTGTTTTTGGTTGACTGTGTTCTGTGAATGTTACACTTCCTGTTCTACTTGTATGCCTACTGTTTTGTGAAAGTCTTTGTCGCAGAAGAGTTCTTAAATTACTTTTATATTTTACACGGAGATAGATGGCATATGTTTTGTCATTTGGTTATAAACCATCTGATAGACAATAAATATAAACATAACATTGGTGCGCATGTCTTTTTCCTGCAGAATGTTATTTATTGTTTTGAGAGGAACAATGCATTATTTCTTTTATTTGTTAATGTGCATAAACTACTTTAAGAGCAGATTCATAGTATTCTCTCTCTGGGGCGGATCTAAATAACCTATACTGTGTTGATGAGCCGTTAAACAACATTCAATTCAGTTCAGTTCGGAAAGAAAGTGGCCAACGCATAAAATCCTGTAAACATATCAGTGGCCGACGTATTAAATCCTGTACATGTAAACGGCTTGCGTGCCATGAATGACTTCGTTTCCTGTTTTTCTTCTCTAACAGCATTTATGACAGCAACACAGTAAGTGCAACAGAGGTATTGTTATCCCATTTCCCGATAAAAGATTGCCGTTTGCCCCATTTTTCAAAACTTCTTTGGCTTTAAATGTCTTCCAATATTGTTTTATTATTGATTATTATGCATTACACAATTTACACATTTTTCATTTAAACATATCTTATAGGCAATATTTAACATACATAAAAATATAAGCATATATACGATATAAATACTATCATGACATTTGGGTAGGGTAACGCGTTTGGGAAACGCGTTTTTCACCAATTGATTAGTTGATTTTCAAAAAACAAAATGAAAAAAAATAAAAATGTTACCCCCTCAGCTACAGGCATAGATACCTAAAACAGTTCACTACGTTATTATGTAGGGCATTTCTTTGCAAGCAACATCTAAACTAATTGGAATATCATCAGTCTTTTAAATGAGACGTTATCTCCATTGGTAACGTTGGCAACCTATTTACAATAATAATATATCAGTTACTGAACAAATGTTATTGTCATGTGTAGCTTCCTGAATATTACCATTACGTGGTATCAGAAATAATACCACCATTAAGAAATATTCACACATTTTAAATTCCAAGATTTATGCAATATGTGTGGTGCGTGCGTGCGTGCGTGCGTACGTACGTACGTGCGTGTGTGTGTGTAATCTCTTTTGATTCACTAAACAAGTTTAGAGTGGTACTTAAATCTATATATTTGTCTTTTACTGTTTTCATTATCTATATGTGTATTACCCAAGGCCACGTTTAGGTGCGATAATTTCCGAGACAAGGCAATTCGCACAAGAGTCGTGGCGATAAATTGCACAGTTATATTACGCCGTTAATTGTTTCTTTATATTCTGTAATTGATACATTGCGTTTTGTATGAGACGTCGTTTATGCGATCGACCACAGCATGTATCGAAACCTTCGCGGATAAAGACACCAGCTGTAGCACAAACGTTCTTATCCCAAAACAATACAAAAAAATAAAGAAAGCGGTCCCTTTTTCAGAGCAAAGCATAGGAAGAAAAGGATATATTCCATCAACGTTTTACTACATTCTACTTCGTGCTTCCAGAATATTTGTCGTTTCATGTTTGACACAGCTAGTGAAAAGATGGAAGATGAGCATGTATAGCGGTTATGCTACAGAATAACAACAGGCAACATTCAACTAGAGTTACAAGTGACGTTATCTTGCTGGAGTAACGTGACGTTGGGATGATTCACTAGGAACGGTAAAACGGCTGGCCAATGTGTGACTTTGGTTTTTTTACCCATCAGTGTTTACAATTGTTAATTAAATATTCTCCAAATTGAACATATGCACTTTTTATTATAAATTACTTTAGCAATACAATGTAACACCCATAAAATCTACTGGTGGGACTTTTCATTGACCGTCAGTATAACTAACTAATAATCGTGAACTTTCTAGACCAGGGCCCCGTTTTATGAAACAACTGACGACTAGTTTGCTCGTAAATCAATTTCTTAAATGCTTCACTATAAATTACACTTTTCAAATAAACATGATTTCATTTCAGTTTCTTATACAGGAGATATTGCTGCACTACGTGCACACATAATTGTCTACATTGAATGCTTTGGTGAACGAAGTGAACGATTTTAAAATTTGAGAATTATCGTAAGATATTTAATAAAACAGGGCCCAGGTCATTACGAAACATTGAGATAAAGTATATTGCAATCAACTGGCATGACTGAATACAGACTGTCTTCCATTAGTCAACTAGCATGACTGAAGAATGAATACAGGTATAAAGTATCTCCCATTAGCCACATGCTGGTTCATTAGCAAACCTTGATAAGTGAATATTTGTAGGATTCTTTGGTACAAGTGTTTACCATATGTACGTCAATAAATTATACGGTTTATTTCAGTACTGGATGACCAGTGTGTACTGTTATGCATTAGTTAGTTCAAAAAAGTAAAGCAGTTTGTTTAGAACATAATTTGGAATGCTGGGGCTAGTGCAGTTCGTCCATTATCAGAAGTCAATGAGTGCAAGACTGAGTATACGGTACGCGCGTTTGCTATTTGTACGGTCAATTTAAGACACTACATTTACCAATAAGTTCAACAGGTCCAACCTGTTATATATAGAATATTATAACTGAAATAAACCAGTACATTCATTAAGCAGAGTTCGTCTAAGTACGGTCAATTTAATATGACAAAAGCTTTGTACGGTTAATTTTAAAATATAAATGTAGGTCTTTGAAAAAGTGTTTGCACTGTTTTACAAATTAGTTTAAAAAGGTTATTTTTTCTTTTAAAAATATGATTTGGAATATGGATATTGGATATGGAAGGCATTTCTTTAGAATTTTATTTTGTGAAGAAAAGTGAAAAACAAAAAAAAACAGTTTACATGTTGACAGGTTTAAAACAAACTACTTGTTTAGTTGTACTTTGCATATTTCGACTTAAAACAATTTAGCTTACAATAAGTCCGTAAACTTATATATATATATCAACATTGTGCATTACAAGTGTATTTGTCGCATTCATACAATACTGTGGTGCTGTTTTCCAAAACATTTTTTGTATCTGCTCAATCTTTGCTGCTGTTCACAGAAAGCACAGAAAACGTCAGCATGAGAGAGATAGAGGGTAAAGTGAGGGAGGGAGTGGTGAGGGAGGTGGTATTAAAACAATACATACTGAAGTCGCAGTTTTTCCCGCTCCATCCTGGCTGACATTCACAATGATAGTCGCCCACCAGGTCTCTGCACGTGTGTGCGTTCACGCATGGCCGGCCCTCACACTCATTTGCGTCCAGCTGACAATGGGGGCCCTGCCAGCCCGGGGGACAGAGACACACGTAGATATTCGTCTGATCTATGCACGTGCCAGCATGTTCACACGGGTACGATTCACACTCATCTACGTCTTAAAATAGAATTTATATACAGAGCAAAAATAAAAAGTACTCATTTTTATTTTCGTTATTATATAGACAGCAAAACAGGAAATAATAAATGATGTATATAAACAAAAATAAGATCGACCACCAACAATAGTCCAAACAAAAGTTTTTTTTTGAAAAATTCGGTACACCAGGGAGTTATCCCCCTTTTTCTTAAACCATGCATTTTTGGTAAAAACACATAACATCTACAAACAGTACCTCAATTTGTCTAAGACAATATTCTCTATACGTTGCTTTCGAAAAGAATCACAGAAAAACACAACACCGATTGTGTCGGTAGCAGCTTTTTATTATCAAAAATCATCAAATTACCTCCCTTTAAGTTTTCCATACAGTAGGGGAGCAGCCTTGATATTTTCCTACATCTTTCAAATATCGCAACCACGCTTGACAACGAAAAGTAGTACGTCAACTTTCGGCAACGTCAAAAAAAAAAAAATGTCCGCCATTTTGAATTTTTTAAAACGCATAATTTGGAAAATTGTGACAATTTTTGATCATGAAATTTCATTTCCCCTTTAGGTTTCGTGATTTTCGTCTGTACCGACTTTTTTTTAGAAGCTCTACTGCGTGATAAATTCAGACCCGCCTTGTAAAATGTCGAAGCGAGGGGCGATAACTCTAAAAGATGCCATCTTTAGAATACGATTAAAATGACATCCACCGTGTGTTTTTTGTTAAATAAAGTACGAGGAGATACTTGAATTGTTGTTTTAGCTCACACATTACATGAATTTTGCTGCATATCACGAAAAGCATGTTATTTCTTTATCAAAATACACGAAAATACGAATTGTTTGATTTAACTGTAATTTTGACTCGACTGACCTCGCAAGAACTGCAGGCGCGTATTCGATGGAGCGGGTAGTATTGGGCACCCTCTCATATGTGGAAAGTTTACGTAACAATCGCTACTGTTCAAGATGGGAGTTGGGATGGAGAGAAGGAGGGGGAGGGCATCTGAACTGAGATTTAAAAGGATGCGCCCCATCCCCATCCCACCCCAACTAAAATCATGAAAGCTAGTTTGTTTTTGAAAGCTCTTCCAAGCATACAGTACATTCTTAAACATATTCAGATAATATATTTGTTGCTGTGTTTTTGACTAGACTGTCCAGTGTCTAATTGTCATCCGCAACTTGGCGCAGTCAGTAGCGCAGCGGATTTGTAACCGGAGGTGGTGCCACTGTGTTTTGTCGGTGTGTTCTTGGGCAAGACACATTCCCTTAGCCTCATCCGTCGGATGGGGACGTAAACAGGGTGGTCCCGCTTATAGGTCTATCATCCGAGCATGTTAAAGAACCATAGGAATCTGTTCGATAATAAGGGTAGTGCACGGTTCCCGGATTCCTATGTATCCTTCCCCTCTCTCTGAGGCGGCTCTAAATAACCTGTACTGTGTTGATGAGCCGTTAAATATTCAATTCAATTCATCCGCAACTGCACTCAGCACTGTCATATGTACTATAGCTGTCCCATGCTAGTATCATGAATCAACCGTGGAATATATCACCCACACATAAAAGGGTTTGAGGGCCCCATCTTACTTGTATTAGTTTAAATATAGACCATTTGTCGGTTGAAACCTAAGATGAATTTTTTATCAGACAGAAACACTGTCGTAATACTTATACTGATAGCATCGAAGGAAAATAAAGAAGGCCATTTCTTTTACTTTATATTTTTAAAGTTGAATTGTGTTTTATGTCATTATAGCACATTTTAGGCCATATTTCCTGGGTAGAACCAGTACTGTGTACTTACTGCTATCTGTAAGAATCGACACTTTCTCACCTACAAGTTGAGCTCCCAGTGGGAATTGAACCAGCAGCGGTGAGAGGTGAAGATGAGAATGTATACAAATATAAAATGCCAACCGAACATCTCAACTCAATATGTCCATGGGACTTGAATGAACGCACTGAAAACAATCCGTGGAAAATTGTACTATGCAAGAATATATATTCATAAATAAATTTTATTTTGATGCAAAATCCATATGCTCCTCCAGACATCATAGATAAAGATCATGTAAAGTTTCGAAAAGATTGGTTAAAAACTGTGGAAGGATATAGACGCACAGATAACTAACACCATATGCCGCCTCACCTTTCAATGGTAAACAATAAACATTTAAGGTACATATTAAGGCCTTAAATATTATCTTTCATGACTAAGTAAAAAATATGTAACAAGTCAGATATCAAAATGAATTATTTATTTGATTTAAAACATTTTATTTCAAATATTTACATCAAAACATCCCAAACATAAAAAATTAAATTGCATCATACAATAATTGTTTTTATTTATTAAAGGGACACACAGCATTTATTAAGTTTTTATCAAGCATTAAAATGTAATTTATTTTCACTTTACACCCGCTTGCATATATTTAAATTATAAGTTATAACATTTTGGAGTTTAAAAAAAAGAAGATTGCTGCATGTCCCTTTAATATGTAATTGTTTATATGGTGCAAGCCAATTTGAACATATGTGGGGTTATATATATATACATGTATCTGTTTGTTATTTTTTTGGTGAGGAAGACCACTCACTTTTCTTCTGGGTATAACCGGTAATATACACCTCCTGCCATCTGTTATTCCACAAACTTTTATATAATCCAATAAAATTCAGAAAACATTTTAATCCAATAAATAAATTGGGCACGGCCGGTCAGATTAACAGAAACACATTTATATTTTCATATTAGCCCTTATTTTGAGCCACTCCAATGAACTATCCAGTTAATGTCGCCAACGATCCACCTTGTGTCTACAGTCGGATATGCATGTTGATATGATATTGTGCTGGCTGAACTGGTGATCCTCTTACTAGACATATTTTTCTTGAAGTTGATGCTAGTACTGTCCGTATGAGATATTGCTGATTCATGATTCATAAAAAAAAATAAATATTGTACACCATCTTGTTATTATATACTATTCTTGTTCGTTTAAGTATTTCTGATTCTGTTGTTAATGTTGTAAAAAGTTATATGTGACTACTTGTTTCAATAAAATCCTCCCATATATATTGGGACATCACTAACTATTTTCAGCTAACTCCCAGCATCTCAGGTCTCCAGGCTCTGAAAATAAAAATGACATACATGATATTTTGTTTCAACTTAAATAGGTAACAAGTTGTAGAACTGAAATATGTAAATGAATAGTGATTATAGAACTTTTTTTACATGTACAATAAATTAAAAATAATCGTTTTCTGCTAAATCAACACATTTATTACCGGTATACCTTATTTAGAGCCGCCCCAAATGACACATAGGAATTCGAGAACCTGTCTTACTCTTACTAATGTATATATTAATAATTTCTATGGTTGTTTATCGTGCTTGGAGGATAGACTCCCCCGTTTCAATCCCAATCAAACAAAAGAGGCTGAGGAACAAACAAGACTGAGGGAAGATGTATTGCCCGAAACCATAGACGAAACTCAGTGGTGCATGTGTGACTTGAACCGGAAGCTCCAGATTGCTATCATCCACCATGCTATTGCTGGGCCATGCCAGCACATTATGTTAAGTCGGGGTCTTGGTTAAGTTTAATAATTTAGATGTAATACAGGGACCTTTTTATTTTGTTTGTTTAATTTTACATATGTACTAAGCACAATATGACCTATTTATGTGTCGATGTGCTGTAAAACACCATTTTTATTTTTAGTATAAAAAGTCTGAGACTAAGTGCAGGCACAGACCTAATAACAAATTATTAATATGTCTGTGGTGCAGGACTGGTGCACAATGCCACATATTTTGCAAAGAACAAACATTGATAAATTCATAGATTTTTTGAAGCTGCGCTTACCTACATACTGGCTAATACAAGGCTCTTGATGTAGTTATACTGTGAGACTGGGAAATTTGACTTGAATCTGGCTGTGGTAATACTGCACACTGCCTCTAGCTAACTTAGTCTTAGCAGACCTGAAAAAAACAAGTCATATATGATATTGTTTCATTTGTTTTTAATATTAATAACTCTGTCCAACTTTCTCAATGCTAACAATGTCAGCATTCCATAACATTTTACTTAAAACACAACTGGAATTGAAAGTGGTGCTTTCCAGAAGATGATACTGTCCAAAATGTAAGTCACAGGTGGCATTCATGAACAAATAGTAGATTTTCAAGGCTTACATTTTCATCAATTATTCATCACTCATGTGTTCTAAAAAATTATCAGAATTAAGTTAATATATATCAACTACCACCGTTTTACATGTTTCAACGTTAAACACTTGTCATACAGAAATTAAAAGTGTATTTACTTACAAAGGCTACAGTGCAGACAATGCCATGACCCATTTCAGGCATTTGCTGTGTGTTCCATTTTTCAATTTTAATTCTCTACATTGTCTACTGTAATAGATCTATTTGTTTGTATTTTGTAAATTACGCACTCATGCAAAACTTGGAATTGTATACGATCGTGATTGTAACACTGTTTTAATTCTACTTCTGTGCAAATAAATTGAAATAATCCATCGGTCACCGTCAATCGGGCCGTATGTGTAAACGATATGTCTGTGTATGTACACGGATCAGCATTATTTGACCTTTGAATGTGTGTGAGCTATTTTTAGCACATTCCTTAGCTATTTATAAACGTTCAGTTCAATTCACAATATTTAGTTTCTGTGACTGTGTATTGACCATATGATGTTAATTTGTCCAGCGAGAAGTGGGTTTGTGGCCTGGGACTGACTGGCCCTGGGCTGGGTGTTTTTCTGTGTCGCCGCCATTTTGAATAGCCTCTGAAAGAGTGAAATGCAGGTACCAACTTTCAAAACGGGCACGCAAAATGTATATTCACGAAAAAATAAGAAATTTTCAAAAAAGGTAGATCAGGTAATGATCTTCGACTCCTGTCAATTTCAACAATATTTAAGAATATACAATTTTTGTACCCGTTTTGAAACATTGGCAATTTCGAAGAAAACAAAAACTAGTTTTTTTCGATCTTCGCATTTGTACCGCGATTTCCGACTATGATATCTCAATAAAACCTGTCAACACGATTGTTTTATAAATCTCCGACATAATAACTGACTTCTGATATGATTTGTTTTCTTTGCCATCTAGTATAAGCTTTAAACTAGTGTTTCTAAACAGAGTACTATAAAATCCGCGCATCTGCACGTGCTTGCAAAATGGGAACTACGTTGCCTCCAACCCCAATTATTTATGTTTGAGTTATGCGGTTCAGGCACGTGAAATGACTTGTCTGCTCCTGTACTGATAGTATCCATGAAAGAGTATTGCAAAATTTGAAACTGTTAAGAGAAATATTTAGTACTCAGTGAAGTGTGCTTAAAAACATCATTCTCTCTCTCAGTGTATTATTTGCCATTGTAATTTATTTCACTCAGCCATACACATTTGTTAACTGGGAAGGGTTTAAACTAATGTTGGTAGAACTTGTTACCCGACCCATTTGTCATTATAATATTTCTATTGTATATATTTGAATATTATTCTGTCTGTAAAATATTGGCAATAATATATGTTTAAATCAAATCAAAAACATCAAACATTGTTTAATTAAAGTGCTGTTCAAGCTGCCCTACGCCCTCAAAAACTGACCTATGGGAATACCAGCAAAACAGGAGGTACTTTTATTTTTGGTGAGAATATATATGAGTCACGGCATGCAAAAAACAAAAGCTTGGTTATAAAATATCCATGTATAAAAAATCCATTATTAATAGTATGTGATATGCAAATATTCGTTAATGTGTTACATATACGACATATCAGTACAATATGTAGGTAAGCGCATGCTACTATAAATTTCGTATGTTAGGGACAATGGCGCTTAATTATAAAAGAATATGATGTTGTTCAAAGAAGAAGCTACTTCTTCGCATTTTTTTTTTAAAACGCCGTTATGCAGCATTATGACGTCGATACCCTTCTTACGTTTCAATACGTTACATAGGCTGGCGTGGCGCAGTCGGTAGCGCGGCGGATTTGTAACCGGAGGCCCCGGGTTCAATCCTCCGTGGTGCCACTGAGTTCCGTCGGTGTGTTCTTGGGCAAGACACTTTACCTTAGCCTCGTCCGTCGGATGGGGACGTAAACCGGGCGGTCCCGTGTATCGGTCTATCTTCCGAGCACGTTAAAGAACCATAGGAATCTATTCGATAATAAGAGTAGGGCAGGTTCCCGGAGTCCTATGTATCCTTCCCCTCTCTGGGGCGGCTCTAAATAACCTATACTGAGCCGTTAAACAACATTCAATTCAATATGTTACATTTTCTTACGTTACATTTTGAAATGAAAAAAAAAAATGTTATTCCGTGAGTAAATTTCGCTCAGCGCTTGTGTTTACTTCAGGTGTTTTTGTTATTTATATATGCTTGTGCTTGACTATTTAGTGATTTGTAAACCATAAAGCATTTGAGATACCGAACAAGTTTCGGGTATTTCAAACTTAAATCTTAAATTAGTTGTGAATGTGTGATTTTTAAAAAAAATAAAAATGTTTACGTAAAACATACACATGTGTTAACTGAACAGTTGCAAGAAAATTTGTTTGACATTTTAACAAACCTATTCTTGTTACATCTACAGGAACATCTTAACATCAAATACGACATTACCAATGTAATTAGAAGTTAATGACGACAATCATAACGGGCTTAATGTATAATCTAAACACAATCTAAAGACAGAGTAAAGTTGTTCGTTTCTTTGCACTAATTTTAAATAATTTTAGATAATATTATGTTTG
Source organism: Cyrtodaria siliqua (assembly GCA_037043455.1). NCBI lineage: Eukaryota > Metazoa > Mollusca > Bivalvia > Adapedonta > Hiatellidae > Cyrtodaria > Cyrtodaria siliqua. Next base: position 22,720 of record JAWPHD010004100.1, read on the forward strand.
ACATGTGGACGGGCTATACATGAATATAATAACAGAAAATACACAGTGCTTAAGACACGAACCGAAGTAGAGAAAATCTGGAACTGTCACTTACCCATACTGGGAAAATTAGTAGTGCAAGGTAAGTATTATATCTTAAAGATTCGCGTAGGTCGAACATGTCATTTGCTATCGTGAAAACGACACTTAGTTACTTAATTAATGGATTTTTACCAAGCATTCTAATTGTTGAGCTCATCTGAGATCTTACAAAAACAAACCTTCAAATCTTTTGTGAAAATTGAAGTTATGGCGTAACTATTACCTACAGAACGACGACGAAAATACTAAATATATGTACGATAGCCGTTTGACTTACCAATGTTACAGGTTTCCCCGGTCCAGCCAGGTGCACAGTTGCACACAAATCCAGCACTACTATCCAAACACGTGCCGCCATTGCTGCATGGGAGTGAAGAACAAGGATCTACCACTAAACGAAAACAAAATGTCAAATATATGCATATATTGAAACTTACTGTATATTAGTAAATATGTACTAAAATGGATGCATATAAGTGTATTTAAACATTTAAACAGGGTATTAACATTTTAGAGCAGTACTAATTGTATGGGATATAACGTCACTTCAACAATATGTGAGTCATATCACGACGATGTCCACACTGGATTACCACGCCGTAGACATATGATATAATACACCACCCATTCTCATTACCCTGACACCGGGCAGCCCAGTCCTAGTATAACTCATTTTATATCTGAACGTCAAGCAAGGTAGATACTGGTACCATGTTTATGAAATATTTGGTCTGACCCAGCCGGGGATTGAAACCACAACCTCACGCATGCGAGGCGGTCGGTCTACCACTGCTGTTTAGTATTAAGTGTAATAATTCCCCTCCCCAACGCCCACCTCCACCCTCCCCTCCTACTCTTTCATTAAATAAAATTGTCAATTCATCATCAAAATGTGTATCATGATGGTAGGAGTTTTAAACATTAAAACAACACGCTTAGCAAAAGGTTCGCTGTGAGAAAAGTACAAACAAAAGTATTCTGATAATTTACTTATTTATTTATTTATTTGTTTGTTTTTGCAAAACTAGAAGACACAGCTGCAGAACTGATACCTACCGACTTCACAATTTCTACCGGTAAGTCCACTGGGGCATGCGCAAGTGTAGTTATCGGGCGCGGTGTTCATACACAGCCCGTGGTTATGACAAGGTTTTTGTCGACATGTGTTCAGGTCTGCAAACAAATTCAAAAACAAAATTATACATGACAGACTGGAAATATGCATCAAGCATTAAAATTACAACGTTCATGTATTACTGCAGTATCACCTTGACTTGCCTCTTGTATGTATCTGAATAAATAATATGGGAAAAAAATATAGTTATACTTTTACAAGTAATTATACCTTGTCAGATTGAATGTGTGGGACGTTATAACAAAAATGCTTGAAAGCGCATACATATATAATGGAGTGAAAAATGTTGGCTTCAATTTTTAATAATATCCGAGATTTTAAAAACTAACAAGAGGCCAAAGAGGGCCTGTATCGCTCTATTTCTGTATGGAGTCATAACAACAACATGCGCAACTTGGTACTGATCATTCCTGCCAAGTTTCACTGAAATCCTGCCAGTGGTTCAAGACAAATTGTCTGGATAAAGTTTGTGTATATTAGGCCATAACTCCACCAGAACACAGCGATGATAGGAGCAACTAGCCTTGGTACTCAACATCCCTGCCAAAATGTGTTGAAATTCGACCAGGAGTTCAGAAGAGACTATTCTTTATAAAGTGTTGTATCAAAACCTGTAAAGGGCTTAACTCCGCAAAAATCATTCAACCGGAACACGGCCATGACATGCACAACTAGGCCTGATACCTGATACTGATCATCCTTGCAAAGTTTCACTGAAATCCGGTCAGGGGTTAAGGAGAACGTAATCCGTACAACATGTGTGTATTAAAACCTTTAAAGGGCCATAACTCAGAAAAAATCTTTCAACCGAAATACGACGATGACATGCATAACTAGGCTTGGTACTGATCATCACTGCAAAGTTGCGTTGAAACCCAGCCAAGGGTTCAAGAGAAATAGTCCAGATAAAGTCTGTGTAGTAAAACCTTTAAAGGGCCATATCTCAGCCAAAAATTATTCAAGCGGAAAATAGTGATGATATGCACCACTAGGCCTGGTACCGATCAGCCCTACAAAGTTTCGCTGAAATCCGGCCATGGGTTCAGAAAAAAAGTTTGTGTATTAAAACCTTTAAAGGGCCATAATTCTGCCACAAATCATTCAACTGGAACACGGTGACGATATATACTACTCAAAATTTGCTAAGGATCACTTTTATGCTTCCATATAATTTTATTAGAAATTAATTCACAATAACGGTATTAATTTCATTGATACTTCAACAATTCCACAATTTGAATCAAGTCATGAGATCACATTACCACACACTACCATTTGGTATGAATTATTAACAGAATTATTAAATCAAATTGTTCTATCAACATAGTTTATCCCGGTTAAATTGTAAACCTTTATTTTCTCAAAACTAAAAAAGTGTAAACGACATTGTACCACCATATAATCTACATTATATAGTGGTACAATGATGTTATTGTACCAAATATCACAAATAAAATAATCATTTGAGAAAAATGAAGATATAGTTGTTAATTTATTACGGTATTAACGATTTACACATCGTGATAACAACATACAAATATTAACAAATAATTAACAACTATATATTTGTCTCAAATGACTTTTTTTTGTGATATTTGTTACCACTACATCGTTGTAATACCATATTATGTAGATTTTGTGTGGATTTGGGAGGTTTATGGGTATATTTGGTGTAGATTTGGGTGGATTTGGGGGAAATATGTAGATTTGGGTATTTCGTGTAACCGTGATATTCTACTGGAATGGACTCGGACACAAGTTATTGGACATAAATATGTCACTGACTATTTTCAGAGGGTTAAATACCTTTCGTGCAGCCTATTTTTATAATGGTCTTGATTAACGCTGGCAGAGGTTCAGTGAGTCTTACTTCAGGTAATTACATCTCTCGTATTCCATATTATATATATATATATATATGGGATTGAGAGTGAAGGTAGACTATGCGAGTAGGTATCGTATTGTGATCAAACGTCATTTCACACTCCGAGAATTTTCACGAGTACATAGTCTAGATCATCTGCGACGCTTGCTTGTTTTCAAGACAAACGTCTAGAACAGTTCTGCTAAAAATTGTTTGAAGATTCTGGTATTGTTTCTGATTAGCTGATACAGATGCACATTGTATCGAAGAGATACAGAACGGCAGAAAGACACTAAATTAATAAATAAACAAAACTTCATCATTATATCGACGAACTAAATGTGGTCAAAACTACTATAATGAAAAATGATAATTACAGACACGTGTTTCCTTTTTTTTCTGCACAAACGGTCAAGACGTTTGTATTTACAATCAAGCGTCGAAGACGGTCAAAAGTAAAAAGTACAAAGTTTGATGACGGTGCAAACAGTGGTGTAGATGAAGAAAATAAAACACTCTCAACACCGTGTCACACTTAATGTATCGTCTTTTTATCAAGTGGGTTTGATTTCTATCAAGTGGGTTTGATTTCATTAAGAATGTTTGTTGTAAATATGCAAACGGGTCGGGCCACAAGTTCCGTGAAAGATAGTTAAAGACTTCAATATGAGTGAAATCAATGTATATGGCTAACAAGTTAAATAATATTATACGAGGTATCATCCACAAACAACAAACAAAAATAAATATCACGTGAGATCAGTTATTCGTTGTTGTAATATGGTCACTTGATAAGTGTAAGCTGTAGGAATGTCGTGAGAGAAGAAGACGGATATGCACTACAATCTTTGTAATCACACATTTGGACAAAAAATCGCATTGTAAGAGAATGAAACAAAACACTATTCGCATGAAATAACATTTTATATTCCTGTACCCTGTAAAAGTAGCATACGACAGCAATACATAACACGACTACACCCTGTAAAATGCGTGTACTCTGTGCTTTGTACACAAGGGAAACAACCAATTATAAAATCTCTGCTCATCAGTAGTACAGAGTATACCACCATAGTTGAATTATACGGAGTATACCTTCACAGGGCGAGATATCGGTGACAATGTGATGACGAGTTGGCAGTTTCTAGTTACAATTAAATTAAATGCAGTGAATAAAATGTCTAACGCACTTCTCAATACTGTCTTTTTTGAGAAGGAAGTCTGCTTTTTGTTATAAAATGTATTATTTCATCATTCATTTGATACATTATACAAGCATTACCAGATGGTGTACATTATTCGTTATATAAAACATGTTTTACAATACAGTTTATATTTATGGAAGATAATTACTGAAAGAAAGTTGCTACCAGAATTATGTAAGGTTTGAAAGAAGAATGTGAAATCGAAAACAAGAGAAGAGAATTCTTTGCTTTCCCTTTTGCTGTCTTTAGTAATGTATTATAGCAGACTTTGATTAATACCAGTTTATTTATTGCTCTTCGAAATCTAGATGTTACAAGAGCCATGTTGAATGCCGGTAAATTACTGTTCATCTTTATCACCACCCCAACGCAAGAGTTTATGGCAAGTTACTATAGGAGCAAGGTTAAAATGCCGGTAAATTACTGTTCATCTTTATCACCTCCCCAAGGTAAGAGTTTATGGCAAGTTACTATAGGAGCAAGGTTAAAATGCCGGTAAATTACTGTTCATCTTTATCACCACCCCAACGCAAGAGTTTATGGCAAGTAACTATAGGAGCAAGGTTAAAATGCCGGTAAATTACTGTTCATCTTTATCACCTCCCCAAGGTAAGAGTTTATGGCAAGTTACTATAGGAGCAAGGTTAAATGGCGGTAAATTACTGTTCATGTTTAACACCTCCCGAAGGTAAGAGTTTGTGGCAAGTTACTATAGGAGCAAGGTTGAATGCCGATAAAGTACTGCTAATCTTTACCTCCACCCCAAGGCAAGAGGTTGAATGCCGATAAAGTACTGCTCATCTTTACCACCACCCCAAGGCAAGAGTTTATGGCAAGTTACTATAGGAGCAAGGTTAAACGCCGCTAAAGTACAGCTCATCTTTACCACCACCGTGGCGCAGTCGGTAGCGCGGCGGATTTGTAACCGGAGGCCCCGGGTTCAATCCTCCGTGGTGCCACTGAGTTCCGTCGGTGTGTTCTTGGGCAAGACACTTTCCTTCTTGGGCAAGACACTTTCCCTTAGCCCCGTCCGTCGGATGGGGACGTAAACCGGGCGGTCCCGTGTATCGGTCTATCCTCCGAGCACGTTAAAGAATCATAGGTATTTATTCGATAATAAGAGTAGGGCAGGTTCCCGGATTCCTATGTATCCGTCCCCTCTCTCTGGGGTTGTTCTAATTAACCTATAATGTGTTGATGAGCCGTTAAATTCAATCCACCAACCCAAGGCAAGAGTTTATGGCAAGTTACTATAGGAGCAAGGTTAAACGCCGCTAAAGTACTGCTCATCTTTACCGCCACCCCCAGGCAAGAGTTTATGGCAAGTTATTATAGGAGCAAGGTTAAACGCCGCCAATGTACTGCTCATCTTTACCGCCACCCCAAGGCAAGAGTTTATGGCAAGTTACTATAGGAGCAAGGTTGAATGCCGATAAAGCACCGCTCATCTTTACCACCACCCCAAGGCAAGAGTTTATGGCAAGTTACTATAGGAGCAAGGTTAAATGCCGATAAAGTACTGCTCATCTTTACCACCACCCCAAGGCAAGAGCTTATGGCAAGTTACTATAGGAGCAAGGTTAAATGCCGATAAAGTACTGCTTATATTTACCTCCACCCCAAAGCAAACAGCTTATGGCAAGCTACTATAGGACCAAGGATGAATGCCGATAAAGTACTGCTCATCTTAACCACCAACCCAAGGCAAGAGTTTATGGCAAGTTACTATAGGAGCAAGGTTGAATGCCGATAAAGTACTGCTCATCGTTACAAAAGTTTATGGCAAGTTACTATAGGAGCTAGGTTAAATGCCGATAAAGTAATGCTCATCTTTACCACCACCCCAAGGCAAGAGTTCATGGCAAGTTACTATAGGAGCAAGTTAAATGCCGATAAAGTAATGCTCATATTTACCTCCACCCCAAGGCAAGAGTTTATGGCAAGTAACTATAGGGGCAATGCTAAATGACGATAAATTACTGTTCATCTTTACCTCCACCCCAAGGTAAGAGTCTATGGCAAGTTACTGTAGGAGCAATGTTAAATGCCGGTAAAGCACTGCTCATCTTTACATCCACCCCAAGGCAAGAGTTTATGGGAAGTTATTGTAGGAGCAATGTTAAATGCCGAAGCGGGGATTTATTATAACCGAGTATAAGATGGCGGTTGAAAGTCCAGCCCTCCGTAATACTAACGCCCTCCGTAATACTAACGTTAACACCAGATTTCAACAGAATTATTAAATCAAATTGTTCTATCAACATAGTTTATCCCGGTTAAATTGTAAACCTTTATTTTCTCAAAACTAAAAAAGTGTAAACGACATATACAACTATGATTACATAATTATTACTCCAGAGTACAGGAATAATGTCGTATGCATTTAAAAACGTAGGTATACAATACAAGTCGAACCGGAAACGTAGATTTCGCAAAACACAGTCAACCAAAAACACGCATTAAAACAAACACAGATTGCAATGGTAACAGGTAACAAGGCGTTGACAATAGTGCTGCCGCCTTGGAACTGTCAGAGACAAAAAGGCCACTTGAGAAAATATGGAAGACAACATATTCTAAATCGAAACTCATCTTCATTAAAATGTATGCCGCCACAGTGAAGTAATAATTAAATAACAATAATTGCCTTGCACTAGGAGTGCCACTCTATCTATGAGTCCGGGTTTTTATTTCCGGTTAGGTTCTCTGTTCAACAATGCAACGCTCAACGGCGCTAGAACCAATACAAGGTGTAAGAACCTCAAATACAAAAATTACCGTAAATGTTATATCTAATTTATTAAATGTAATTTCTCACCTTTATTACAGAGTATACCTCCCCAGTTAAGATTGCAGTTGCAAGTCCAGGGTGAATTGTTACATGAGCCGTGTTGACATCCGGGGTATGGAATGCACTGGTCACACAACTCCCCTTGCCAGCCAAACGAACATCTGGAAACAAAACAAACATGTCACTCGCCGGATTGCCGTTTAAGCCAGTGAAGGTTCTTTTGAACATAATTTGCACAAACGTTTTTTGGCATCATTACAATGTGTCGCTATGAATTCACATATACCCGATTACAATGTCAAGCTCACATTTGAGAATGGATTAATGATCAAAAGAATGTGTATTTCAGGCTCTCCTAGTGGGTCCTTGTTCCCCGGATCCCTTAAAGTAATTGCAAATATTCCCAAGATCCCTTGACTTCCTCAGATCCCTAAAACCCATGGGAGGGTCGCATCTGTCCAGTCTATAAGTCAGCCAGTAGAAGGATTTTAATAATTTGCTGAAAGGTTAATATTAACACAGATTGTCTATACTTCCCCGATGAACCCTTCAAAGTGTGTGAAATCAAAGGGCTTCAGTGACGATAGGGGACAGATTCAACCCTTTCCTTGTTTAATTAATAGAGTACTTTTATGAACCAATGGTAGAGTATTAACTTAAAACCCAGGCCAAATCTCCTAAGAGGCTATTCCTGCATGGATCGCTTCTCTCCACTGGACCTTATTCCAAAGTTCGTTGCGGCCCTTCCTCTACTAATCTATCCCTTGGAGTACATTACGGTATAAAAATATTGACCCACAGCTGTAACTGTCGTAAATGGTATACTAGTATTGCGTTATACAGGACATAAATATTCATAATTTATTGCTTCAATGACTTTTCTCATGGAAAGCTAAAAGTGATAAAATGATATTATATTGTGTTAAATCGCTTTAACAACATAATATGATAGCTATCTTTCTTAACTGTTCACAGAAAATTTAAAAGCACATTTCAGAGTTGGTTTCACCTGTTCTTATGAATGAGTGTTCACGGGTGGCTGTGGTGGCGATTTTTTTTTTTATAATAGTTCAAGTGGTGAACACACGCATCATTAATTTCATTTTTGAATATTAACATCAACAGTTGAGGTATTTCATATATATCTGAATAGTTTTCCATTCCGTTAATTTTGCAGAATTAAAACCAGTGTTATACATTCAAACACGGTACTGCGAAACAGTTAACAGAAAAAGAAACAAACATATCAATGATGTGATAGTAAGGTAGAGTAAAATTCGACTTCAGAGCTGTTAAGAACAACGTGAATGAGAACAAACTTATTATCTTTGTTAGGTGTCTCTTTGTTATGGTCTCTTTGTTATGTGTCTCTTTGTTATGTGTCTCTTTTAACCGGGCAACCATAGACGTAACTTGTGGTCTAAATCCTTTTTAAGTTTGCTGTGATATCTTTCTAATTAATTTGTTCAGCGACTTGTATTTGACACTTAAGGGTAGTTGTATATCAACGTGACTTCATTCCCACACTGTACGCATGTATATGTAAAAGTAATACCATATTTTCTGAATTTGGGAAAATAGGAGTTATTTGTCATAAAATACATACACACCAATGCGTTATGTTCTGTTAAGCTTGTTTTAAAACTTACTATGTCGGCTTTAAAAGTAAATACAAATATCGAATAGGAAATTGAGCATTTAAAGGACGACAGTCAACAACACACACACACACACACACACACACACACACACAGAGAGAGAGAAAAACAAACAACAACTACAAAGATGAATTAAAGGCAAGATATGACCTCACAAACATTAAAGTGTTCAAAACACGGCCACCGCCTTGGAACGGTCAGTGGAAAAAAGGCCGCTGGGGGTTTAAACCAGATTCTAGGATGCATCAAACCTCACTATTATCCTATTGTCATCCCAATAAACGGAACAGTGCAAATAAAGATATCCCCGCCAGGTTATAGTCCCTAACAAACAAGGCAGCATTAATTTAAGTTGGGCCTAAAGCAAAGATGTTACTTTTGCACCGATTATTTTGAAATATGTAATTATCTTGCTTAAAAATATATGCAGACACTAGAGAGAACATCTAATTTACTTTACGCTGATGATGTTGTTTTATTAGCAGAGTAAAAAGAAATGTTTTAATTCTGAAAAGTCAAATGTAACACATTTTAGAAGTAAGTAAACGGAATGTACTAGCTTAACATTTATATGCGGATCTAATCACATGGATTATTCATCCCAATACATTTTGTAAGGTTTTGTGTTAAAGAAATATTAATAGTAAAGTGTTACCACAAACATAGAGGAACGCGTACGACCCACGGTACAGATGTCGGTTGGTGTAAAACTGTTTCATACTTGGTCGAAAATCAATAGGTTCATGGTTCAATTGCCGACTTCGGCACGCCGATTTGTGTATGAATGAATTCTCTTCTGAATAATTAACAAATAAATAGTCTCTGTGATCATACAGAGGAAACTCTTGCTGATGTATGTTAACAAACATTAGCATGACAACACAATGTGTATGCCTGTGAGATAATGTAAAGTCTAACCTGCATTCGCCTGGTCTGTCACACGAGCCATGAAGAGCATGACAGCCTGTCTTGCAAATAGCTGTATATTGAAAAAAACAAAACACTTTTAGCTAAAACAAAAGAAGAACGGTTATATTACTATTTTCGTTCTATATAACCTTTATAGGCATGTATTTAAATCATGTCCATCTATTCTACACTATGTTTTAATAAATATCTTTTAAAGTAAACCTTATAAAATACTTTTAAAACGCCGTCAGATTTCGAGATTATGTGCAGTTATTTAAGAATAATACGTATATAATGGGGTTTGAAAGACGGATCTCGCCTTTTCTTTTCGCAGAAGAGACCCTATCAACAGTCTCTGATGTACCAATAATTGTACGTGCAACCAATAGTGCCCATGTTTCTAATACTACTGATGCTGGCTAGATGGTCGTTGCATTTTCAACACACTACCATCAAACTAAGTTAATAAACTACAATCTTGCAATTTTGCATTGTTTAAGAACAATTTTTAAGAACCCTTTATCGTATGTCATGTAATAGTGTTGTTGCAGGATTTGCAAAGACTCTACATAGTTATTTCATATAATGTGATGCTGCAGAATGAAATTTTACGATACAAATATATTCAAGTTTCAATTACACCCTATTGACTGTTCATTTACCTTCTCTGATCAAACTGATTTGTATAATATTTTTGAAAACGGACACCATTCCCACTCATTATTAGATTTCACCCTTGACACTTTTATTTCACCTATTGATGTGTCGTTCCCACGCTCTACAATTTTACACTGAAAGGCTGATAGGTATGAAATTAAACACTTCAACATTACAAGTCTAATTATCAGGGATACTTTAAAGTTATTCAAACATATAATTATGATGACCCTTCAACGCTTTGGGTGGCGAGATAAAATCGTGGCGGTCAGATTACATTATCATTAATTTTGGAGTCATCCGTTACTGTATAAACAACTTTTCATAGCTCATGTTTGAGGTATATTTTACTAATTAAACTGGCTAGTGCATTCTATACAAGGTAAATGCAAATAAGCCAAATAAGACAGCAGTGGTCGCTCAGTACGAGTACGTAATATATATTAACATTCATTTGAACTGTTTTCTGTTAAAAAGAATTATAGAGTTTAATTTAGAAATAAACTTCTTTTTTTCAAGGAGTCATGGGTCTTGCGCACGCATCCAGTGTGTCTCTCTATATAAACTGGCTATTCAACTCACGCTCTAAAAATACAATGACGGTAGATGTCTCTCTTGTACGATTTTTATTATTATCAATCTCCCAAGACACGTTATTATTGGTACAATAGCGGTTGGCAAATAATGTTAATATTAACATTTATTTGTATTTTTTCGACGGTATTAATTAAATTTAATTTAATTTAACGTGTTATATTATAAGCGTATAAAGAGAAACAACTGCAAAGTAATGACAAAATACGAGATTTTCAATATGGAAGTGTGCCATTGCTTGGACCACATTATATATTACAAGAAGAAATCAAAGCATGTATTTTCCGACTACGCTAAGGTGATGTATACATATGTTAAGTGCATAAACATATGGTTAATGCATCACTACTACAGTTGCACATCTAAAGAAACATAAAAGCAACATCTAAACGATCAGTACAAAACATTTTACCCTACCAATATCACATTCTATTCCAAGCCATCCCTCCATGCAGACTTTGTCGCCGTTGGCATTGCACGTGTAATGTCCGAGTCGGTCATTGTGGGGCCTACAGAACTGGGAGCACGTGGTGTTATAGTAATGCTCATCACACAAGACCCGGATTCTATAATAGCAGCGAAAAATATAATGGAAATTTAAAACGACATAACACTACTGAAATAAATACTGAAAAGGGTATTCCTTGGAAGCAACAAACACAAACAGGAGAGAAGTAGCAGACTCGGTTGTATTGAGTCTGTTCATGAGAGGTAATATCATTTGCAACACCTCTCACATACACTATCACCGGCTTAAGCGGTATTCTACTTTAAAGGTAAACATGGCAATCTTGTTTTGTTTTAAGAACTCGCGGCGTCCTGTTATTTTTTCGACATACATTGCATTTGTTCAATCATTAATAGTTATTATAAGAATAGTATAAAGCAAATTGTTTTTGCATATTACTAACTGTAGATTACATTTCACCAATAATATAGGCAAACATATGGTAGAATAACGAAGGAAAGTTAAAAACTCAAAATTGTATTTAAATACATGCAAGCAGGTTTAAAGTCAAAATGATACTGCATTAATAAATGAGACGTTCATCTTAATGCTTGATAAAAACTTCAAGATTGCCGTTTGTCCCTTTAAAGCCACACAGATTGGGCTTGATGATCACACATGGCCAGCGAGTAATAACACTACTGATCTGTAGTTGTTTTAAAAACTCGCGGCGTCCCGTTGGTTTTTCAATGTATAGTTTGTGTATGTTTTTTTGATAAAACTAAGATAGGTCATTCAAAACAAGTAAGCAAAAATATAGCTTCTTATGTCTACAGAAAATGAATTGGTGTAGTATAACCCAGTGTGAAAGTTAATAAATACTGAATAGGAGATCACTTGTTAGAAACAAACACAAACTGGAGAGAAAATAAACCGTTTTGGAATATCGGTCACTGCTACAACGCTTGTTATAGCACGTGCTTTATTCTATATTGTTCGAGACGCTTGTTTAAGCCAAAACTTTTTCAACCTTAAAACGAGCAATTTAAATAATACGTGCATAAATGTTGTATCATTAAGAACTGTTTTCAGTGGTAAATAAAAATGCATTAGTTTTTAAAGAAGAAGAAAATTTTATTCATAAATCAATAGGCCATAGGCCCGTGAAATACTACAAATGCATATATACATAGAACATATGACATAGCAATAAACATGTTTACAGTTCTAAGTATTTACATGAACATTATTCTGTTATAAACGTAATATTATATTATTGTATTCCTAATTAATAGAAATAACGGAGAAGGTGATACTGTTGTGATGTTACAACGTATTGCAAAACATTTCGAACATAATTAATATAACAATCCCAAAGTGGTAGTGCCCCACAAATGCAGCAGGATTGGTGATTTGGTCTGTCCATACATAACGCGCTCACTGGATCCGTACGGCACCGCCACCTGGGTAATTAACGGTTGTAAATAGTATTTATGTTAGCAATATTTGCAAACTAATGACACCATTCAAAATAAGTTTAATATAAAAACAACTGTAGTTATAACACTTTAGAGTTGGAAACGTAATTACCTACATATTTACAATTATATACGACTTAAATAACATGCATATATGATAACCAAATATAAAACAAAGTTACATTAATTGGATGTCAAATATGGATTTAGAAGGTTTTCAATATATGGTCAAATATTCTGTTTCTTTACTTCAAAACATTTGAAGATATACATACTTAAATTTCTGATTTAAAATAGGTTGAGAAATATTTTACAGTCAAAATGCTTTTTTGGTGGGACTTTCCTGTTTATGGTACTAAGGGCCCTTTCCCATGTTACATACTTATATAAGAGTCATTAAACTCTTCGTATTGGTTGTAATTGTTTTAAAAACGTTTGAAAATGTTTTGCTACCTGTTCGACAGATTAATTTCTACCTTAGTAATTTGTCAGGTATGTGATGCCTAACCTTCACGTGGCTTACGCCAACGACATGTGTAGATGCATGATGCATGTGTATTTAAAAAAATTTAATTTCAAATAAAATATCTTTGCTTTATCATTCGCCGCAATTTCACCACAGCATGGCTTGTCTGATAAATATAAAAGCATTCTGGTTATTTTACATCTGGTTAAAACATATCAATTTGAATCTTGCATGATAGATTACATTCAGAGAAAATAAATATATAATATGTCGGATCTGCAAGTACAGACCTATAGACGAGATTGGCCGTTGGTCCGTTGTGTGTTAATGTGTGCCACGACTGACCCGGAAGTATGATTCCTGAATGTGCCGATCTCTCGATGAGGCGGTCAAAATCTGCATCTACGAAATACAGGCAAATGCATTAAGTATGGGATAGTTAAAAATACCAGACATATATATACATATTTTCAGAATACAGAATGCATCAAAAAATATCATACGGAGCAGTCATGGTGTTTGTTTCTAGTTGTTCCCAATATCGAATGGCTCTTTACTAAGAATATATTCAAAATACATAGAGATTCTTTAACGGATTCGATTACCAGGAATTCGTTCACGAGGTGCGGGTGTGTTTATTTCTCCCAGCAATAGTTAAACATTCGTTTCAAATATTTATCGATCATGCAATTTCTTGAACTGCAATAAAGAAATGTGACATTATCAAAACATTAAAAACATAAGAAATTATGCATAGGTAATAGTACTAAAAGAATTGGCGTGTTTCCATTTCTAATAGAATATTACGATTGGGAAACATCGTTGTTGGATTTAAATTGATTTACTTTAGGTTATATATAATAGTATACATGTTCACGACATCAGAGTTTAGAATAACTTTTAAATTGCTATACACCTAATATATTTTATTTTAAAATCTGTTTCCATGCGGGTTACCGCTCACAGAATACATCAATGTCACACTCTACATCACCCTCTAGCGGCATTGTGTCATCGGAATCATAAATCACGGACATTTCCCGGAATGAATCAGTTCCTTCCAATGTTGACACAATGTGCAACGCCTCATTACAGCCGAGCAGACGACCACGATAATACCGCCATTGTTATCAATTGATTAGCGAGAATCTGTTTTAACCAGATTACAATCAAAACACCTGTAGTCGTAGCGATTAATGAAAAAGTTTATTCCATTGCACCGTCATTAGAATCATTATTCAACGATGCTCTTCAAAAGGAAATACCAATTTCCGACATGCAAGTAGGCAAATAATTGAATGTTATATAAATCAGAAACTCCGGGAAGGAAAAGATTGCGTGATATTTACCGATTCTGTAATCAATAAGTACACGCATCAAGACCACGACAAAACGAAACGAATGCGCACATTGTAAGGTAGATGTATACCTAATCATGATTCTCAACGAAGCTTAGAACGCAAAACATCCGATTTCGAATTCCTTCTATTTGCGGTATTGTTGATTGGTAAAAATGAACTTTAGCTTTACACAAATTTGTCAATACTTGTGTGTGATCTTAAGCAAACTGATTTCATCTTACATTCTTAAAGGAAAAAATAACATTTCCATTTATCCAATTTTAGAGCCAAGCATTTCATTTTTCATTGAACATCAGTAAATAGAGAATATTATGTCAGTGCCTTTTACTATCAAGTTTATTAGGCGAGGCTTAGAAAACGAAGAATGGCGAGGCTCTCTTTGTTTTCGTGCCGAGCCTAATAAACTTGATAGTAAAAGGTACTGACATAATATTCTATTTATCATGTAGATTATCCACATTTTCTGCATGCATTACTATTATTACCTATTTCTCAGAATGTAACGCTTATCGAGAACGCCGCCATGTTTTTTTGTTTTTTTTATGACGTCAGGCAACGTTACGTGCATGACGTCAGATAACGTTACGTACAATAAACGTCGAGGGATTCCGCATTGATTTGCTCTATTGGTAAGTGCCAAATAAAGCAAAATTTAATAGGTCACCCCTTTATTGGGCAGAAAAGTGCACATCTGCATGATAAAAGGAGATATACAAGTCGAAAAGGAAATGTAGCACTCAATGATCACAGTCAACCAAAACCACGCATAGAAGCAAACAATAATTACAAAGATGAACAAGCAAGGTTTTACGCAAGCGTAAAATAGCTGCCGAGAGACAAGAAGTTAACATAATAATATATAAAGTCACGGGTGTTAAAATAATATTGAAAATGTTGTCACGGAGACATAAACACGCCACGACCGTTTTTCTTAATTCTTCCCGATTTTTACCATCAGTTCTTTCTACCAAGCATTTTAAATCAATGTGGGCGACCTCGCTTCTTTCTGTTCAAATACCTTGACATGCCTTATATATTGATTACAATTCACCATTGTAACACGACTCGCTAGAAGTACACATCAGTACAGAAATACAATTTTTCACATGTAAGGGATACATGTGCGTTAGTGTGTGCATTACAACACATATAAACTGTTCACTGTTACCATGTGTAATTATAAGATTGCCTTATCAAAGTGAAAAATGTAAAGTGTTTCTACCTTACCATTAGCAATAATGAAAACCATAATAATAAAATTTAAGGGGGGCGTCCGTGGCCGAGTGGTTAACGTCTCTGACTTGAAATCACTCGCCCCTCACCGCTGTAGGTTCGATCCCTCAGGGGCCTAGGAATCTTTATGTGAGGAAGCTATCCAGCTGGCTTGCGGAACGTCGGTGGTTCTACCCAGGTGCCCGCCTGTGCACGAAAATTGCCCGGAGGGGCACCTGGGGTCTTCCTCCACCAATGGAAGCTGGAAAGTCGCCATATGACCTTAGCTGTTGGTGCGACTATAAAATCCAATTCAATCAATCAATAAAATTTAAAAAAAGGAAATCAGCAGGCTTGAACCATACTTTTCTCGGCACTAACACGACGCCTCAATCAACTGCGCTATAGAATGTTTCGTCGCTAATATACATATAATAATAATGATTACATGCTACATTTCAGTAGACTGGTTTATGAAAACGTAATTTCAGCAAGTGAAATGGTAACCTTTCAACATTACAAAATGTGTTTATACTATTCAAGTTTTTCATACGAGTTCTCTAGGAATTCAAGTTGTAAAGCATGCTTATCGCCACTTACATGGGTCACATTTTGTTAACCATATACAGATATACACCCATAAAAGGATCAACACAAACATAATATAGCTGACAATAGGGCTACCGCCTTGGAACGGTCAGTGGCAAAAAAAAGAGAAAAACAACTGGATTGGATTTAATTTAACATTGAACTCATTTGTTGAATTTGCATTAAAAAAAAAAAGCCCTTTATCTGCAGATTATGACAGGCAAACATTGTTTCACATGAATGCATTGCATTGTTTCACATTTATGTATTACCTGATTGATTTGTTTTTCTTCAAATAAATAAAACATAATGGAAATGCATTTATCAGCCAATAATACCTTTAATGTTTACATTAATCCTTAACCCGCTACAAATATATAATGGACTGTTCTTTCTTTGAATTAAGACCAGTCCATTAATGTGACAAAGGTTCGTTTTGGGGGAAAAGGCTATTATAGACGTGCTTAGCGGTTTAAGGGTTAAAAATAGAAGTAAATCAGACGTTTTGTGTTGTAATTTTGGTACTACTCAGCTTATACTATATGTATTGAGCTGCCGAAGGCAGCTGATCCTTATATGGGTTTTGTATTTTGCCTATGGTTAAGAGAA
This sequence comes from Cyrtodaria siliqua, assembly GCA_037043455.1. Lineage (NCBI taxonomy): Eukaryota > Metazoa > Mollusca > Bivalvia > Adapedonta > Hiatellidae > Cyrtodaria > Cyrtodaria siliqua. The sequence goes on from JAWPHD010004100.1 coordinate 39,776, forward strand.
TCATGTAGTTAACGATAAGCATGCATTGCAACTTCAATTCCTAGTGAACTAGTCTAAAAAACGTGACTGGTATGAAGTGTAGCATGCGATAATATTTCCGGGATCTTTAAGTCCGGAATTTTGTACGTTTACAGAGCATAATGAAAGTGTAACTGAAACTGAATGAAACCAAGTATTGAAATGGAATAAGTGCAAATTTGTATTTTTATAGAATAATACCCTTAAATCCACGAATGTGTATCGAGAAAGTTTAGTGTTGAATCGGTTTAATTCATAATGCGGTATTCAAGTTCCTGATCGTTGTCAGTGTTGTCTGCATGCGAGTTAACGTTTGTATGAAGCCTTGAAACTCGCAAATTACTTACATAGTGAATTGAAACTTCACACATGCATCTGGCATCGTTAGAAAACACCTCAAATCCAGTTTCTATAACACTTGATTTTATTTTAACAAAAGTATGGCCCCTTTTTATGCTTCGAAAACTTGGTTAAAGTGTGTACTTTGTATGTAAGCTTGGTTTAAGTTTGTAATCTTGGTTAAATTTTGCATGACTGTAAGCTTGCATCTCACGAACTAATTTACATAATGGATTGAAATTTCACATATGCATTCTGCATCATGAGACAACATCCCAGAGCAAGGTTCTGTAACTCGTGCTTTTTTTTTCTAAACAGAAGTATGGCACCTTTTATTTTTCGAAAACTTGGTTAAGGTTTGTACATTGTATGTAAGCTTGGTTTAATTTTGTATACATCTAAGCCTGGTTAAATTATTATGTAAACTTGCATCTCACAATCTACTTTACGTAATGGACTGAAACTTCACACATGCATTCTGCATCATAAGACAACACCAAAGAGCCTTTTTCTATAACTTTTGCTATTACTTTAATAAAATAATGGCCCCTTTAATACTTAGAAAAACTTGGTTAAAGTTTTTAACCTTGGTTAAAGTTTGTATATTAAGTGTAGAACTCTTACTCATGCATTATTTATTATAAGACCACAACAACTTGAAGAGCCACGTTACACAAGTCTTTGCTTTTAGTTTAACAAAATTAAGACCCCGTGTTACTTAATAAAAAAAGCAGTATCACTTTAAAAAAAGTAATTCTAATTTGTATCGATTTTCATTTGAAGGATTATATCAATAACGGTTAAACCTTGGCCAGGTTTCAAAATAAACAATATTGACGCATTCATTGTGTAATTATTGCTTTTGATAATTTAAAATAACAACACTTATTTCAGCTTGATAACTGTCATAATTTCGATAATTATTGCAAAGACCAACAAAAACAAGTGTTTGCATTCCTATCAGTTGTTCACAAGCCAACAGTCATGTCTATTTACTTATCGGCAGCTTTTTTACGCTTGCGTAAAACCTTGCTTGTTTCAATGGTATATGAATATTTACCGAGTCCCACTATCGTCCTTATTTATTTAAAGATGAATGGCCACCCTTTTTGTAGTATTATCAATTAACAAATTTAACTCTTCAACATCATATGAACATTTCTTGATAGTCTCGGAGAGAAACATAAAAAATAAGTATTATTTGCATGAAGTAGATACTACTTTTACCACTGCGTGACTGCACGGGGAAATTAGGTAAATCTGAATTGTATAGCTGCACAACTATTGCCAGATAATTGATAAATACATTTACCTTGATATTATTCTCGCTTTTCACAGATATTACAATGTCTGAATTGTAAATATCTATTGTTGTGTATTGATTTCGATTTAAATAAACATTAACATGTTCATGAAACAAAACATGGCCGGAGAACTTTAAGTAGATATAAAGGTCAAACAGGAAACGTAGCATTCAAGTACACAAAACACGCATGTAAACAAACAACAATTACAAGGATAAATAACACAAAATGTATGTGACATCACAAACATAAATGGTTGACAATAGGTCTACCGCATTGGAACGGTCAGTGGCGAAAAAGTGCTGTTTGATTTTTGTGGTTTCGAAGTGGTTGAACAGAACAATTCAGGAAACGTTAAAAATCACTACCGTGGGAGCCAGTCTAGCAACAACATAGTAAGGGCCGTGGTAAATGGTTACCTTGGTTCCAGGTTATATCCCACGCTGTTACAATGATGGTGTATGACCTCTGAAAATATAAAATAACTATAATAAATGGTAAACAATTTAAATTAACGCCTTCTTTAATATACATATTCATCGATCTTCGGTCGGGTCACACCAACATGTAGCCCACTTGCTTCACGTTTAGCATATAGAGGGTACTACTAACATTTGTTGACCCGGTTTCAGTGTAATGTTACCGGGTATTGTTTCATGTCATGTGTCTGTGGTGTAGTAGTTCAGTGTGGCAGCACTATAAAGTTGAGCATTGGGTTCGCTGTTACAAGTAGACACCGCTGTGATATGACTGAACTATTGTTAAAATCGACATTAAACCAAATGCATACATACAGAAAATGTAGATATAAAACTCCATAGTAACTGTAGCATTCAAGGACAACAGTCAATTAAAAACACGTTTCGATTCAACAACAACTACAAGGATAAATAAGGGGCAAGGTATTTTACATCACAAACATAAACGGGTTGAGGATAAGGCTATCCTTTGTTTAGGGTACACAAACCTCACTCTTAACCTACTGACATCCCAATAAAACGGGATATTGTAAATATAGCAATCCGGCTATGATATAGCCTCTAACAAACAAGGGGCATTACTAGCCAATGTAAGTATAATACAGAGATGGTCATTTATATATGAATAGCCTCTAACAAACAAGGGGCATTATTAGCCAATGTAAGTATAATACAGAGATGATCATTTATATATGAATAGCCTCGAACAAACAAGGGGGCATTACTAGCCAATGTAAGTATAATACAGAGATGATCCTTTTTATAGAAAAAGCCTCTAACAAACAAGGGGGAATTACTAGCCAATGTAAGTATACTACAGAGATGATCATTTATATATGAATAGCATCTAACAAACAAGGGGGAATTACTGACCAATGTAAGTATAATACAGAGATAATCATTTATATATGAATAGCCTCTAACAAACAAGGGGGCATTACTGGCCAATGTAAGTATAATACAGAGATGATCATTTATATATGAATAGCCTCTAACAAACAAGGGGGCATTACTGGCCAATGTAAGTATAATACAGAGATGATCTTTTATATATGAATAGCCTCTAACAAACAAGGGGCATTACTGGCCAATGTAAGTATAATACAGAGATGATCATTTATATATGAATATATTCTAACAAACAAGGGGGCATTACTAGCCAATGTAAGTATAATACTGAGATGATCCTTTATATATGAATAGTCTCTAACAAACAAGGGGGCATTACTAGCCAATGTAAGTATAAAACACAGATGATCATTTATATATGAATAGCCTCTAACAAACAAGGGGCATTACTAGCCAATGTACGTATAATACAGAGATGGTCATTTATATATGAATAACCTCTAACAAACAAGGAGGCATTACTGGCCAATGTAAATATAATACAGAGATGATCATTTATATATGAATATAAAAAGCTTAGAAAGCCATAAAGTAAGTACTCATTGACTTTAAAAAGACTATATCATATCGCATGTTTGCGGCATTTTACTTTAAAGAAAAGCCGTTTCTAAATGCTGATAATAGAACATTTGTCCGTGGTCTAATTGCATTTAATTCGTAAATGCGCGAATGCACAGCGTGAATTTCACTCTCGCTTAGTACATGTACATTTGGTGTAAGTGGCTCTAAAGGGAAAATATTCAATTTGAACAAAAACATAAAAGTCGAGAAAAATAAAAAATGCGAATAAAATGCGAGAAAACAATTATGAAAAACACAGAATTAAATAAAAGAGTTACAGGACATTCAATCGGTCGACATTAACTGATAACATTGTGCATTGGGTACCAACAAAGACCATTATGTATGTAAGAAAACCGAGACGAAGTCACCAACAATGGTCGTTAGATAAGTCCAAATCTTGGTTTTCTTACATAACGACCCTTGTTGGTGTCCTGCGCATTGTTACCAGTCGGTATCGCCCTCCTTTATGTCCTTTAACTTTTACGTAACTTCATAATATACATTGACCACTACTTTCCCAAACATCTGCGTCTATATAAATGTTTCTATTCAACAACCAGAGGAATGAACCATTTGTCTCCGAAGCAATTGACTTAAGTGATCAAAATTAATGTTCCCGAAAATGTCTTCGAGTTTAATTCATTTAATACGCAATAGTGGGAGGTTTTCACTGAATGATCAATTACCATCATGATGTATTGTTTCAATTAACTAAATTTCACAAGTTTTGCTACAAAATTACAAATATCCATTACATTCAGACGATTCATTTAATTCTAACAAAGATTGACAAGTCATGGGGGTATTCCGATACATTAAAGGGCTCATGGTGACGAATTTTGACTTAAGGTTTCACTTACTAATTAAATAAGACAAGTACCGGTGTTACATTAAACATGGGGGGCAATGTTCTGTAATATGTAGTGAGAATCTAGTAACGTTCAATAAGCACATTTATATCTAGTATGTGATAAAAGTGTCCGAAATGGAACCGTAAATTAGAAATGCTGATGAGATAAGAGATTTAACCGAGCTTTGAGAAAGTAATAACAAATAAATCCATGTATAAAAGTCGAAAACTTGCGAGAAAGTGTCGATTCTTACGGATGGCGGGAGATATACATTACTGGTTATACCCAGAAAAGATGGGGAGGTCTGCCTCCACCACGATACAAATATATGGCCTAAAACAACGCACACAAAACAAACAACAACTACAAGACACATTAGAAGCAAAGTATGCGACAAACAAACATAAAACGGTTGGCAATAGGGGTACCGCCTTGGAACGGTCAAAATCTTTCTTTTGTGCCATACCTTATGACCTAGCGGTCTTCATCAGCGGCGTTTATCAGCGACGTTTATATATACATTTATCACATAACATGTGGTGTGGGAGTGTAATAACACCATTCAATATTTTCGATATTCCACTAGTGGCATAACAACGTTAATGTACGTTTTCTGACGTAATGTCACGTTATAAGTTATGTGATAAATAGAATCTAACATTCGTTCTCATTTATTATTGAATTTATTAAAGTCGTTAGCAAAAATGATATAATGCTCGGCAAGAGCCTCTCATTATATCATTTTGTCAACTCGTTTAATAAATTCAATAATGAATGAGCACTCATGTAAGATCCTCTATATATAAATGCCTGCTTTCAAAAGGTTATTGCTGCATAAAATCAGCTACAACATCACACAAACAAACAAGATAATAAAAACAAAACTGTTCCCATTTCTTAAGCATGTAATAACAGAAATTTCACTAGCAAATATAAATTCGTCATTACAGACGGAATAAATACAAATGTATTGTGTTGGGAAAACAGCTCATTTCCCTGCTAAGCAAGACTTGGTGACCAAAATTAACGTTCATGAAGAGTGCTTTATTAATTTATTTAAAAAGCAATATCTTGAGTTAATGAAAATTACACATTATGTGTCTTTTTTTTGTTAAATAATACCATTCCGCATGTGTTTCTACATTATCTTCATTATTTGAACACTGTCATTTATATTAAACTTGGCAACAAATGAGTAAGACGACGACGCTGCACTAATTGCTACCGCTGTTCAATATCTCTATAGATATATCACGTTACGTGATGGTCTTTTGTGAAGTATAATCGCGAATCCTCAAGTTTATTTGACAGCTTCGTGTTAATTAAGCCTGCTGAAATAATTAGAAAATGTTCCATAAAGTAATGGATTTAAAAAAAAAAATTAAAGGAGAGGAAACTGTGGCAAATGCATTCCAAATAAAATTGCGTAACATGCACACCTCTACTTATTGGTTATCATGTCTTCATAGTTTGATAATATTTGATTGTTTTGAAGTTGTTAAGGACCTTAAAGGCTTGACAGTTTTGAAAGAGTAAAGGAGCATAGAATACATTTACAGACGGTAAACAACTGAAATACAAACATTCACATAACACTGGCAAAACTGTAAACAAGTACCCGTTTTAATCTGGAAATTGTAGAAGTACGAAACTATCGTACATACCGTAGTTACGTGGTCCCACCTTAATTCCATTACGTGGTTCCGCCTTAATTCCGGCAAATCTTACATAAGAAGGATTTTATAACTGATATTTTGACAATAAAACATGTTTAAAACTTTTTTTTACTGAAAAAATGCGATAACCTGTTTAAAATCACCTATTAAATGTTTTAGTGTTTTAATATGCGAACGTTTTATCCTGAAATTTAGGCCTTATTTCATTGCACACCAACCCCATTTTCGCTTCTTGGAGAAGAGGTTGGATGGGGTATGAAAGTTAATACTCAAACCACGTACTGTATATTATGTATACATGTAGTTACAATATGTTCGCCCTCGAGTTGTAACTCAGAGTAATGTATACAGTTGTAAGGGGAGGGAGTGGGTGTGGGTGGGAGTTGGATGGGGAAGGGGTACATGCGAAACAGGAAATTCACAAACGTTCCAGACGTGAATTTCAAAATGTTCAGTTGTACTTCTTTTATTTAATGTGTCGTTTCTAATGATCCGATGCATAATTAATCTTAAATGCTGTTTCTAGTTATATTGTTTTGCTTCAATGGTTGATGTTGTTTGCAGTTGGCACATATTTGTGCAAATATTGCATTCTACAAAGCTTTTATTCATGTCTTTTATCGTTGGATATAAAACACTTAACACATTTTTTTTCTGTTTATTTGGCAGCAGAACAAAGAATGGCAAACATCTTGCAAATTTACTACGTTTACTATGATAAGTTTTCCATGAGATATGCGCCAAGAAATTGGTGATAAAATGCATATGAAAACAGTTTTAAAGCAAGATAGTACAGATGCTGCAAAATAAACGATAGATAATGAGAGTTTGCATGATTCCTCAGGGGAATAATAGATCTAAAAACAATACAAAAGTCGGCTGCATCATGAAATATATCTTATAGATGCGATTACTGCAGCGTGTGCAATATAACCAATATGTGCGTGTCGGCATGGTCCTGACAGAGTATATATTGCGTTTGTAACTTGAGGCAAACTTTAAATTGCATAATAAGAGATCGCTCCCATGCCGAATGATCGGAACCAATCAGATTATTTGTTAGACTATATGTAATACGAAAATGTAGTGCAACTAAAATACCAACTTCGCAGTTGGTTAAAGCGTCGTCTTTTACTTGTCTACTGACTTACATGTTCAGGGTTCTAGCCCCGTATAAGACAACATTTTTTAAATCGTATTATGTTAAACTATTTCAAACCTATTATACGAAACTAATACGGAATAAATATGATTGGTTCCTATCATTTTGCGTGTGAGTGCTCTGGACAGGTGGTTGTGATGGGAAATAAATTGTTTTCCGTTGAAATTACCGATTGCATGCGTATAATAAAATAACGGTTTACTATGAACCTGCATATTATTAAAATTAAAACAGACGCAATATGTGTTTATTTATAAATCTGCAGGCTACTACTTCCGCAACTGAAACACGATGCAGCCGGGTACATCTGCATATTATTCAAAAATATGTTCGGGTCGTACAATTAAAATGAATTGTAACATTCTTTGAAGAAGAAAAAAATATTCGATGCTGTTAACTTGATCAACGACTCGCATCGAAGACCTAATCGTGATTAAGTTAATCAATTGTTAAGAAGATGAAAAGAGCTACCGGAATGCGGTGCGTTCCTGGGCCGATTTATGGACTTTCAAATCAGTTTCTAGCAATCTGTTTGAGATGCATTTAATTTTACGGCACACCAACACAAAGTGGTCATATGGCGCACCTGGAATGGATATTCCACGCCCACCCTCTGTTCACATGAAGATAAAAAAAATGCAGAATTTACATGGACCCTTTCACCTGTAAAACTGCAGAGTTGATGCAAATTCTGCTGGAGCCACGATCATTGTTTTCTGCTACCACTCAAGTAGCACCTGAAACAATACAGGGATCACGATGAATGAACATGACAAAAAAGATAAATTGAACTCGAATTCGGGGTAAATTTACCCCTCTGCCTGGATACCAGTGGCCCTATTTATTTTTGGGAACCACAGGGAACAACAATTTATTGCTTTGTTGTCTAGTCTAAATTGTAGTACTTGAACCTGCAAAATAATTGCGACCATACACTTTTCCAGCAATGTCATTAGAATGAACCCCTGTATCTCTCAGCAGCATTGTCAGTATACCTGAGTATTATAAGGGTCTAATTTTAAAGAAATATTTGTCGTCAAACAAAGCACAGTGTGAAGCAAGCTGCATAGTACAACGTCATAAATGTTAAAGTATATGAACTAAAGTAGTTATTGAATCCTTGCCACTGCCTCAATGCGTGTTTAGTAAAGAGAAGACACGTCGTCTGAACTCACCCCGTAATGCCCTTATCGTCAAGACAGCATGGTGATCATATTGAATTTAAAAGTAATTACAAGAAATCCGAATTGATTTGATTTACAAATTCTTTTCCATGCATGCAGATTGACTGAATAGTTCGTTTGACTTAATAAAATAATTTCCAAAAGGTTGTAGAAGTTTTTTCATAGATTGATTACATTCCTGAGTCTCCTAGGAAGACGGTAACTACTGCTGATGTTGTGTGTTATATGGTTATATAAAAATAGTAACTGCGCATTGGGACTTTAGCATACAGACGCCTGAGACAATTATGTACAAGTCAAAGTTTGTTTCTTAATAATAATAATAATAATAATAATAAATAATATTAATAATGTTTGTTTCTTAATAATAATAATAATAATAATAATAATAATAATAATAATAATAAAGTTTGTTTCTTAATAATAATAATAATAATAATAAATAATATTAATAAAGTTTGTTTCTTAATAATAATAATAATAAAGTTTGTTTCTTAATAATAATAATAATAATAATAATAAATAATAATAATAAAGTTTGTTTCTTAATAATAATAATAATAAATAATATTAATAAAGTTTGTTTCTTAATAATAATAATAATAATAATAATAATAATAATAATAATAATAATAATAAATAATAATAATAAAGTTTGTTTCTTAATAATAATAATAATAATAATAATAATAATAATAATAAATAATAATAATAAAGTTTGTTTCTTAATAATAATAATAATAATAATAATAATAATAATAATAATAAATAATAATAATAAAGTTTGTTTCTTAATAATAATAATAATAATAATAATAATAATAATAATAATAATAACGATACTATTAATGATATCGTTATTTATCAATGATAACAAGTTCCGTCGGTGTGTTCTTGGGCAAGACACTTTCCCTTAGCCTCGTCCGTCGGATGGGGACGTAAACCGGGCGGTCCCGTGTATCGGTCTATCCTCCGAGCACGTTAAAGAACTATAGGAATCTATTCGATAAAAAGAGTAGGGCACGGTTCCCGGATTCCTATGTATCCTTCCCCTCTCTCTGGGGCGGCTCTAAATAACCTATACTGTGTTGATGAGCCGTTAAACAACATTCAATTCAATGATAACATTTTTGGCTTATAGCCAGTCTGACATATCGAGGCTCAGCGCAAAACTATTGTCCTTCTTTATTCATATGTTTTGCGCTGAGCCCTCGATATGGTCCTCAAATAAAAACATATATATATTTACAATATCTACACACATTTGTTGAACCACTGTTATATATGGTAAAACATGTCTAGAAACGTTATAATATATTAAACGAACAATGCATTTGTATCACTTTTTTAGCTGCAAATACGTTTGATATTAATCATATGTTAAAGCTCGTCTTTTCATTCATCTTTGAAATTATTGTGACTTCTATGATGAATAAAAAGACGAGCTTTAAAATATGTTTTAATATCAAACGTACCCACATTTGTCTGTGGTTAGTCAATTTACAAACTAATCCAACACGAGACAATATACATTTTTGAAAAATATATGGAGTTAAAATATGCATACTAGGCAACAAATGGTTTAAAAAACATATGCTCCTTGTTTACTTTCTTGTTTTATTGAATTCTAAGCAATTTTGCCAACACATTGTAATTTTGTTTTTTGATACTTTCATAAAAAAAAACGAAAAAGAGGAATAGAATATAATGAAGATTATCACGTTAAACGTAATAAATAAAGCCGGGTTCAAACGCAAAATAAAGACTTTATCATTTTAAATCAAGATTAATTTTAAGCAAACTTAAACAAACAAAAACAAACAGGTATTATTTGGTGACATAATTCGTTTTATTTACAAGTCACCACGTACACGAATCATACGCGTGCAAATACACGTGCAAATACAAGTATGACGCGGAATGTGGTTGTCTATGGTATTGATAACATGTTTGAGTGATTGCATATCGCAAAAATCGCCTAAAGTGCAAAATCCGTGCACCAACATCATAAATCACAAATATTCAATTAAATATTCATGGCGTGTGTTTACAGTGTACACAATAATTCATGATTGAGTTTTCCTCGTGCAACCAACTGTGCCTAAAATGGCGTCAATGGCCTCGTCATCAGCACCTCAAACGTACTAATTATAACGCCCGATCACATGCAAACGTTAATTACATTACCGACGTAGCAGGCGATAGTTTGTGTTTCTTGCAGGACCCTTATGAAACACATACTTGTATAAAAACAAAACAAAGTTGCAATGGTACTATGGTTCCCGGCATGCAAAAGACCGACTTTAAACAGCAACATACACAATCAAAGAATACAATCAACCAAATTCCTATAAATAAACCATATTATATGGTAACACTAGACTAAGACAAGTCACATAATAAGTGAGACATCTGGAATGATCTAGCTCTATAAAGAAATGCATACCATAGTAGTTAAATGATTGTTTGGTTGAATGGTGTTTTACGTCATTTTAGCACATTTTAGGCCATATATAAATGTCGCTTTTTTGTGACGGAGGCAGACCACCCCATTTTTCCTGGGTAAAACCAGTACTGTATACTTCCCCTTCCGTAAGAATCGACACTTTCTTACTTAAAAGTTGAGCTCCCAGTGAGATTCGACCCCCAGCGGTGAGAGGCGAGAAGGCTTGCAATCCCTTGAGTGGTATTTACATGAACTAGAATCTAGAATATATCAAATTACCCAGTTTATTAACACATTTGTAATCGATCGCTTTTATGTAAACGAAGCTGATGTGGTATCTACTTAAATTAAAAATCATCTTTTTATTTTGTGCACTAAACCATTTCTACGCATTTAAACATGCATTGTATAGTATTTGGTAGCGTCACGTTATGAAACAGCATGTATACAAGAGACATTTACGCACAATAGCTATATGTATGTCGTCGTCTTTCTTTTACTTCAGTAACGTGTTCCATTTATTTTTTAGTAGCCCTGCTCAACAAAGCTGTCTGTTTTAATATGGTCTTTTGACTTTTCTCGCGTAATTAAACTCGATTTAACTTAAGTCGAAAAGTGGCTCACGGTCCTAGGATTTTTCGGACGACAAAATAAATACATATTTTATTGATATATTGACAAATAACGTCCGTGGTACGCCTGCCTTTGTCTTCCTCGTATCTAAGACATTGTCATGGAATTGTTATTTTAGGATCGGATTAATATTGTATACGATGTAATTAGCTACGTCATTAATCATATAAATTGCATTAACAGGTTAGTTTCACTAAAATGGAGACCGGTCAGATAATCAAATTAACGATGGATGTCGCCTGGCCAGCTGACCCCACACACCACCGCAGTCGAGTTTTCAATCTGTATTCAAAGTAAGCGCTGCTGACGATGTCGTTGATGGCACAGATGCCGATAATTATTTGAAAAGTGTAAATTGTCATGACAATCAGTAGCCTACCCGTACTCATTTGAGTGCATTAAAGTCTCTATCCCGCCACCAACAGGCAAATTTTACAACAGATGTACTCCGTTTCTAAACCTACTGACGACGAGATATTTTCAGAATCCAAACTATATAGACTCAATACACACGGTTTCAACCAGCCAGACCAAACCCCAAAAACTGGATCGTCGAATTAAGAGCTACAAACTTATAATTCATTTCACGTATATCACGTTTTTTTAAGAATTATAAATCTATACTTTTAATCGGCACATATGTATCATTATATAACCTGAACGCCGGGATAGAGTTTTGATTAACGGTTGTGTAGTGTAATACTGCCGTTAATGGCGGGTTATTTTCTTCATGAAAAAAGCTCAATCTTAGCTATACGTCGGTAACGTTGTTTTACATCGATTACTGTCTTACTTTTTCAGCTCCAGACTTTTAAACCTCGTCTTTCACGATTTAGTATCCATTTAAGCAATAAATCCATATCAGTTAAAATGTTAATGGAGTGTTTGAGATCAATTACTTTCACCTGTACATATTCACACTGATATTGCCGTACTTCTAATATTGACGTTCATAAAACAGTCATAATTTATATGGATGCCGCTAGTGCTCAAAACAGAACATTCATTTCTGTATGTGCAGTGTTTAAACTATTTATTTCTGAATGTGCCATGTTAAAAACATTTATTTCTGAATGCGCTGTGTTTAGAAGAAACATGTTTTGTGTATGTATCTGTAACATTCATTTCTGACTGCGACGTGTTTAAAAACAAACATTCATTATGTATGTATTTGTAACAATTATTTCTGAATCCGTAGTGATTAGAACATTTTTCGTATGTGTTATATTTAGAACATTTACTGCTGTACAGACCCTATTAAAAACATTTTTTCCGTATGCTGCGTGTTTTGATCATTACATTTATATATATGTGCCGTGTTTAGAACTTTATGTATGTGCCATTAAAATATGTATTTCTGTATCTGTCTTTCTTATAGCACATTCATTTCTGTATGTGCCGTGCTTAAAACATTAATTTATGTATGTGCCTTGCTTTGCGCATTCATTTCTAAATGTGTTATTTTCAGAACATGTATTGCGATGTAAGCTGTGCTTAGAACATCCATGTATGTATGTATCGCGCTTAGAACATTTATTTTTGTGCCGTGCTTAGAACATTCATGTCTGTATGGTCTATACATCTTTCTCAGCATACGAATACAGCTGGTTCCAAATCGTTATCGTCACTGATTATTGATTGATGTTAAACTTTAATAAAGGGACAAACGGCAAAAAGCTCGCGCCGCCCCTTAGTTTTTCTGCATAACTTGCATTTGTTCAATAATGGATATTAATTATAAGAATAATATGAAGGAAATAGTGTTTGAATATTCTAACTGTTTGTGTGTAAAGCTATATATGTGTATCTTTTTCGTGCCATCTGATTTTAAAATAAGCAACTCCTCTTTAATCATTAAACAGAGTTGATGAAACTTTAACTGAAGCATCTTCTAAGGAGTTTGAATAGGCCTGTTCCACCGCAAGTTTATTCTCATGAACTACTAATCAGATTTCAATAATAACAAACATCTACCATTAAACCCTTTCTTCTAATGTAAATTTACATTGCTACAAACTGAGATTACCTTCACAGACACTCCAATTGCTGTTATATTATCATTAAGTTGTCTTTTTGTGATAATTTACGAATTCTTCATATTTTAACCATGATATTTTCCCTATTCTTCACATTCTAATCATGAAACAACATTCTATTTAGTGATCCATTACATATACTATTTCAGATGTCTATCATATTCGTATTATAACATTATACAACACAGATGCCAAAATTAAAAATATGTTCATTTTATTGCATGATGACTAGATTATTTAGTTCTCAAATATTTCATGATAAATGTATTTTGATTGTTGACAATTACAAAAAAAAGTTCTAACATATACACTGTTCGTTTACAGTTGTTGATAAATTATTATCTCATAGTCGAAGCCATATACTTTAAATTATCTAAAATCTACAAATAATTGGGTTCTTTATATTTCACTTTGAATATAAAGAATACTGACAAGTGTTTAAATTCATTCCGATCAATGCAATGCAAATGTTATGTATTAGATTAGAGCGCTAGAAAAATAAGAAATAACATTTCGTGGAATATAAAGTTTGTGGTGTACTACTAAATATAATGAAGAATGGACATAATATACTAAAGACGACATGATATAATAAAAAATGCACAAAAATGTAATAAAAACTGGACATGATATAATAAAGGACGTACATGATATAAGACGAAATGCACATAATTCAACAGACAAAATTGCACTTAATTTAACAGACAATGGACATTATATAGTAATGACTGCCCGTAATATATAATATACAATGCACATAACATAATAATAAATGGACACAATGTAATAAAAAATACACATTATCTACAACGTTGCTTTTATATCGGATGCCATATTTTCCTTTTTATTTTTTATAATAAATTAAATACGTTTTATAGAATTATTAGAAATTCTCTTTTATTAAACTTAAATTATCTACAACGTTACGCACACACATTTTTCTATTTTGTAAGTCTAAAATAACATGTTTATATATACACGATCGCATCTACTTAACCAGTTCTGTTTCTCATAAAAATAATGGGATCCTAGCTCAGCAGTGATCGTTCAGGTAGACAGCTGATAAGCCTATTGTTTATGACCTCCACGTGCAATCCGAGCCCAGCAACAATCATGCGGCTTATGTAACACACGCAGAATATCTGGGGAGGCACGTGGCCTTCCGATATAAATAAAACAAATATGCTGCTAGAGCTAAAAATAATACAGCCTGGGAAAATAGTATTTTATCGTACCTGAGTAAAACACAAATACTACAAAAAGGTTCAAATCATCTCCCCGCTACTGATTACAGCATTGGCACAGTGACAAATTATATGCAGTTTTTCCAGGTTTCATGATATGATCTAGGCATTCACTATACTGTGTTAACTTGTTTGCAAACCAATTAACTCCAGTAAATTACGTTGGCGTATCTGGTAGCTATACAGCCAGTATGTCTTGAACAGGCGCTGCGTAATTTATAATTCAGAGACGTTATTGCATATTTATGTTATTGCATATATATTATTATGTAATTGCATATATGTCATATTTCTATTGTATTAATTCATAACTTTCACATCAGCTCAACTTCCGGTAGGTCTAGATATGCGTAGGTGATAATAAAGGGGTTTACTCGGACCATAGAACTAATAACATATTAATATGTCTGTGCTCGGACTTTATCCTAAATCTCTATATGAAAAATGAAAATATTAGACCATGATTTAAATTAAATGTATCCATATTGGTGTTTTAAAATCAGACAACACCAAAAGAAGATACACAGAAGTACACAAAAACAAAGCTTTTAATTAATTATCACTACAAACTAGGGCTAAAGTCAGTTAAGCACCAAGGATAAACACCGAGTCAACCCCCTACCGGAATGTGGAGGTCTTTTATTTTATTGATCACTCATTGGTCAAATTATTTTGGTGATGTCATGTGAAAGTTATGAATATATTATGAGAGAGAGAGAGAGAGAGAGAGAGAGAGAGAGAGAGATTATAAGAAATAAATTGTAACAGATTGATTACGAATTAGATTGCTACTCGTGAGAGAGAGAGAGAGAGAGAGAGAGAGAGAGAGAGAGAGAGAGAGAGAGAGAGAGGGGAGAGAGAGAGAGAGAGAGAGATGTACGGCGGGACCCATCTACTGGATACATGATACCTATTGTTGTTGTATGTCCTAGAGGGCGTGAACGGTAGCAACACGTTGCACTACCGTTTATAGTGGAACCGAGATAGCAATATTATTTGTATTTATCCTGTTTGGCAATTTCCAAATTTCTCCTTTCATACTCTTTTTAAACATAACGAGTGTCTGAAAATGCAATTGTGTTGCAGATGGTGCAAACCCCTAGACGTTTCTTCCGTTTTTCAAGATATTCATATCTACTGAAAAATAATAACAGACATGATAACAAATCGTTTGAGTGAAATGTTGAGTTTTCCCAAGATTCTATTTGACCTTGTGGCATGTTATCCATATTGCCTTGGCGGCGCTCTAAACGTCATCGAGTCGATTAAAACAGCATTGTTCATACCCTTACATACTTCAGACATATTTAGTGACTTTTAACATTTAGCGGTTAACGGATTCCACTAAACGCTATATGTTAAAAATTATAACATTTAGCGTTTAGTCATTTTTTACATTTAGCGGAAGTTTTTACATTTAGAGGAAGTTTTTTTACATTTAGCGGAAGATTTTTAACATTTAGCGGAAGTTTTTACATTTAGCGGAATTTTCACATTTAGCGGTGCTACAACGGAAAGTATATAATAAAAAGCAAATTGTGTTTGCATATTATTAACTGTTGGTTATATTGCACCAATACTATATTTAAACCTACGATAGAATAAGAAGAAAACATGAAAATGCAAACTGTTATATAATCATATGCAAGCAGGTTTAAAGTCAAAATGATACGGAATAAATAACTCTAGAGGCTAATTTCAATGTTTGATGAACACTTCAAGACTTCTATATGTCCTTTTAATAGTATTTAATGTTATTTTATTTGATAAGCTTAATCCGAAAAATGACGGGATTGGCTAAATTAATATGACGTCTATTCACATTGATGCATTTTTAGTATATGTTTGTACACGTGCATACGTGTACGTACACGTGCGTGTGTATGCGTGTGTGAGTATAACATGTCATGACCCGCCACCAGATTCCTCAGTGAGAAACGATAAGATGTTCTCATTAGAGTTCGGAAAAAAAATCCAACCCTGTTTAGTTTTTCCAATTAAATGGTTAAATGGTTTGGATTTGCTTTTTGCTTAAGCCAATGTCGAAGACAGATTCTATTAAAGCATGTCATTCTGAGTTATTTTGAGTCAGAAGTAACGATGGTCTGATCTTGGGATATGCCTTCACAATCAGTTATATCAGAAAACATCTTTCTATTTACAATGCGCTACACTGTACGACTTCCGTCTATAATTTTAATTAGATTTAAATGTAATTAAGAGATAATGGAGTAAGATGCAAAACTGCGACGAATCCTATTAGTTTTAGAATTAGTTTCTGGTGTTTAATCAAACTTCAGCGCGATTCTTACACGATGCAAAGAACGTACTAATGTTGTAGAGAGAGGCCCATCGATCTGGAATATTTAATATCGTCATATCTTATGTTTTCACCTGCTGGGACGGCGATAAGAACGCAAATGAATAATCAATCGAGTTTTATGGAAAACTGAAGCCCATGGTATCGACATTATTAATTCCAAATTAGCCTAGCTGAGCAAGAAGCTTATTAAAATTCAATTTGTGTTGATCAGAATTCTTAATGACTCATTTGACACGGCAGATTAATATGCATTTGTTTCAATTGAAGAAGTGACACTATTTACTCGAAGAATACACTTGTCGTTCAAGCTGCCACTCGGAAATAACCTGTCGTGGTTCACAAGCTGCAACAATAAAATACAACGGTGAACAATTTCCGCCAACGATTATACGTGGTAGACGTTGCGGAAGCTATCGAGAATAACTTCCGGGATTGCTTTGTCGAACTTAGAAAAAGCGTTTAGCAAGGAAATGCGTCTGATTCACAATGATGATTTAGCAAGGAAATGCGTCTGATTCACAATGATGATTTTGTCCTACACGAGACGATTAAAGATTAAAACGTGTGACCAATCGTGAAAGCATACGAGATGTTGCGAATGGCGTGTGACGTGTTTAACTGATAATATTATACCTCATTTGCATATTCCACTCTTTGTTTAATGTGACGTCATCCGGTCCATAAAGTTGCATATTAACCGGGCGCCCGTTCCGGTTCGGTATAATTCGGTATAATACAACAAATAATGTATGGTGCTTCGGTCCATATGAAGTTTATGGACTGGGCAGTCAGACCTGGAACGTTATATGGACCTCAGCTGCGCTTCGGTCCATATAAAATTCTAGGTCTGACTGCCCAGTCCATAAACTTGCATATGGACCTCAGCACCATACATTATCTGTTAAATAAATACTGAAAATGGAATCCCTTGGAAGCAACAAACACTAACAACAGATAAAAGTAGCAGACTCGGTTTTATTGAGTTTGTTCATGGCAAGTAATGTATAGTGATTAGAGGTAATTATAAGATGCAACACCTCTCACGCCTCCTAGCACCGGCTTAAGCGATACTTTACTTTAAAGTCACAAAGATTGGTCTTGAATCTATTTTATTTGGTTCTGAGTCCAGGTTGAGATCAATATGAATATATCTTGTCACAGTAAGACTATAAAGTCTAAAACTTCAGTCAAATACCTTGGTGCAACTCTAGATCAGAGTTTATCTTGTGAAACAATGGCACGGTCTATCATACAGAAGGCTAATTCAAGGTTAAAATTTCTATATAGAATGTGTGAATTTCTCACTCAACATACTAAAAAACTTCTGGTTATGTCCCTTATTCAGTGTCACTTTGAATATGCATGTTCATTATGGTTACCAGGGTTGTCCAAGTTATTGAAAAATAGACTCCAAACTACCCAAAATAAATTGATTAGGTTTGTTTTAAGCCTTGACCATAGAACACATTTTGGACCAGAACATTTCAAATTTTTGAACTGGTTACCCGTTACAAAAAGAGTTGATCAAATTACTTTATGTCATGTTTTTAAACTAAAGTCAGGTATTGCCCCTGATATATGGGTGAGCATTTTACTTTAGCAAGTTCTGTTCACGAACACTCTACAAGATTTCGGGATAAAGGATGTTTCTCAGTTCCCAAAGTCAAAGGTTTTGGTATAAAGTCATTTGCATATAAAGGGTGTACTTTATGGAATGAGTTACCTCTTCATATAAGAAACATAAATGGTCTTTGGGATTTCAAGGTAGCTATCAAAAATCAATCGATGCCTAATTAGAGTGTATTTGTACAGTACGTCTCACACCACAATTAATTTTCCATAGGGTCCCATTGTATTGTTTTTGTTCGTGGCATAGAGATAAAACAGATTTTGCAACATGTATATTTATGCTTAAATTCTTCATTGATCCAATATCTGCAATTTAAAACACATTTAACAAATATTTACCAGATTGAACTTTTTTTAATTTCATGTTTGCGTGACACCTATCAAAATTTAGACAAAAATACAACCCCGTGGTGATTAGACCCATGATGTGTAAAATGAGGCAGAATTAGCTAGAAATCTTATATCAACATGCATTTTTCTGTGATCTCTTCCTAAAATGCTGTAGATTTAGAACCTGGTAAAGATAAATCAATGTATCCTGTAAAATGTAGAAAAGCGAACTTGTTTTTTTATCTACCTCCTTCATCTGTAGGGCACGAGTATTCAAGGGAGATAATAGTGGTGTGAGTCCAGTAGTGAAAGTCAGTTGTCCATTTCCGTATAATGCTAGTCATTTAAATTATCTATGTTATTATTAATTTACTATTCATTTAGATGATAGTCAATTGTCCATTTCCATTTAATGGTAGTAATTGTTAATTATCTATGTGATATTATTAAAATGCCAATATCAATTATTATGTGATATTTATGTCTCGCATGTGCTAATGTTAAAGAAATGTGTTACATAATGGATAGTTAATGTGATACTTATGCCGCTATGTGTCACGCCGTCATTATCAAGGACCACAATGGAATTAAGGGAAAATCATTTATGTGCAAAGCATGGTTTATATCTAATGCATGCATTTTATTTTTATTCTATGTATCTCAGGATTCTGGATACATCCTGAGATGTTTATTATTTTGTATGTATATCTTTAGTTGGTTTCTCTGGATGTGGACTTTATTGTTAGAGATTTCCTTTTGACGGAATTTAGTTTTGTTTACACTGTCTTGTCTATTTGGGCGCTGAAGACAGGATAATAGCGAGGATTGTGCGCATATAAAATCGATTCAAGCTAACCAGTAGGTCTTATTGCCTACTGACCGTTCCAAGTCGGTAACCCTGTCTTCACCACCCTTTCTGTTGTTTTTTGTCTCTTTCATTGTAGTTTCAAGTCCTTGTTTGCAGTACAGTGCGGACCTACGATGCCATTGCGTTCGGACGCTGTGGTTTCTATAGGACCCTATATATCATTTTGTGTTGTCTTTTTAACCATGTATGAACATCTGTATTTTTGCCGAAATAAATCTATCTATATATGATCCCAAAGGATCAGTAAATAATAACACTACTGATTTGTAGTCGTGGCGACTTTTTACGGCCGTCACACAGCACTAAACAAACGCTAGTGTGAATGTCAATATATACTGAAAATACCTTGGAAGCAAAGAACACAAACAAGCGATAAAAGTAATAGACTCGGTTTGATTGAGTCTGTTCATGAGAGGTAATGTTAAGTGCAATACCTCTCACGCATCAAGCCTAAAAAAAGGAAGAGTTGCATATAAAATGAAAGAAACGGTATAAACCATTTACAGACACTAGTACTTGATATAGTATACAACTCAGTAATTTGAATAGTTTATACCATGCAATATACGCTTGTTACATAGGCTTAACTTTACTACGAAGCTACGTTCTGTTACCGATAATAGTACATTTCGCGTACGATAGTTCCTCTGTGCCATTAATGCGACTGTAATACTACCACTATTTCTTCAGTCTTGATCATCTCCGACGCTTGATTATAATTACAAACTCTAGACGTTTTTCTTAAAAAAACAAGCGTCGCAGATGATCTAGACTACTATTTTTCATTCACGCCTGCTAAACGCACTCATGGTACAAACATCATGGTAAAAAACTGTCTGTACCGTGAGTGGAGTATCCGTTCCTGTATGAGTGGAGCCATCAAATGCATTGTCAAGGTAAGAAGTGTTGTTCTTATATAGAAAGTAGATACAAATAACTGATAAGGGAGATCCTTTGGAAGCAAAGAACACAACCAAGAGAATAAAGCAGCAGATTCAATTGTATTGTGTCTGTTCATGAGAAGTAATGTAAAAAAAAAGGAACACCTCTCATGACCCCTAGCATCGGCTTAAGCGGTATTATACTTCATAACCACCTATATTGGGCTCGTTGATCCCAAAGGGCCAGTAATAATAACACTACTGATTCGTAGCACGGAGAGACGTTTTACAGCTGCGGCACTGCGCTAGTGTGAATGTTGATAAATATTGACAAGGGAGATCCTTTGGAAGCAACAAACACAACCAAGAAAATAATGTAGCAGACTCGGTTTTATTGAGTCTGTTCATGAGAGGTAGTGTAAGATGCAACACCTCTCTCGCCTCCTAGCACCGGTTAAGCGGTATTCTACCTCATTGCGCTCGTTGATCCCAAAGGACCTGTAAACGTCGAACAGGAAATGTAGCATTCAAGGACCACAGTCAATCACAAACACGCACAGAAACAAACAACCATTACAAAGATGAATAAACGGCAAGATAGGGCATCACAAACATAAAAGGGTTGACAATAGGGCTACCGCATTGGAATGGTCAGTGGCAAAATGGTCTTCGGGGGTTTAAACCAGGTTCTAGGGTGAACTAACCTCACTTTAAGTCTCTTAACGGGACAGTGTAAATAAAGATATCCCCACCAAGTTATATTTTCTAATAAACTGAGCAGCATTAATAGGCAATGTAACTAAAACACATAAATGGTCATGTATATATAATATTAATTATAGTATAGAAAGCCACAAAGCAAGAAGAGAAAATCCGTTAAGGGTACTCCAAGACAAGACTTAAGACAAACCTCAAACGCTACCGTTCTATGAGGATTTAGGTAAACGTCATCAGAGGGTCCACAATCTGTCCGGTCATCGCACAGTCAAAGAGGAAAGCATAGTGGCGAACTGTACATGGGTCAACCACTAAACATGCAGTGCGTTGCAAAATAATCTCTTTTGATATTATAAAGATTGTATGAAAATGATTATGACCAAGTATCTTACGAAGTTGTAAATCACATCACCATAGAAAGGTTGTGATAGTTATTGTCGCAGAAGAGTTCTTAAGTAACTTTTATATTTTAAAAGTAGATCAGGTTTACGATAATTACATTTTGCAAATGTTTTTCGAAGTTTATGGTAACGATAGCCATGCTGGAGAAGTTTTTTATTTATACAAATATTACGAATATTAAAATCCTCAGCACGACTACAAGCTCTAGAAAAAAATAATAAGTTGAGAAACATACCCCATAAGAAGTAGCTCGGGAAAGTTCCCCATCTAAGTGGGGATATTCAACTATATCAAAATTAATGTCATCTTTCTCGTCATAGATTTTACTAATTAGTTCATCATTTTTAATAGAGAGATGTAAATCAAGGAAAAAAGTGACAGTATCAGAAATGTTACTGTGTTGAGTTGAAGTTCTTTAGGATAGATAATATTAACCATAGTAGATAGGAAAGGATTGCCAATGTTCAATATGTCATCCAGATACCGAGAGGTGTCATTAAAGGCTTCAATAACATCTGTCTGAATATCGGATGAAATCTCTTTTATAGTAATACAAGAACAAATCTATGACAAGAGGTACGAACGTACACATAGGGATACCAACAACCATACTTGACGAAAATATTATCTAATAGGAAATGAGTGCTTCACAAACTTCTTGGCAAGTCCACATAGTGTAATTGTCTAAACTGCCGTTAGTAAAAAAAACACGCATTAATTTTGTTACAGGCCAAACATGTAGTTTTTTCTTTAGCGAACGTTGTTGGAATGAGAGCAATAAGCTTGTCTTTGATAAGGTGATGTGGTAAGGTTGTATATCGTGTTGAGAAGTCAAAAGTACTTATAGATGAAACTGGACGTTTACTGCAAATGTTATCAAGAACGTCTCCTGAATTTTTAATTGACCAAAGTAAGCTGATCACAGAGTTGTCATAATCTTTAGCACAATATTGTTTAACTTGAACTTTAACGGCAGTAAGACAAGATGTTAACAGTTTGAATATATTTGTAGTGGTGCAGGCACTATAAGCGGGCTTTATAATGTTGTTTATGTAATTTAGGAATCCCAATTCCTAGTTGAAAGTTTGTTATGCCCTTCGTCTACCGCAGCCTTGAAAATTGTGCACCCAGTGATATGCAGTATAAACAAAAACATAGATTGAACTGGAGTATTACTGAGTTCCAGAGATAAATCATTGATGTAATGTAATTATAAGCGTCAAACAATAATTATGTTATTAGCTGATTTATCAGCAGGAACTAAAACAAATGTATTATGAAATTCTTGAATTCCCGATTTAACCTAGGTATCGCATATAGAAGAGTTATCATTATAAAAGTTAATACGTGCATCTATAATTGAATAAAAAGATTTCCAAGTAGAAAGAGAGTTCGGGTCCGCATGTTCACTACGACACCATTTTATACTAAATTCCTCAATGGACTGGGCGATCTGAGCACGGCATGCATTAAATCAATAATTGAAGGTAATCTATACTTCAGACCTTTAGAAAACGAATGCCGGATTATAAGAATCTTTCATGTGTATTCGGTGAAGATAGGGAATTCCAACCCTCGGTATACGTGTTTTTATCGGAACCGAGACTCTGCCGAGGTTCCGATTAAAACACTTATACCAAGGGTTGGAATTCCCTATCTGAACCGAATACCCATGATAGATTCTTTTTCTTGCATATCAGAGAAATGTTGTGCGTTGACGCCGCCAGCTATTGACGTTTTGCATGGGTGAGATGGAAATATCTAGCCCCGGTAAAATGACGGATATCCGTGTCCGGTATGCAAGAATATAAGAATATTTCATGGGTATCCGGTGAAGATAGGGAATTCCAACCCGAGGTATGTGTTTTTATCGGAACCGAGTCTCTGCCGAGGTTCCGATTAAAACACTTATACCGAGGGTTGGAATTCCCTATCTGAACCGAGTACCCATGATAGATTCTTTTTCTTGCATATCAGAGACATGTTATGCGTCGACGCCGCCAGCTACTAACGTTTTGCATGTTTTCCTGCATACCGGATGTTGGCGCGCGTGAATTTTATCTCGACCCTAGGGTGAGATGGAAATATCTAGCCTCCGTAAAATGGCGGATATCCTTGTCCGGTATGCAAGAATATAAGAATCTTTAATGGGTATCCGGTGAAGATAGGGAATTCTAACCCGAGGTATAAGTGTTTTATCGGAACCGAGGCTCTGCCGAGGCTCCGATTAAAACATTATACCGAGGGTTGGAATTCCCTATCTGAACCGAATACCCATGATAGATTATTGTTCTTGCTTAACAGAGATATGTTGTGCGTTGACGCCGCCAGCTATTGACGTTTTGCATGTTTTCCTGCATACCGGAAGGTGGCGCGCGTGAATTTTATCTCGACCCTAGGGTGAGATGGAAATATCTAGCCCCGGTAAAATGACGGATATCCTTGTACGGTATGCAAGAATTCCCTATCTTCACCGAATACCCATGATAGATTCTTTTTCTTGCATATCTAAGACATTTTGTGCGTTGACGTCGCCAGCTACTATGTTTTTCCATGTTTTCTGCATACTGGATGTTGGCGCGCGTGAATTTTATCTCGACTCTAGGGTGAGATGGAAATTTCTTGCATACCGGACAAGAATATCCGCCATTTTACCGGGGCTAGATATTTCCATCTCACCCTAGGGCCGAGATAAAATTCACGCGCGCCAACATCCGGTCTGCAGGAAAACATGCAAAACGTTAGTAGCTGGCGGCGTCGACGCACAACATGTCTCTGATATGCAAGAAAAAGAATCTGTCATGGGTATTCGGTTCAGATAGGGAATTCTAACCCTCGGCATAAGTGTTTTAATCGGAACCTCGGCAGAGCCTCGGTTCCGATAATAACACTTATACCTCGGATTGGATTTCTCTATCTTCACCGAATACCCATGAAAGATTCTTATAATCTAGCCCCGGTAAAAAAAATGGCGGATATCCTTGTCCGGTATGCAGTAATATAAGAATCTTTCATGGGTATCCGGTGAAGATAGGGAATTCCAACCCGAGGTATACGTGTTTTTATCGGAACCGAGGCTCTGCCGAGTTCCGATTAAAACACTTATACCGAGGGTTGGAATTCCCTATCTGAACCGAATACCCATGATAGATTCTTTTTCTTGCATAACAGAGACATGTTGTGCGTTGACGCCGCCAGCTATTGACGTTTTGCATGTTTTCCTGCATACCGGATGTTGGCGCGCGTGAATTTTATCTCGACCCTAGGTTGAGATGGAAATATCTAGCCCCGGTAAAATGACGGATATCCTTGTCCGGTATGCAAGAAAGTCTTATATTTATGGGTAAAGATAAAAGTCACTCGCGCACCAACATCCGATATGCAGGAAAACATGCAAAACGTTCAACGCACAACATGTCTCTGATAGGCAAGAAAAAGAATCTGTCATGGGTATTCGGGACAGAAAGGGGAATTCCAACCCTCGGTGTAAGTGTTTTAATCGGAACCGAGGCTGTTATACCTCAGGTTGGAATTCCCTATCTTCACCGGATACCCATGAAAGATTCTTATAATCTACAATATCAAAACTACCAGTGATGACATGTCTTGCCGCAGCATAGCAAAGTGTTCGTGATTTACACTCACATTCCTTAGGAGTATTTTTTACTATGTCAAGGTCAGAAACTATTTTGTTGTAGTTGAAAATAATATTTCTAATTGTTTTTGTTTTGTTTTCAGTCAACGAAAGAAAACGGCCGTGCAGTCAGTGAAGAGAGCTACAATCCAACAGTTATTTAAGGCAGACGACAGTGATAGAGGAAACTACAGCCATGCAGTTGACGAAGGAAGCCAGACACTATGGATATGGATATTCACAGTTAGGTTATTATTATGGCACACTTGTTCGTTTGATTAGAATTATACTGTGTCTCGTATTGTGTCATAGCAGACGTGCTGGCGTATGACCATTGCGGAGCAGCAGAAGATGATGGAGCCACACAGCCTGGTGATGCTATTTTGGCATATTTGTCAGCTGTGTCTATCTTCTCTGTTTTGTGTCTTGATAGGTTCTTGCCAAACGGCAGATTTTGGTATGTTTGTGTGTAATACCAAACGGCAGTTTTTGGTATTTTTTTTTTAATTAAATACATATTCATACAAGCAAACACCACGGAACGGATACAAAATATATGTTTAAAATTATATACAGTAAATTTGAGAAATATATATATATATATATATAATATATATATATATGCGTAAAATGCTTCTTTCAGTTCCGCAAAATCAACTGACAATATTGTAGTTGTATTTAAATGTTGTCCTTGCCTAACAAGCAGCAAGTCAGTGTTTGTGTGTAATTAGACAATGGAAATAAAAGGCAACAGAGGTGTATAAAAGGCGTTCATGGCTAAATTGAAACAATGCAAAAATAACACTTTTAAAAGCATTTTTTCCAGAGTATATGCGATTAGTACTGATTCTCGAGGGTCATAGGCCCACTAATGCAGTATAAATCGCTTATACGAGGAATGTACTGCTCCTTGAGGGCCGTAGGCCCGAAAATGCAGTATAAATCGCATATACGAGAAATTTACACTCCTCGAGGGCCATAGGCCCGATAATGCAGTATAGATCACATATACGAGAAGATTACCCCCTTCTCGAGGGCCAGAGAATGCAGTATAAATCACAAATATGAGAAAATATGGTATACATGTTTTGTACCATAGCTTTAATGTTTTTTACAGAATGTTGCTGATTACACCGTGCTATAGCTGTTAAATCTCTCAATTATAGCACGGCTGACATACACCGGCAGTTATTGCACGGGTCTTCAGGTTTATGAAAATTATAGTATAAGTAGTTACAAAGCAAAACCATTAGTTCCATGGTACAACAACATTTTAACGAAGATCGAATTTAAAAACAAATGCATAGGTAAAAAAAACAGGTAAAATACATAGGTAAATAATACAGAGCTGAAAAAAGCAATAAATAGTCCAGTAAGAACATTGAACAAATAAACATTAAACTATCGTTATTTCTTCAAATTTGAATTGATGTTCACGTTATCAAATTATCGAGTCATCGATATTTTCTGCTGCCATTACCGGATCGAGAGCAAAACCTTTGCTCAATAATCCCTTGTTTAAATATTGAAACCATTATAATGGATATATAGATTACATGTTTAAACAGAACAAAACCCAAGCGGTTTCGATTTTCTGTTTATTAGGAGAACATTATACAAATGTAACTTAGGAATTGTTCAATGAAGATCGCTCTGTAGTGCTTTTAACGTAATGATTAATTTACTCATACAACTATCAGTACAGGTAATACAAATTAAGCAATTAGGTAAACAATAATAGTCCTTGATCATAAGCGTTATGTTAAATCATGCAACAAATTCTAGGATGACGTTTGTGTAACACAATTCATTAGGCGATTTGTATCATGATGGGCATTTAATAGGCATAAATAATCGTCTGCTGGTATGGAATTTATACAGTTTTTGGTCATGTTGGTCAATAAAAGAGTAGTGATAGAATACAGTGGAGCTAAACCGAAAAAGAACTGCATAGTCTAAACAGAAAGCACAAACATAACATGCATACGAACAGTGAACGGGCTTTAAACTGCCATGCATTGTGATGACCTGATATGCATAATATGTACACTACACTACACTACACTACACTACACTACACTACACTACACTACACTACACTACACTACACTACACTACACTACACTACACTACACTACACTACACTACACTACACTGCACTGCACCGCACCGCACCGCACCGCACCGCACCGCACCGCACCGCACCGCACCGCACCGCACCGCACCGCACCGCACCGCACCACTCTACACTACACTACAGTTACACTACACTACACTAGACTTCATTACACTACACTACACTACACTATACTACAGTTACACTACACTACACTACACTATACTACACTACACTACAATATACTACACTACACTACACTACACTACACTACACTACACTACACTACACTACACTACACTACACTACACTACACTACATTTACACTACACTGCACTGCACTACACCACAATACACTGTATTACACAACACTGCACTACATTACACCACACTACACTACAGTTACACTACACTACACTACAGTAACACTACACTGCAGTTACACTGCACTGCACCACACCACACAACACCACACCACACCACACCACACCACACCACACCACACCACACCACACTACACTACAGTTACACTACACTACAATTACACTGCACTGCATTACACTACAATGTACTACACCACACCACACTACACTACTCTGCAGTTACACTACACTACACTACAGTTACACTACATTGCACTTCCCTGCACTACACCACACTACATTACACTGCAAACTAGACCTATATTACACAACACTACACTGCAAACTAGACTACTCTATGATACTCTATCTACACTACACTACACTGCAAACTAGACACTACACTATATTACACTATCTACACTACACAACACTACACTAAACTACACTATAAGCTAATAAGTACATAACGCAAAATATATTATTTCGATATTATTTTCTTAATTAATTATTAACATTTCATTTAAAATCATTAAAGTTACTGATATACGATAGTGTGAATAAACATATACAAAATCATTGACCTTAAAGCTACAAACCCTGTATTTATATCGCTTTCTTCTTTGATGGCGTGTCTTTATTTGCACTTCATGTTCACAAGCTCATGGCGAAATAGGTATTTAAGCGTTCAAATTTAACACAGGACATACTTTATTTTATAGTAATCGGGCAGTGAACATCGTACCTGTATTATGATCTAAAAGGAAAATAATAAGTGTTTTTGTTTTTAACATTTTATTTCATATTTAAAATGTACATACATTTTTAGATATACAATACAGATTTGATTTTTACGACTTCATACAATACCAGTGTTATTTGTAATAGAACCTCTCTGCTCTCTATTGAGAATTTAATCATACAGGGAATGGTTATACAATATAACGTACAGCTAATTACTGCTAAATAACCTATAGTTCTAACAACCGCTCAGGCGGAACGGATTATGTTATAAATGAAATGTTCAAATATGGTTACATGTATTTAGATGCATACTTAGTAAACGTTTTTAAAAATATTGTTGATATGGGTTATTTCACTTCTCACTGGACGGAAGTCTATATTGTACCACTTTTCAAAAAAGGAGATATAAATCAACCAGAAAACTATAGAGGGATAACATTACTGAGTACATTTGGTAAATTATTCACAAGCATTTTAAACAACAGGTTAAGTACCTGGACTAAGGGTTATTATATTGATATTGAAGCACAGGCTGGTTTTCGAAAACATATGGGAACTATTTATAACATATTCGTTCTCCATGGTTTGATAAATCATATACTGAATGGGAAAAAATGCTGTATTTGACTTTTATAGATTTCACTAAAGCTTTTGATTTGTTGGTTAGACAACACATATTCTATAAAACTTATGCAATATGGAGTGAGAGGTAAAATCCTAAATATTATTAAATCATTGAATACGAATATAAAATCAAGAGTAAAGTATTAAAACCAGCTTAGTGACAGTTTTAGCTGTTTTCTTGGAGCGCCATAGGGTGACTGTGTGCTACCTTTCATATTTTCTATGTATGTAAATGATTTAGAAGAATATTTTACACTAATATCGATACTGGAATGTTAAAGTTGTTGTTACTCTCATACGCTGATGACATAGTGATATTTTCGGATACTGAAAAGGGGCTACAAGATGGGTTAGATATATTGTATAGTTATTGCCAGAAATGGTAATTGGCTGTAAATGTAAATAAAACGAAGTTCATACGGTCAGATAAATCATAAAAAAGGCGGTCAGATAAAAAGGAACCTATTGTTCACATATAATAATACTGTTATTGAAATTGTAAATAAGTTTACCTATTTACCGCAGGCGGTTCTTTTGATCAAACGTTCGAATCATTAAGTGGCGAGTCATTGAAGGCAATCTTCAAAAGGAAGTCATATATAAATCAATTTACTGACTTATCGGTCAGTCACACTTTAGACATTTTTGACGAACTCATTTTGCCAATTTTAAATTATGGCGCAGAGATATGGGAATTCTCAAATGCGGAAAAGTTAAGAGAAAGTACACCTTCAATTTTTTAACAACTTTTATGTGTTAAAACACAAACTCAAAACAATACGGAGAACTGGGGAGAGTCTCTTAAAAATTCAACGTATATTATCCGGTTCTGGTTAAAAATTACACGTACGAGTGATAGCAAATATATAAAACATATGTATAATGTTCTGTAAATGATCTGATTGTAAACTCAAACAAATCAATCTGGGCATCTCAAGTTAAACGGTTATTGGAACGAACAGGATTTAATGACGTTTGATATTCTCAAGGAGTATAAAACATAACGCATTTCATTAATATATTTAAACAACGAATTAAAGATATGTTTATACAAAATTGGAATGCTGAATTATCGGCTTCGACTAGAGTTAGTACATACAGAATAATATCCGATTTCAGGTTTAAGTATTATCTAGATGTACTAAATATAAAGAAATTTAGAGTTTTTTTACAAAGCTAAGAGTCTCTAGTCACAGGGTAAAAAGTGAAACTGGTCGATGGCATAGACCAAATAAAACGCCAACATCCGAAAGAAAATGCCAGCTTTGTAATATACTAGAAGACGAATTTCACTTTGTATTGATTGGAGTGTTCACTATATCATGATATTAGAAAAAGAATATGTTATCAAATATTTTTGGAAACGGCCAAACATACCAACATTTATTGAACTTATGACACCAGCACACAAGAGTTGATTAAAGAAACTGTCAGTTTTCATTAGTAAGAGTTTTAAAAGAAGAGACGACATGTTTTATAAATAAATATCATTTTTCTCCATTTGTGTCCACAGATATAAATGTATATTGATCAGTACTTAGGATTATTAATTTAAATATATATATATTAAACAATTATATACTTAATAGTTGTCAGATACTTCTTGACTAGTAACATATGCCGAGGATCTTATAAAAAAATTATACAAATTGTCATTAACTGGAAAATATTGTGTGTATTTCATATAAGTACATGTTTATATGTATGTACTATTTGCATGTGAACTGTTGGGCGTAATGCCTTATGTTTTATACCTACCTACCTACCTACCTACCTATCTATTTATATTGAGAACAATTTAATTTTTGAAATCTTTTAACTTGTTTTATATAAACAGAGTAAATTGGAAGATATTTTCTCAGTTTGCAAGAATAAATATACTTTTTATAGAGAAGCGCTGAAATATATACAATATTGTCAATGTCTGTTAAGCACTTAGCGCCTAGAATGATATCCTTTGTTTAGATTTCTAACAAAATATTACATTCTTCCTTCAGATGACCGAAAAGCTCTATAAAAATATTTCTCGAAAAGATGCAGTCATTAAATACATGTAAAATATTTTCTTTAAAATATAACAAAAAGTACACAGTTCGGTTTCAGACATTCCACATTTATGTGTTAATTGGTAAAAATAATTCTATGTAAAATTTTGAATTGCAAATTGGAGGTATGTATCGTCTACTGAAATAAATGTTTGTTTATATAATGTATTTCAATCCTCGATATTTAAAGCTATGTCCAAATCTTTCTCCCATTTGTTTTGGGAATTACTAGGTGATTCGACGACTGACTTCAACAACTGAGGATAAAACATCGGATTTACTTGTTTGGCCATTTTTAGTTTTATGACATTATTATTTATTGGGTGTTCGATATTAGTTTGGTTTCTTATACATCTTTTCCATTCACCCGGGATTGCACGTCTTGAGAACGTGGTATGTTATACTCCATCATCTCGCACATGTAAATAGTCATGCGTAGAGTAATACTGTTTATTGTCAATTTGACAAAGATTCCGTCTCAAAACTTTAATATCGATGTTTTATTTAGGGGATAAGTTTGTGAGCGTGTGTCGGTCTATAGTTAGTACGTAATCAAATCAAGTCAAGTAAAATTTATTTAAAGTCGGCAAGACATATAAACAATCAACATAAGCTATTAATAAGCTTTTGAGCTGACATGAATAACAGAATGACTATATATTTAGTGTTAGGTGTATTACAATATGCCAACACGATTCCATAGTGTTATGTTAAAACCTTCATGTTTCGAATAAAACTGCAAGGTTCCTGGTTCGAATCCCGGGCAACTCTTTTTGTTTATGAAATATATTCGGAAGCTGCATATTATCGATGTTACCTGTACGAAGTTAGATAAAATATGATATTTTACGCACCAACTTCTGGCTTACATACCGGCTTTTTGAACGTTCGTCGATTTGAACTACTTGTGACTACTTGACTTATTCATATGCTTCAGTTAGTATTAGTTTTTATTTAGTATAGCATCTGTAGCTTTAAATAACTCAGAGCTATTTGTAAACACGTCTGTAGAAATTGACTTGGATTCCATTTGCAATAACCTTGATATATGCCCTCGTACACTATCATTTTTGAAAGCATACTTGTTAAGTGACATTAGTTTTAAATGTTGCATTACGTACTGGTAGAGATAACGTCAGAGATAACGTCAGATTTGATCAAGTATACCCCCATTGGAACTTCCGGAAACAGGTTTACGCTGATGCATCTTTGTATCTCGTGTGGTATCTATACGACGGCAATAACCTGTTTTTGTCTAGAGTATCTTAAGCATTGGAGTTGTATTGTCATCTGTTAATTTGATTCATGTGAACACAGCATGTCTCAATAAGGACTTGCCTATTGATGAGCAAAAACATAACATCTGAAAGGTAACGTTCGCTATTGTATGCGTGTTGTCCGATTGACGTAATCGTTGCATTTCCGCGATGAATCTCTTCTGCACGGCGATAGCGTGACATTTATTGTCTGAGAAAATGCAATTCAGTAAGAGAAATGTGACTTTTATGTTTATAAGATTAGTTTGATGTCGTATTTTACTGATTGTAAAATACAGCGATAATAGAAGACACATTATGAATGGTGATTACGTTTGATATCCATTACATTGTGAGATATCGAAGTGCAAATTAGGAATTTACTGTATTTCTATAGATGAATTACAATAGATAAATGTTATGTGAGTGCTATAAAGCCGTCTCCTAAATATGGAAATGAGGACCGAATCACCGTGTATATACATATCGGCTATAGAATAAATATTATAAACCCATTTAAAAGTGCATTGTATATCGTCCAATACTTTCAGACAGAGCTTGATGCAATCGTGCTTTATAAAATGCATGTAAAAATGAAAAAAATGGTCTCATAGAAATCACTGCACACAAATGCAGTGTCATCGTAGATCCGCAATTTACCACAAACAAAGAGCAAATTAAGAATATAATGAACAAGACAATACACAACAAAAATATTGATGAAGACAGGGTAACCGACTTGGAGCGATCAGTAGTCAATAAGGCCCACTGGTTACCTTAACTCGATTTTAAGTGTACACAACCTCGCTATTTGCCTGTCTTCAGTACTCTTAAAATGACAAGACAGTGGAAATAAAAGTACATCCCATCAAAAAAAGATATCTCTAACAAAACGGTCAACATCCAGAGAAATTAGGAAACGATACAGATATATATATAATGTTAAAAATATTTTAAAAAAAAAAACAACGAAAAAAAACATAAATAGAAACATCTCAGGATGTATCCCGAATTGCACTGAACAACCACAGCCCTAACCCTAACACTAACCCTTGTGTTAAGTTTGATTTAAGTGAAATAGGCATTGAAACAGACAAATTGACAAAATTAAAGTGAGACTTTCATCTTTTACAAGAACGATAAATACAATCTTATATTCGTAGCTGTGTATATTTTAACTTCAAGAAAATCGTTAAATTGCAAAATATTATACTGGGCCCTCGTATGATCTCTTTTCAGTATACAATACAAAATCATAGTTAAAATGTAATTGTCAATGATTTTCTAGCATCAATCTTACCAGCATATGTAATATAAAATGAAATTCGTTCTCTAAAGACTCGCAATGTATACATTTTCTATCTGCAAGTGGTATTTTTGCATTTTTTGCCATCTTCCAGTCTTTATTCCTATAATTTCCATAAACTATCGGTAAATCATTGAGAAAGTCTACTTTTTCAACACTCAGAAGTTAAATTGCAATGGAAAAGTGAACAAATATACGTCGACAACTTGGTCTAAATGTGTTTTTCTCATGCAACGAATACAAATCCGATTTTTGCTACAAAATTGTTGGCATTCGTGATTTATATCAATGCCAAATTTAACCAAACTTCCCGAATGTTCTCAATAACCATAGAAACATGAGAGAAAGTAGATGTATGGCTGAAAACAGCATTTTAATGCGCATATGATGGTAGTACTCCTAGATTCATAAATCAACAAATAAAAAAAATCCGTGTTTTTCGGAATATTTTTATCCGAATTGGCTGCCAATTGCCGTGTAAACTATCATTTTTGCTTAAGTCACAATTCTTGTTTCCCGATCGTGATAAAATGCGCACATGTTCCCCCCACATTGGTTCAGGCAGGTTAAGTGTTCATACTGTTTTTTTGTAGAATCCGGAAGAGGTTGTGCGATAGTACTTAGAACCTCCGTTGGAATTAAGTACCATCACTCCTGGCTTACCTCTTAGTTTAGATGAGTGTGCGACATTTGCTAGGTGCCAAGTGTGGCTTTTATGCTTTAAAAAATGTCTTAAGCGCTGCTTAACTGGTTGTAAAAGATTAGTGATACTATAAGATACCACATAATGGTTTTCACTTATGAGTTTAATGCTATTATGTGCTATAACTGCATACCATTTGGGCGTATCGTGACAGATTATTGTTTTTTAATCAAAACAGTGTTTGAACCCAAATAACTATAATAATGTAGGTTATCCTAAACAAATAACAGTTCATTGCAACGCACTGCATGTTTAGTTTTTGATCCATTTCCAGTTCGCCCCTGTGTTTTCCTCTTTGATAGTGCGATGACCGACCGAGTGTGGATCCTATGATGACATATACCTAAATCGCGAAAGGGATGGTAACGCTTAATCTTGCCTGGTCTGCAATTAATGGTGTAATCTCTTGTTGTCTGGTCTGCCCTTAATGGTGTATTCTCTTGTTGACTGGTCTGCCCTTAATGATGTATTCTCTTGTTGACTGGTCTGCCCTTAATGGTGTATTCTCTTGTTGACTGGTCTGCCCTTAATGATGTATTCTCTTGTTGACTGGTCTGCCATTAATGGTGTATTCTCTTGTTGACTGGTCTGCCCTTAATGGTGTATACTCTTGTTGACTGGTCTGCCCTTAATGTTGTCTTCAATCTTGACTGGTCTTCCCTTAATGATGTATTCTCTTGTTGACTGGTCTGCCCTTAATGGTGTATTCTCTTGTTGACTGGTCTGCCCTTAATGGTGTATTCTCTTGTTGTCTGGTCTGCCCTTAATGTTGTCTTCAATCTTGACTGGTCTGCCCTTAATGGTGTATTCTCTTGTTGACTGGTCTGCCCTTAATGGTGTATTATCTTGTTGACTGATCTGCCCTTAATGTTGTCTTCAATCTTGACTGGTCTGCCCTTAATGGTGTATTCTCGTGTTGCCTGGTCTGCCCTTAATGGTGTATTCTCTTGTTGTCTGGTCTGCCCTTAATGTTGTCTTCAATCTTGACTGGTCTGCCCTTAATGGTGTATTATCTTGTTGACTGGTCTGCCCTTAATGGTGTATTCTCTTGTTGACTGGTCTGCCCTTAATGGTATATTCTCTTGTTGACTGGTTTGCCCTTAATGTTGTCTTCAATCTTGACTGGTCTGCCCTTAATGGTGTATTCTCTTGTTGACTGGTCTGCCCTTAATGGTGTATTCTCTTGTTGACTGGTCTGCCCTTAATGTTGTCTTCAATCTTGACTGGTCTGCCCTTAATGTTGTCTTCAATCTTGACTGGTCTGCCCTTAATGGTGTATTCTCTTGTTGACTGGTCTGCCCTTATTGGTGTATTCTCTTGTTGACTGGTCTGCCCTTAATGTTGTCTTCAATCTTGACTGGTCTGCCCTAAATGGTGTATTCTCTTGTTGACTGGTCTGCCCTTAATGATGTATTCTCTGTTGACTGGTCTGCCCTTAATGTTGTCTTCAAGCTTGACTGGTCTGCCCTTAATAGTGTATTCTCTTGTTGACTGGTCTGCCCTTAATGATGTATTCTCTGTTGACTGGTCTGCCCTTAATGTTGTCTTCAATCTTGACTGGTCTGCTCTTAATAGTGTATTCTCTTGTTGACTGGTCTGCCCTTAATGATGTATTCTCTGTTGACTGGTCTGCCCTTAATGATGTATTCTCTGTTGACTGGTCTGCCCTTAATGATGTATTCTCTGTTGACTGGTCTGCCCTTAATGTTGTCTTCAATCTTGACTGGTCTGCCCTTAATCGTGTATTCTCTTGTTACTTTCGCTTTTGTCAAGTCACTATGTATTGCCGTGTGACTTTCTAGTGTGACTATATACTGAAAGGAAAAAGAAACGCGACACGGGAATTTCCGCTATATATTGTATATACTGAACACTTAATTACATATATGGAGATCACAAGGAGATCCCAAGATGTTTTTTAATAAACAAAGTTGCAGTTAGTTAGAGAAAGGACAAAACTGTGATGTTGTAGACGTTTAATCACAGTACACGTTGTAACAAGAAATGCATAAATGTTGAAGTTCCTCTTTGAAAAATTGAGCCAGTTCAATACTATATTTAATGTAAAGAATTTGCAAAAATGTGCATCCTAAGTTTGCGCCAAACGCGTACTCTGTCAATAATGAAACTTTGCAGGAATCCTATTTGCTGTTTTACGTGTTGTTTTAGTCTTTTTTCAGAAAGGAAATATCTTACGTAGCCATGTACCATTCGATTAACAGCAGCATATTGTACATACAATATATAGCGGAAATTCTCGTTACGCGTTTCTTTTTTCCTTTCAGTATATATTCAAATATAGAAATGCTGCAAAATACGGGTGAAACAATACAGTTTAAATATAGAACTACTGCATTAGTAATTTATTTATACTGTACTGTTCCATGCATATTTTGCAGCAGTCGTATATTTAAACTGTACTCTGTCATGCAAAGTTTGAAGTAGTCGTATATTTAAACTGTACTCTGTCATGCATAGTTTGCAGTAGTCGTATATTTAAACTGTACTCTGTCATGCACAGTTTCCAGTAGTCGTATATTTAAACTTTACTCTGTCATGCATAGCTTGCAGTTATCATATTTAAACTGTATGTGTATTTTGCAGTAGTCCTTTAGTTAAACTGCACCGTTCCATGCATACTTTGAAGTAATCATATATTTAAACTGTACTCTTTCATGCATAGTTTGCAGTTGTAATATTTCAACGTTCTCTTTCATGCATATTCTGCAGTAGTCGTATATTTAAACTGTACTGTTCCATGAATACTTTGCAGCAATGGTATATTTAAATTGTACTCTTTCATGCATAGTTTGCAGTTGTCATATTTAAACTGAACTATTTCATGCATATTCTGCAGTAGTCGTATACTTAAACTGTTCTGTACGTTCTTATGCATGAAAGAGAACGTTGAAATATACAAATACTGCAAACTATGCATGAAAGAGTGCATTGAAATATACAACTACTGCAAACTATGTATGAAATATTACGTTGAAATATACAACTACTGCAAACTATGCATGAAAGAGTACATTGAAATATACAACTACTGCAAACTATGTATGAAAGAGAACGCTGAAATATAGAACTACTGCAAACTATGTATGAAAGAGAACATTGAAATATACAAATACTGCAAACTATGCATGAAAGAGAACGCTGAAATCACAGGTACCGGTTTAAAAAAAAAAGAAAAAAAAAAAGAAAAAAAAGTTATATTCTATTAAATACTGAAGGTCAGCATCGAGGAAATCCCAAAATATAGGCATGCATCTCAAAACAACAGCTGCAGTGTTAGTTTTTGAAGTCCCACAGAGCTGTCATATGCTGCAATCAACTCGGGAATAAATTATCTTTCCAATAACATACACTTTCGTATGTCCACACCACATAAGAAAAGCTCTGGTGCTCGAAAAACACAGAAAACGTACCTGTTTTTAAAAATCGACTCTAAGCCAGTCCGTATTATTCGCCTATACAGACCCCCGTAGACCGCTGTTTAGCCTTTGTAGAAGCTCCCGCGGACATAACAACTCATCGACACTATTCCTTACACACAATATGTCTTTATCCGTGCAATAAATAATGTCCAAGTACCTTTCCGACGATCACAAGTATTTAACAAGTATTTCTGCGGCTTTGCTATCAACTTCCGGCATTCTCAATGCAAATGGCGTCGTGGGATACTGAGATTTTTGAAAACGTGTACTTTTGATCGTCGGAAAGGTACT
Source organism: Cyrtodaria siliqua (assembly GCA_037043455.1). Classification (NCBI taxonomy): domain Eukaryota; kingdom Metazoa; phylum Mollusca; class Bivalvia; order Adapedonta; family Hiatellidae; genus Cyrtodaria; species Cyrtodaria siliqua. Next base: position 78,292 of record JAWPHD010004100.1, read on the forward strand.
TGGACATTATTTATTGCATGGATAAAGACATATTGTGCGTAAGGAATAGTGTCGATAAGTTGTTATGTCCGCGGGAGCTTCTACAAAGGCTAAACGCCGGTCTACGGGGGTCTGTATAGGCGAATAATACGGACTGGCTTAGAGTCGATTTTTAAAAACAGGTACGTTTTCTGTGTTTTTCGAGCACCAGAGCTTTTCTTATGTGGTGTGGACATACGAAAGTGTATGTTATTGGAAAGATAATTTATTCCCGAGTTGATTGCAGCATATGACAGCTCTGTGGGACTTCAAAAACTAACACTGCAGCTGTTGTTTTGAGATGCATGCCTATATTTTGGGATTTCCTCGATGCTGACCTTCAGTATTTAATAGAATATAACTTTTTTTTTTTCTTTTTTTTTTTGTTAAACCGGTACCTGTGGCTGAAATATACAACTACTGCAAACTATGCATGACAGAGAACGTTGAAATATACAACTATTGCAAACTATGCATGAAAGAGTACGTTGATATATACAACTGCTGCAAACTATGTATGAAAGAGAACGTTGAAATATACAAATACTGCAAACTATGTATGAAAGACAACGTTGAAATATACAACTACCGCAAACTATGTATGAAAGAGAACGCTGAAATATAGAACTACTGCAAACTATGTATGAAAGAGAACGCTGAAATATAGAACTACTGCAAACTATGTATGAAAGAGAACATTGAAATATACAAATACTGCAAACTATGCATGAAAGAGAACGCTGAAATATACAACCACTGCAAACTATGCATGACAGAGAACGTTGAAATATACAACTATTGCAAACTAGGCATGAAAGAGTACGTTGATATATACAACTGCTGCAAACTATGTATGAAAGAGAACGTTGAAATATACAAATACTGCAAACTATGTATGAAAGACAACGTTGAAATATACAACTACTGCAAACTATGTATGAAAGAGAACGTTGAAATATACAACTACTGCAAACTATGCATGAAAGAGAACGTTGAAATATACAACTACTGCATGAAAGAGAACGTTGAAATATACAACTACTGCAAACTATGTATGAAAGAGTACGTTGAAATATACAACTATGTATAAAAGAAAACGCTGAAATATACAACTACTGCAAACTATGTATGAAAGAGTGCGTTGAAATATACAACTACTGCAAACTATGTATGAAAGCGAACGTTGTAATATACAACTTCTGCAATTATACATGAAATGAACGTTGAAATGTACAACTTCTGTAAACTGTGCATGAAAGAGAACGTTGACATATACAACTACTGCAAACTATGTATGACAGAGAATGTTGAAATACACAACTACTGCAAACTATGCGTGAAAGAGAACATTGAAATATACAACTACTGCAAACTATGTATGAAATGAACGTTGAAATGTACATTTACTGCAAACTATGTATGAAATGAACGTTGAAATGTACAACTTCTGCAAACTATGTATGAAATGAACGTTGAAATGTACAACTACTGCAAACTATGCATGACAGAGAACGCTAAAAAATACAACTACTGCAAACTATACGTGTAAGAGAACGTTGAAATATACAACTACTGCAAACTATGCATGAAAGAGAACGTTGAAATATACAACTTCTGCAAACTATGCATGAAATGAACGTTGAAATGTACAACTACTGCAAACTATGCATGAAATGAACGTTGAAATGTACAGCTACTGCAAACTATGTATAAATGAACGTGGAAATGTACAACTACTGCAAACTATGTATGAAATGAACGTTGAAATGTACAACTTCTGCACACTATGTATGAAATTAACGTTGAAATGTACAACTACTGCAAACTATGTATGAAAGCGAACGTTGTAATATACAACTTCTGCAAACTATACATGAAATGAACGTTGAAATGTACAACTTCTGCAAACTGTGCATGAAAGTGAACGTTGAAATATACAACTACTGCAAACTATGTATGACAGAGATCGTTGAAATATACAACTACTGCAAAGTATGTATGAAAGAGAACGTTGTAATATACAACTACTGCAAAGTATGTATGAAAGAGAACGTTGTAATATACAACTACTGCAAACTATGTATGAAAGAGAACGTTGAAATATACAAATACTGCAAACTATGCATGAAAGAGTACGTTGAAATATACAACTGCTGCAAACTATGTAAGAAAGACAACGTTGAAATATACAACTACTGCAAACTATGTATGAAAGACAACGTTTAAATATACAAATACTGCAAACTACTGCATGAAAGAGAACGTTAAAATATACAACTACTGCAAACTATGTATGAAAGAGAACGTTGAAATATACAACTACTGCAAACTATGCATGAAAGAGAACGTTGAAATATACAACTACTGCAAACTATGCATGAAAGAGAACGTTGAAATATACAACTACTGCATGAAAGAGAACGTTGAAATATACAACTACTGCAAACTATGTATAAAAGAGAACGGTGAAATATACAACTACTGCAAACTATGTATGCAAGAGTACGTTGAAATATACAACTACTGCAAACTATGTATGAAAGCGAACGTTGTAATATACAACTTCTGCAAACTATGCATGAAATGAACGTTGAAATGTACAACTACTGCAAACTATGCATGACAGAGAACGCTAAAATATACAACTACTGCAAACTATGCGTGAAAGAGAACGTTGAAATATACAACTACTGCAAACTATGTATGAAAGAGAACGTTGTAATATACAACTACTGCAAACTATGCATGAAATGAACGTTGAAATGTACAACTACTGCAAACTATGTATGAAATGAACGTTGAAATGTACAACTACTGCAAACTATGTATGAAATGAATGTGGAAATGTACAACTTCTGCAAACTATGTATGAAATTAACGTTGAAATGTACAACTACTGCAAACTATGCATGAAATGAACGTTGAAATGTACAACTACTAGACATGATTCCGTTTCTTAACATTTAAACGTAGCTCCATATCAATGTTTAGTATCGGTCCTTATCAACATGCAATATCGTAGAATACTGAACGATTACCTCAATGCAAAGGAAATGGGACAATAGGATATTTGTTTTGATTGAATGGTGTGTTACGTCATTTTTAGCTCATGTTAGGCAATATATGACAGTCACTTTTGTGTGTGGTTTAGGCAGTCCACCAAATTTTCCTTGGTAGAACCAGTACTGTATACCTTCTGCCATCCGTAAGAATTGAAAATTTCTCACTTGGCAAGTGGAGCCCCCGGTGAGATTCGAAACCGCCGCGGTGACCGGCGAGAAAGTCTTAGATGTATTGTCTTTACTGTAGTAGATACCTTTCATAAATTCTGTCAAAAACGTGTAAACACCTGATATGTATTGTCTGTGTTATTATTAAATCTATAAACAAGCTTTGTATAAAATAATCGAAGAAAGAAAAAAAACTCTTTTTAAAATCTTTACTTGATTCTTTTGTATACGATGAAACGATGTGTTAGATTATTCTCAAATACAACACAAGACTATATTCCATTACTAAAAAGATAATAAACTAAACATCACTTTAAATATGTGTCACATTTCTTTTGTAAATATTGTATATATGTATATTGTTGAGGGCCTCATGGAAGATTGAATAGTTTCAAATGAGTCCTCTCGTTAAATAAGGTCTTTATTATTACTATTATTGTTATTATTATTATTATTATTATTATTATTATTATTATTATTATTATTATTATATTAATAATATTAAAAATAAGCTAAACCAAGTTCTTATATGACATCTACATATTACTGTGAATGAATGTGTATGCCCATTCATTTTGTTTAGGCCATTTGGAATACAAAACGTCATTATTTGTGGATGTTATTTTTAAATCGGAACCCTAGACACCGAGGAAAAGCCTGATGTACCCCTATTTAAAGCACTTAAGTAGTCAATCTGATGTCCCCGATCGGTTGTACACTTGTACATATTGCAATGATTGGTTGTACAAAATGCTGTCATGCATGTAAATATTGCAATGATTGGTTGTACAAGATGTTGTCATGTATGTAAATATGACAGTGATTGGTTGTACAAGATGTTGTCATGCATGTAAATATTGCAATGATTGTTGTACAAAATGTTGTCATGTATGTAAATATTACAGCGAGTGGTTGTACAAGATGTTGTCATGTATGTACATATTGCAGTTATTCGTTGTACACGATGTTGGCATGCATGTAAATATTGCAATGACTGGTTGTACAAGATGTTGTCATGTGTGTAAATATAACAGTGATTGGTTGTACAAGATGTTGTCATGTATGTACATATTGCAGTTATTCGTTGTACAAGATGTTGGCATGCATGTAAATATTGCAGTGTTTGGTTGTACAAGATGTTGTCATGCATGTAAATATTGCAATGATTTGTTGTACAATATGTTGTCATGTATGTAAATATTACAGCGAGTGGTTGTACAAGATGTTGTCATGTATGTACATATTGCAGTTATTTGTTGTACACGATGTTGGCATGCATGTAAATATTGCAATGACTGGTTGTACAAGATGTTGTCATGTGTGTAAATATAACAGTGATTGGTTGTACAAGATGTTGTCATGTATGTACATATTGCAGTTATTCGTTGTTCAAGATGTTGGCATGCATGTAAATATTGCAGTGTTTGGTTGTACAAGATGTTGTCATGCATGTAAATATTGCAATGATTTGTTGTACAATATGTTGTCATGTGTGTAAATATTGACGGGATTGGTTGTACAAGACGTTGTCATGCATGAAAATATTACAATGATTGGTTTTATAATATGTTGTCATGTTTGTAAATATTAAAGTGATTGGTTTTACAAGATGTTGTCAAGTATGTACATATTGCTGTTATTCGTTGTACACGATGTTGTCTCGTATGTAAATATTGACGGGATTGGTTGTACAAGATGTTGTCATACATGTCAATATTATAATGATTGGTTGTACAAGATGTTGTCATGTGTGTAAATATTGACGGGATTGGTTGTACAAGACGATGTCATGCATGTAAATATTACAATGATTGGTTGTACAAAATACTGTCATGCATGTCAATATTGCAAGTATTCGTTGTACAAGACGTTGTCATGTATGTAAATATTGCAGTGATTGGTTGTACAAAATGTTGTCATGCATGTCAATATTGCAATGATTGGTTTTACAATATGTTGTCATGCATGTAAATATTACAGTGATTGGTTGTACAAGATGTTGTCATGCATATTGCAGTTATTGGTTGTACACGATATTGGCATGCATGTAAATATTGCAATCAGTTAAGTTTTTATTCAGGCTCAAACATATGTACATGTTCATCGCCAATACATTTGGCGGCAACAGATACACACATATACTATGAAAAGAGTATGATAACAGGTATGAGTAATTAAACGGTTTTTGACAGATTATCATATGTACATATAGTTCCATTAGTAATAATGATACATTCACATAATTCATATAATGGTAACTACAGTAATGACATACTTCTGAATAATTACTTAATATGCATATTTCTTAATAATATAGTGAAAACAATAGATAAACGTAATTAATTTAATGTTGAGTACAGTAGTACAATACTATGAATAGGTCCTTATGTAAATATTAAATAAAATAGTAATTTTATTCCTTTTAATAACATTACATCATTCGCATAATGGTGTTTCTTCAAAACAGATGCAAATATATATATTTGTTCACTCACAGAAAGTATTTCAGTTTACTGCTCTTTTTTTTTTGTATTTGGCCTTTTCCGTAACCGCCGTGAATAAGTACTTTTACCTGTACGATTTAAAACATCAAACGGATTATTTCGGTGCAGGATATGTGTTACAATTCTATAGTAAAAAAATTAATTAAATAATTAGCAATGATTGGTTGTACAAGATGTTGTCATGCTTGTCAATATTGCAATGATTTGTAAAACAAAATGTTGTCATGTATGTAAATATTACAGTGATTGGATTTACAAAATGTTGTCATGCATGTAAATATTGCAATGATTGGTTGTACAAGACGTTGTCATGCAATATTGCAATGATTGGTTGTACAAGACGTTGCCATGTATGTAAATATTGCAATGATTGGTTGTACAAGACGTTGTCATGTATGTAAATATGACAGTGACTGGTTGTACAAGATGTTGTCATGTGTGTAAATATTGACGTGATAGGTTGTACACAATGTTGTCATGCATGTAATTATTGCAATGATTGTTTGTACAAGATGTTGTCATGCATGTAAATATTGCAATGATTGGTTGTACAAGATGTTGTCATGTGTGTAAATATTGACGTGATTTGTTGTACAAAATGTTGTCATGCATGTACATATTGCAATGATTGGTTGTACAAGATGTTGTCATGCATGTACCGATTGCAATGATTGGTTGTACAAGATGTTGTCTTGCATGTACATATTGCAATGATTAGTTGTACAAGATGTTGTCATGCATGTACATATTGTAATGATTGGTTGTACAATATGTTGTCATGCATGTACATATTGCAATGATTGGTTGTACAAGATGTTGTCATGTGGGTAAATATTGACGTGATTTGTTGTACAAAATGTTGTCATGCATGTAACTATTGCAATGATTGGTTGTACAATATCGTGTCATGTGTGTAAATATTGCAATGATTGGTTGCACAAGATGTTGTCATGTTTGTAAATGTTCACGTGATTGATTGTACAAAAGGTTGTCATACATGTACATATTGCAATGATTGGTTGTACAAGATATTGTCATGCATGTACATATTGCAATGATTGGTTGTACAAGATGTTGTCTTGCATGTAAATATTGCAATGACTGGTGGTACAAGATGTTGCCATGTGTGTAATTATTAGTTATTGGTTATACAAGATGTTGTCATGCATGTAAATATTGCAGTGATTGGTTGTACACTATGTTGTCATGTACGTAAATATTGCAAAGATTGGTTGTACAAAATGTTGTCATGCATGTAAATATTGCAATGATTGGTTGTAAAAAGTGTTGTCATGCATGTAAATATTGCAGTGAATGGTTGTACAAGATGTTGTCATGCATGTAAATATTGCAATGATTGGTGGTACAAGATGTTGCCATGTATGTTCATATTGCAGTGACTGGTTGTACAATATGTTGTCATGTACGTAAATATTGCAATGATTGGTTGAACAAAATGTTGTCATGCATGTAAATATTTCAATGGTTGTTGGTACACGATGTTGTCATGCATGTAAATATTGCAATGATTGGTGGTACAAGATGTTGCCATCCATGTAAATATTGCAATGATTGGTTGAACAAAATGTTGTCATGCATGTAAATATTGCCATGATTGGTGGTACACGATGTTGTCATGCATGTAAATATTGCAATGATCGGTTGTACAAATGTTATCATGTATGTACAAAATGTTGTCAATCATGTAGATATTACAATGATTGGTTGTACAAAATGTTGTCATGCATGCAAATATCGCAATAATTGGTTCTACAAGATGTTGTCTTGCATGTAAATATTGCAGTCATTGGTTGTACAAGATGTTGTCTTGTGTTTAAATATTACAGTGAATGATAGTACAATATGTTGTCATGTGGATAAATATTACAATGATTGGTTGTACAAGATGTTTTCATGCATGTAAATATTGCAGTGATTGGTTGTACAAAATGTTGTCATGCATGTAAATTTGCAATGATTGGTGCTACAAGATGTTGTCGTGCATGTAAATATTGCAGTGAATGGTTGTACAAGAGTGTGTCATGTGTGTTAATAATGCAGTGAATGGTTGTACAATATGTTGTCATGCATGTATATATTGCAGTGAATGGCTGTACAAGATGTTGTCATGTGTGTAAATATTGCAGTGAATGGTTGTACAAGATGTTGTCATTCATGTAAATATTGCAGTGAATGGTTGTACAGGATGTTGTCATGCATGTAAATATTGCAGTGAATGGCTGTACAAGATGTTGTCATGCATGTAAATATTGCAGTGAATGGTTGTACAAGATGTTGTCATGCATGTTAATATTGCAGTGAATGGCTGTACAAGATGTTGTCATGCATGTAAATATTGCAGTGAACGGTTGTACAAGATGTTGTCATGCATGTAAATATTGCAGTGAATGGCTGTACACGATGTTGTCATGCATGTAAATATTGCAGTGAATGGTTGTACAGGATGTTGTCATGCATGTAAATATTGCAGTGAATGGTTGTAGAAGATGTTGTCATGCATGTAAATATTGCAGTGAATGGTTGTACAAGATGTTGTCATGCATGTAAATATTGCAGTGAATGGTTGTACAGGATGTTGTCATGCATGTAAATATTGCAGTGAATGGCTGTACACGATGTTGTCATGCATGTAAATATTGCAATGATTATTTGTACAAGATGTTGTCTTGCCTGTAAATATTACAGTTTCTGGTTGTACAATATGTTGTCATGGATGTAAATATTACAATGCTTGGTTGAACATGATGTTGACATGCATATAAACATTGCATTGATTGGTTGCGCAATATGTTGTCATGAATGGATATATTACGGTGATCGGTTGTACAAGATGTTGTCATGTATGTAAATATTGCAGTGATTGGTTGTGCAATATGTTGTCATGCATGTAAATATTACAGTTATTGGATATACAAAATGTTGTCATGCATGTAAATATTGCAATGATTGATTGTACAAGATGTTGTGATGCATGTAAATATTACAGTGATTGGTTGTACAAGATGTTGTCATGCATGTAAATATTGAAGCGATTGGTTGTACATAATGTTGTTATGCATGTAAATATTGTAATGATTGGTTGTACAAGACGTTGTCGTGCATGTAAATATTGCAGTGATTGGATGTACTAGACGTTGTCATGTATGTAAATATTGCAGCGATTGGTTATACAGGATGGTGTGATGCATGTAAATATTACAGTGATTGGTTGTACAAGATGTTGTCATGCATGTAAATATTGAAGCGATTGGTTGTACACGATGTTGTCATGCATGTAAATATTGCAATGATTGGTTGTACAAGACGTTGTCGTGCATGTAAATATTGCAGTGATTGGATGTACTAGACGTTGTCATGTATGTAAATATTGCAGCGATGGGTTATACAGGATGGTGTCATGCAGGTAAACATTGACACAGTATGTTGCCATGCATGTACATTGTGCGGTAATCGGTTATACATTCATTCCTGTATATATTCATATATGTGTAAATATTGCAGTGGTTGGTTGTAGACTAGTTTTTGTAAATATTGCAGTGGTTGGTTGTATACTAGTTTTTTTAAATATTGCAGTGATTGGTTGTAGACTAGTTTCTATAAATAGTGCAGTGATTGATTGTAGACTAGTTGTTGTAAATAGTGCAGTGGTTGGTTGTAGAAATGTTTATATAAAGGATATACAGGTGAGGTGTAATACCAGATAAGTAAATTGTAAAAAAAATGATAAAACAAATATGTAATGTTTAATTTCCTTGGTACAAGAGAATGAATGAATTATCACTGGAAGAATAGATGAATAACAACAGGCTCTCGTAACAACAGGCTCTCGTAACAACAGGCTCTCGTAACAACAGGCTCTCGTAAGAATGATTATAGCAGGATGAATAACAACAGGCTCTCGTAATAACAACAGGCTCTCGTAATAACAACAGGCTCTCGTAATAACAACAGGCTCTCGTAATAACAACAGGCTCTCGTAATAACAACAGGCTCTCGTAATAACAACAGGCTCTCGTAATAACAACAGGCTCTCGTAATAACAACAGGCTCTCGTAATAACAACAGGCTCTCGAAATAACAACAGGCTCTCGTAATAACAACAGGCTCTCGTAATAACAACAGGCTCTCGTAATAACAACAGGCTCTCGTAAGAATAGATGAATAACAACAGGCTCTCGTAAGAATGATTATAGCAGGATTAACATATGTAAAACACATAAATAGTTGTCCGCGATAAATAATTAAAAGCAGATGCTACGTGAACTGTGTTAGAAAGTTGTTACGGTGTCAAGAAGTCGCGGGAACAGAAGCAAATGATCTATAATTTGCATGTAATTGATTTGTGGTTTAACAGCTTATGAAATATCTTAGCTTACTATTCCCAGAGGAAGGAAGTATGTAAGGAAGAGTGTATACAGGAAACGGGGATCGTTCTAACAGAGTTACGCTTGCTACAGAATATGTATCAAATATGTTTATATTCATTTGGTTATTTTAAATGTTCGAAGGATAAGACTTTGTGGAACCAGGATAGAATAACGTCCCAATCTGATGGATGGATGAATGATCGAACGAACGAATAAATGAAAAATAAATCAGTGAATCAACCAATCAATCATTCACTCTCTCAATCAATCAATCAAAATCAATCAATGGTGTTTTACGACACATAAATAATGCGCGCGAAAACCTACGAAAATGAAATAGTCAATTATTAAAAATTATGTTAAAATGCATAGGTATAAATATTTACAAATAACGAATAATAAGATTAACAAACACATTTAAATACAAATATGAACGAAGCAGGAGTCGAGTTGCTTGCTAAGATCTCTTTGATTGAAACAGATACAATATGTACACATTCACAGAAGAATATAATTAACAAATAAACAGAGCTGAAGTAAGAAAATACTTTATTGGCACAGGGTAATACAGTTAGTATATACATACTAATCTAATTAAAGGCCGCTTAAGACATACAGCTTAGAAAACAAGCTGTCATGTTTCATTTATGTACAAAACAATGACAACTGCACATGCAAACGAATATTTGTGTTTGGCATAATAATATGCAATATGAATTATGAAATAGATAGCTTTCTTTCATCAAAGTTTACATGCTTAAGCTGATATTTTAAAATTACAACATTGTTAACAATTGAATTAATTTAAATGAGTTTTGGTGGGTTTCTACAAATGTGTATCGAACAGCCCTGTTATTTATATTTTATATTTACTAATAGTATAATTATATATAAACTGTGTAGTATGTCGGTTTGTTTTATCAACAGTCTATGGTACACATCAGTTGGTCAATTGATATAAGTTAAAGGGACACACCGCAATCTTGATTTTTTAAAAACTCGCGGCGTTCCGTTAGTTTTTCTATATAACTTGCATTTGTTCAATCATTGATAAGTATAGTATCAATCAAATTATTTTTGCATATTTCTGACTGTTTATTATATTGCACCAATAATATTTTAAACCCATTGTAGAATAACGAAGAGAAATTGATGATTTGATTGAGACATGATGAGAATATTCAAAAAAGTAATTTCTAGCGGATTCGAGCCTACAGAATGCGAATACCAAAAAACGGCAACTTCGCCTAGATGAAGAAAAAAAGAAAACTTAGACCCTTCGGCCACACGAGGGCCGGCGTGGCGCAGTCGGTAGCGCGACGGAATTGTAACCGGAGTCCCCGGGTTCAATCCTCCGTGGTGCCACTGAGTTCTGTCGGTTTGTTCTTGGACAAGACACTTTCCCTTAGCCTCGTCCGTCGGATGGGGACGTAAACCGGGCGGTCCCGTGTATCGGTCTATCCTCCGAGCACGTTAAAGAACCATAGGAATCTATTCGATAATAAGAGTAGGGCAGGTTCCCGGATTCCTATGTATCCTTCCCCTCTCTCTGGGGCGGCTCTAAATAACCTATACTGTGCTGATGAGCCGTTAAACAACATTCAATTCATTCAATTCACAAACTTAAAAAAAACTGTCCGTACTTTATAAATATTTCGTTGGCCTATTTTTACACATGCATGCCCTTTTTTACACTATACAGGCCAGTATCCATTGGTTTCCCTATATAGAGATAACAAACAAAATGTATTAAAGTGATTAATAGGTATTTGGTTATGTATATAAGTATACTAAATGAAATGGATATAACATGATATAAGAAAGTAATATGTTTTAAATGGATATAACATGATATAAGAAAGTAATATGTTTTAAATGGATATAACATGATATAATGGAAAGTAATATGTTTTAAATGGATATAACATTATATAAGTAATATAAATGGATATAACATGATATAAGAAAGTAATATGTTTTGAATGGATATAACATGATATAAGAAATTTGGATATAACATGATGTAAGAAAGTAATTTAAATGGATATAACATAATATAAGAAGGTAATATGCTTTGATTTTACTTGATATAAGAAAGTAATATAAATGGATATAACATGATATAAGAAAGTAATATGTTTTAAATGGATATAACATGATTTAAGAAAGTAATATAAATAGAAATAACATGATATAAGAAAGTAATATGCTTTGATTTAACATGATATAAGAAAGTAATATGTTTTAAATGGATATAACATGATATAAGAAATTTGGATATTATTAGTTATTAGGATTCTTGACAGCGGACATAGGCTCACATTCCCTGCCTAGAAATTATATTCACCCGAGCCGTTAGGCGAGGGGAATATACTTTCTCCCATTTCTGCTCATGTGAGATAGGCATTTTCCTCATGTGAAATAACTCTTTCTTGCATACCGGACAAGGAAATCCGTCATTTTACCGGGGCTAGATATTTCCATCTCACCCTAGGGTCGAGATAAAATTCACGCGCAACAATAATGACGTCAATAACGTGAACAGATGCATGACGTCATTGTGTTAAAAACATTAAAATGTTAGTTATTGGTGACGTCGATGCACAAAATGTCATTGATATGCAAGAAAAAGAATCCACCATGAGTTTATCCATGTGAGATAGGTAAATCTCCCCCTCAGGATCAGAATTGCAACCAGGAACTCGGCAGAGCCTCGTCCCTGGTTACAATTCTGACCCTCGGGTGAGATTTCCCTATCTCACATGGATACTCATGATGGATACTTATAATCTTACATGACATGTGACTTACGACGTCATAACGTTACGTCGACGTCGCCTTATTCTGGCGTTAAATCAGCAAAGTCATTGATTTTATGCCGGTAATAAACACATAATGGGAGAAAAATAATCCATCATGAGTGATCCAGGGAAATCTCACCCTCGGGATCAGAATTTCAACCAGGCACTGGCAGAGCCTCTTCCCTGGTTGCAATTCTAGCCCCTCTGGTGAGATTTCTCTATCTCACATGGATACTCATGATGGATTCTTATATTCCAGGCAGGGAATGTGAGCCCATGTTCCCTGTCAAGAATCCTAATAACGAATTTGTCATATTTCAAAGTTGTTACCATTGATTTAAGAAAGAAAAAACAGCCAAAAACATATTTCATTTTTATTCTGCCAATTTCTCCGTAACATGCCTCTAACTAGACGTTGTTTATTTTCGTGACGTCATCGCTCTAAGGCGGATTTTTTCACAAAATAAACGTATTTTATCAATATGTTAATGTTTTATTATATGTAAAATGCAAAAAAAAAATAATATATACTTACGATTATTTCAGACCTTTACACACAATGGAAAGCGCAGAAAAACAATAGAAAGGAAACAATCGGCGGTTTCCAAAACGAATCGGCAACGTTATCGTCGCCATTTTGTCCTATGTTCACGTCGCGAGACGTAGACATGGGCTCATCATGTCTACGGCGCATTGACCAATAAAATCCCGAGAAATTTCTTTGCAGTATGACAAAACATGATATAAGAAAGTAATATGTTTTGATATAAGAAAGTAATATGTTTTAAATGAATATAACATGATATAAGTAATATAAACGGATATAACATGATATAAGAAAGTAATATGTTTTAAATGGATATAACATGATATAAGAAAGTAATATGTTTTAAATGGATTTAACATTGTTGGTAGCTGAAAAAAAAAGAAAAAAAAAGATGTAGCCTAATAGCCTACTTACCGTCCATGAGAAATGGAATGGGAGCTTCATGGTAGAGGTCGTTATGTCCGCAACATATCTAAATGTGTTGCCACCCAGCACCGGGGTCGACATGTTGCCGAACGTACACTTGTCGGCAAACGTAACCTGGGCTTGATACTGTTTCAGACACACGCGGAAGAACGTGTCACACTCGCCATGACACGTGCGATTGTCGTATGAATCCTTTTGTGTTTCGCAACAACTCCCGTCCGAGACTTCGCCGCGAATGTTTGACATTGAAAGTATTTGGATTTCAAAATATCCCGAACACCTGCAGTAACCTAGAAAAGCAATAAAAATCACCAAGTTCCAAGAAATCATATTCTTTCTGTTTGAAATGAAACCATCATTTGTTTAACCATTCCCGCCTTATGTTCAGCCTCCGTAAGTTCGGTGTTTTGCATCCATCTTGTTCTGCAATACGCGTAAATCCTTCACCCATTTGATAGATACTACCAGTGTAAAAACATATGTGCTTTATGGCCTGAAAATGTCCAATAATTCACAATTAAGGTTGCACTTACTTATAAAATGTATCAGTTATGAGCAAGCGTTTTTGCAATTTTACTTTTCTCATCGCATACACATGTCATATATGTTTGCTAAATAAAACTTGCTTAATAACTTTCGTTCATTAGAAATCCATTTTATTAATATACTGAAACACATACTTCGCAAACTTTAACTTCAATATCTACTCAATGCTCAAATTATTTTAGTCCAACTCTGCGCATGTCTCAATGGAAAACAACGTTCCAGTTGTATTTACTCGCGTGCGGCTACGGTATTGAATCCCGCAAAATCGTTTATCTGCTGAAACCGTGTTTTATTATGTCGTTATCCCTACTGTGAGTGAATGTCCCGTATCGGAACTTAAATGTATTTGTCAAACTATTATTGAATTATAGGTTGAAAGGCATAAATTACATATATTATGTTAGCCATTGATTGATATATCGTGGAGGACAAGAGTTTGGCTTCAAGTACACGCGCTGAAACGCCATCGATGTCACCAATTGCAAGAAGGCCGCTCTATCATGAATACGCATGCGTGAAGCAACAATGCACTGACAAGCGCTCTGTAATAATAGGTCACGTGCCTAGGGGCGTCTATTGCAACGGAACAGTATTAAGTTTGTGTTATATTATGATTACAATGCTGTTGTTTTCTATGAGTTTGTGCTTTTATATATTGATCTTATTGCAGAATGACATTGATCACATTAACGGTAACGGTATCTTTGAAACTGTTAATATTATTAAAATATCTTAAGTTTTGTTCGTGTTTTTTAATGTTTCGTTAAGTATCTGTCAATTTGTGTGTTTTTTCATGCTAGTTTTACATTTTGTTGGATACAACTACGCAAAATAAACTAAATACAAATTAATTAAGATTTGTCTAAGATGCTTTAAGAATATGACCCCCGGAGTATATTAATTGATAGAATCATCACAAAAATAGAAAACATTTACAAAGAAAAAATAATTACATTAATAGTATACATGTATCTCCAAAGCAAGCAAATAAACAAAAGAGATAGAAAGAAGAAAAAAAACAGTAACAGATAAAACGCGGTGAATAGATACGCCAGTGTATCTCTTGTTATGATCATTCAATGATATCGTTTTAAACTCCGCTTGTTTGTTTATTTTCTGATAAAACACAATGGGGTGGAAAGTACGAAATTGATTAAACTCCGCACGCTTTACTTTCACTGATATGGGTAATGTGTTTACATTTTTATCATTTGCCGATTTCTCATTCTCATTTGCCGTCTTCTCAATATAATACTAGTATCTCGTGAAAGAAGATATCGATTGAAATTAAATTTATAATAATGGTTAGAAACCCCTTTTTTACATAAAGAGTTCGTCTCAGATAAATTACTCTGAGCAGAATACGAGCTGGAAATCATATTCTCTTAGAGTTATGAAATACAAGTCGAAAGATGCATTAAACATCTGCAACTTGATAAATCAAATAACATGTATATATATGAAGTTTTCTTTCAAAAAACAAAGACTACATTTTCAAAAAAATATTTATTTATGAAACAAACCAATAATTAATTTGTGCACAAAGATGCACTAGCAACAACAAAAATATCTAAGTTCAACTTGATTCGATGTAACATACAGATGATCATTACTAAATGCAATCCTAATTTTATATATACAGTTGCAAAAGAAACTGGACTTTGAACATTTTACTTTACACCCTATCCTCTTTATCAAGCAACAGTCCCTTAATGATTCAACCTATTGAAAAACAAATTACAACATGACATTGGCAATGGAATGATAAAACTTTGGTACCAAACATGGCATATTCATTTTGGAATTTGTCAATTTAATTCTAGAAAAACTTTATACAATTAAATCTAAACAAAACTCAGTGTCCTCTTTCTTTTGCAACTCAGTATATATCATTTTATATTATTATATTATATTTATTTTACATCGATTGCGAAACAAGTTCTTGCAGCTTATAGTAATCTCTCTCGATGGCTTCCTGGGTAGTACCAATAATAAGGATAATAACATGGCCGCGACAAGGATCAAACCCACGACCTTTCGTCCGGCGCTTTTCCTCCGGACCACGAACTCCACTACACTGCATTCCTGATTGTATACTGACAAAGTTAACTTCTCAGATGATCGTGACCGAACACTTATTAACAAAGTACTTCACCTTTGAACCGGGAACCAGGAACCACCTTTCCGCTCATATTTCACCTTACCTCTTCACGGCGGGGTATGTTTAAATACAAAATGGTAAGAAATCGTCAATAAAGTGGGAGATGGTAATCACACGTGGATATTGGTATGCCAATATATACAACACAGAGTCTCGACCGTGGGAAAATACACCTCAGCCCATGTGTAAAATAATTGTAAATCTCAGGTATAGCGAAGTTAGCAAAGTGAAACTTCACCTATGTAATAGATTATAGTTACTTATACATTAAAGGGACACATGGCAATATTGATTTTTTAAAACTAACAGCGTCCCGTTATATAACTTGCGTTTGTTCAAACATTATTATTAATTATAAGAATAGCATAAAGCAAATTGTTTTTGCATATTTTTAAATGTTGATTTAGCACGCAGGTTTAAAGTCAAAATGATTCTAGATAAATAAATCGAGAAGCTTATTTCAATGCTTGATACACATATCAAGATTACCATGTGTCCCTTTAATTTCATAGGTGTACATAGGCACACATGTCATTAATATATGTTGACATATATCCCGTATTTAGTGGTATTTTGCAACTATTTAATGAAAAATATGTATATACATGTATGATTACAATCTTTAGCATTTTAAATCTATAAAACTATCTTCTAATACGATTAAAAATCAAAACATATTCTTTTTTTCTGTAAATTGATCTAATCATTTGATACGCAATATGTACAACTTCTGATAAGTATATAACAAAATACGTATTTCAATCCTTTGAACAACTTGCGTAAAGTTATCTATTTAGATCAAATTAGACTTGCTGTTTATTTTACTTGTCTGTTTTACAATTTTCCAGTTAATGAAATATCACAGCGTTTAGTAAAATAACCAATATTTCTGAAGCCACAGCAGCGACTTCAAATTCCAATGTGTAAGCCTCTTATCATTAAAGGCCCAGTATCCGAGTTAGTGGCGTTAATGCGCTACTTACTGGTCCGGTAATTAGCTATAAACGCTGCAACATTACTCGCCTCGCTCATCTTAAAGTTCAATTTAAACAACATCACCAGATGTTTCTCCGTCGATATGAGAGTATCCTGTTCTGGGTACAGAGCATGGTAACTGTGATAATGATGCCCCGGAAGAATTTAAAGGGACACGCGGCCATGTTGAAGTTGTTATCAAGCTTTACAATTAGGATCTCGATTCATTAATCTAGTATCATTTTACGTTTAAAGCAGCTTGCATATAACCCGGACCTTTCTATTATACGTCTACTTGTCCCTGTTATAATTAAATATAATTTTGAGTTTTCATTTCTCTTCCTATTCTACGATAAATTTAAATATATTATTGGCACAATATAATCAACAGTTAATAACATGCAAAAACAGTTCCCTTTATACTGTTCTTATAAATAGATTAATGATCGAACAAATGAATGTTATGCAGAAAACGAACGGGGCGCTTCGAGTTTTTGAAAAATCAAGATTGTCATGCATCCCTTTAATGCAGTTCAGTTAAGTAGAGTTTGCCGTGTCGATGGTTTAGGTGCACATGCACAATCAACTGGCTGTTCTTTGTACTCGAAACAAAACCTACATACGGTGTTATTTTACAACATTATATTATAATAATAATCATCAATAATAGTAATAATAGTAGTAAACATGTATATGATATTTAACTAGAATGGAATAAGTGGTAATATGTCGTTTGATAAAAGTCCTTAAATTTGACCAAAGTTTAGCCATGGTGGCCATCATGGGTGACTGGAGGCCTCAAACACATAAATCTGAGGGGGACTAACCCAAAGATCATTATGATTAAGTTTCATCAAAATCCTTCAAGCAGTTTCAGAGAAGAAGTCATTTTTAACGTTTTCCTATATAACTCTATGTAAACGTTGGGTCGCTGTTGCGGCCATTTTGATTATTCGAAGATAACGAAAAACACAAACTTGATAGAGGCTAACCTAATGAACATGTTTATGATATTTCGCAAGAATGGAATAAGTGGTTTTGGAGAAGAAGTCGTTTAAAATTTCCTTAAATTTGACCTAGTTTTAGCAATGGCGGCCATCTTGGATGACTGACAGCCGCAAAAAAACACAAATCTGAGATGGACTCTCCCAAAGATCATTGGGATTTAAGTTTCATCAAAATCTTTAAAGCGGTTTCAGAGAAGATGTCATTGTTAACGTTTTCCTATATACATCTATGTAAATTTTGGGTCGCTGTGGCGGCCATTTTGATTACACGACGATAACGAAGAACAAACACTTGATAGAGGCCAACCCAATGTTGACCTAATGTTAGCCATGGTGGCCATCTTGGATGACTGGCGGCCGCGAAAAACATAAATCTGAGAGGAGGCCTCCTAAATAACATTGGGATGACAGTGGCGTAGCCAGGCATACTCCTGTACGCCCGGGCGTACTCTAGAAAATCGAATGTGAAAAAAAAAAAGTTCTTATTTGTTAAAATCAGCAATAAAAATTGAAGTGGGGTAGCGGGTGGGGCACTATTTTTAAAAACACACTTAATGAATGGAGGCGAGAGCCTCCAAAATATCTCACTCAAATGAAGCCACAAACCTCCGAAATTGCACTCAAATTTCTAAATTTCCCCGGGGGAGGAACCTCGGACCCCAACCAGCAGGAGGGGGACACCCCCTCCCACACCCTCCCGCAGGGAGTATTCTCCAAAACGCTCTGGCTACGCCCCTGGATGAAGTTGCATCAAAATCCTTCAAGCGGTTTCAAAGGAGATGTCGATTTTGTAAAATTGCTGACATACGGACGGACAGACAGACGGACGACGGACGAAAAGTGATCGCATAAGCTCGCCTGGCCTTTGGCCAGTAGAGCGAATAATAATAATAATAATAATAACAATAATAAGAACAATAACAATAATAATAATAATAATAAAAATAATAATAATAATAACAACAAAAGTAATAATAATAATAATAATAATAATAATAACAAATAATAATCTTAAATAAATATAATAGTAGTAGTAATAATAAAAATAAAAATAATAATAATAATAATAATAGTTATAACAATAATAATAATAACGAATAACTACTACTATTACTTCTACTACTACTTCTACTACTACTACTAATAATACTAATGAATAACTATTAATAATAATAATAATAATCATGAATAACTACTACTACTACTACTACTACTACTACTACTACTACTACTATTACTACTACTACTATTAATAATAATAAAAATAATAATAATAATAATAATAATAATAATAATAATAATAATAGTAATAATAATAATAACAATAATAATAATAACGAATAACTACTACTATTACTTCTACTACTACTACTACTACTACTACTACTACTACTGCTACTACTACTACTTCTACTACTACTACTACTGCTACTACTACTACTTCTACTACTACTACTACTACTACTACTACTACTACTACTGTTACTACTACTACTATTACTACTACTACTACTACTACTACTACTACTTATAATAATAATAATAAATAACAATAATGATAAAAATAATAATAAAAATACTACTACTACTAATAATAATAATCTTGAATAACTATTAATAATAATAATAATAATAATAATAATAATAATAATAATAAATGATAATAAATAATCATAATCATGAATAACTACTACTACTACTAATAATAATAATAATAATACTAACACTACTACTAATGGTAATAATAATAGTGTGCACCTTATTTTGCCATTCATTTGGACTATCGGATTTAGATGGGAAACACAGACTTAAAGGAATTTGCTGTAGTTTTCCATGCGCAGCTTTTTTGGGCGACTTCTCTTCTCAAACTATTGGATGGATTTTCCTATAAATGTACAGGAATGTTGCTTTTGATGTCTAGTTGTATTTTTTTTTGTTTTTTTTTTAATTTTTTTTTATTTTTTTTTATTTTGAATTTTTTTTTTATTTAATTTTTATTTATTTTTTTATTGTCTTTATTTAAATAAAGGGCTATTATTAGATACACAAAATAGTGAAAATATAGCATTTTGTAAAAATTCCAACAAAATTAAAAAAATTAAGCATAATTGTACGGTTCCAAAAAACAATATAAAATCTCAATATGCATGGTGACCTATAAATTTAATTGCATATATTTTCTAAATATATGTTCAAATAAGTGTCTAGGAAGTTTGAAAAAAATCTGTTATTAGGAACATATATTTTACATAAAGATGAGCTTTAAATGTTATTGTAATTAAATGTTCTTTACTTTAATACAATTTTAGCATAATTGTGACCAATGAATAAATGATTAGACTTCAAAAATGTCAAATGTCTTATTTAGCTATTTCATGGACTTGATCAACTTTTTGGACAGATTGACATGACGGTGGCATTACAAATTATTTTTAAAATTTTAACAATCATGGTGACCTACCATTATTTTTGTACAAGAAGTTTAAAGAAAATCTGTTATGCAGAAAAAACTATAGAAAATGTTTTAAACGATCAACCCAATGAACACGCACATACTGTTTCTGCCAGCAATTGTGGGTGTTCCTTTGTTTTAGTCTGTGATAACAGTGGCCAACTTCAGTTAAGCGTGGCAAAGATTATGACACTGTAGCTGTCGAGAAACAACGTTTAATTGGCATTCAATAAAAGATTTCGCAATTTATCGTAACATATCCAAATGACCAAAACGGTTGACCAAAGGGATTCACGGACATTTTGTTCATGAGTCTATTCGGTTATATTGATCCATTTTACTATTCGGTTACATTCTAGCATTTTACACTCTGTAAATCAGGGACTATATCCAATAGTAATTTTACTGTTCGGTATTACGCGTCTATAAGTCCTAGATTATTCCATACTAATTGAACTGTTTAATAGATGTTGATCAAATACAGTTTTCAAACATGATCTTCTGTCTACCAAGCCCCGGGTTCAATCCTCCGTGGTGCCACTGAGTTCCGTCGGTGTGTTCTTGGGCAAGACACTTTTCCTTAGCCTCGTTCCCGGATTCCTATGTATCCCTCCCCTCTCTCTGGGGCGGCTCTAAATAACCTGTACTGTGTTGATGAGCCGGTAAACAACATTCAATTCAATTCAAAATCTCTGTTGCATGACTTCGAAATCTCACATGACATGTTTCATGTTTTGTTTTTTTTTATGAAGGAAAATGCATTTTCTCAAATTCCAACATTTTTTTATGAACAAAATATCGCTTAACCTGCTAATGAGCACATACAGACGTCATTAAATAAGTCACAGTTTGACTTAAAAATGCAAGAACACACATACAAAACAGAAGTTATGGCTCAAAGACCAAGTCAATCCAACATCTGTGTGTAGTAATTAATTAACTAACCAGTGATTTATATCCCAGCAAAATGAAGAGTAACGTTACAAGAATAGTATATAATGCATCCCAATCTACACTTATCTCTAATAATGAATGTGTAAAATGGCAGCTGTATGCCACTGAGTGATGATTAGATCTGGATTAATAAAGAAAACTGGATGGGTATGCACGTTTTTCACTAAAAAAATAAAAAAGAAAGAAAACAAATGCTGTTTTCTATACCTACCTGTACATTTAAGCTTCAAAATTCTCGTACACAATTTTAAAGTTCTCAGGCTTTCGGCATTAAGAAAGACATAACCTTTCTGTAAAGATAATATATTTTCAGATTTTAGCCTCATTTGATACCTCAAAAGCATAAAATTGCTGCAAAGTGCCAGCAAAGCTTCAGATCTATAACCTTTTGGCATTTATCCATTATATAAACTTGAGATGGCACTTGAGCCGCTTCAGGGATACCGAAAATCACAGCTATCCCCATTTTCCACTCCATGGTAAAACTGATCAAGCTCATGTTTTGTTTCAAAAAAAAAAACACGAAAAAAAAGGAGTTTTACATTCAGTGTCACTACAGCTGATTGAGCCAATAATAGAAAAATCGTAAAATGTGTTTTAAGGTCAGATACATCAATGAGTTCCCCAAAGTCATACAAAACAGCATATAGGGCTACCCTGATTTCCCTTTATCTCGTATACATATATACCAACCAATTCCCAAAATCTCCATCTAAGTGTCATGTTTTGAGTACATTTTTTCCTATGTAAAGTTCATTGTCTAAGAGTCGAAACAGTGAAGATTTCTAGGGAAACCGTGTAAATTGAACAATATGGTGGTAAGCATGCGAGAGGTATGCACATTAAAAGTCAACGCCTTCCTTTGTATATATTGGTTATTACGGTCACTCAATGAAATAGACATGCACATAAAGAACCATACCCGTGCCTACTGAACGTTCATAGCCCGTAATCGGCCTCCAGAGTAGACATAATTTAGTAAAATATGTTATACATTGTAATGCCTGATGTGTTACTTAGCATTACACGTGTAATTGCAGTTTAATTGTATATTTATGGACGAACAATCAATCGTGGTCCCAACAAAGAGTCGGTCGTTTCATCATCACCATCATCGTCGTCATCCTCCTCTACATGCATTCTATCATCCAACCACTACCTACTTTTCGTAAAAGCAGCAACAGAGAATTAAACCACTTTATAACGGAGCCCATATGATTTAACCGTTAATATTTTTTGTGACAGTGGCGTGGTATGTCAAAATTAAAAAAGAAAAGAAAAAAGATCAATCGATTTGATCAGCTACGCTTAATTTGGTTCATTTGAGATTGAGTCAGCTTAGGTCATCATGTAGCAAACTATTAATTTAAACTGATGCAAAGCAGAATGAATAATTAACTTGCAACATAAACACTACTCAAGAAGCAGAAATGTGTTATTGTCTGAAGAAAGGTCTGACACATATCCTTGTTACTGAGTAGAGCATGGGTTCTACTCAGAATCAGAGTTGCACTACTACTACTCAACAAGGATGTGGATTATCTCCTCTAGCTACAAGTACGGTAAATACAACTAGAGATATGTAAGGTCCCTCAAACATACTCTGGACATCAGCAGATCATCAGAGATGAGCATTTTCAACAATCATAATCGACGCCACGAGTAACGGTTTATTTGAATGTAGTTTATTATTCACGGACAAATCCCAAGCGGCTTACCAACAGTTACGAATATATTTGTTAATACACTATTTAAAATCAGTGTCTGTTGTTTTGGTATTAGATATGTGCTAGCAGCATTACCAGCTATACAATTACCACGTATTCCTACATAGCTTGGACATTAATAAAATTAATACTTATAAGAGAATTGTATTATTTAAAAAGTTCAAACACAACTGCATTATCATGTTTTATATTGCCTAGGGCCTGAAGAGATTAAATGGAATCAGAAAACAGTACGAAATGGTCATCATCAGATTCCTGAATATAGTTTAAGGCCTATTGCCTTAAGTGTCAGCTGAAAAGATAGAGGGTTTGTCAGGCAGACGGCAAATATATACTGTGTTTGTGAACAGCTGCTGCAGATACCTTATCTTCATCTTTAAAAACATTCGATTTAATTTAATTTACTTTGAAATATAGTAGGATATGTACCGGACCATAATGGAGATCATCAACAAACACCATCTAAATATCCATTTCACTATGAACAGCCCTCGAGATTATGTTAACCAGGTCATAAAGATGAAGATAGAACGACCAACCGGGCCAGACGTTTCTAAGCCCTAGCACTCCCATTTTTCCAAAGTAAAGATAGTTGGAACGTTTGAGTTAACCAATTTGAAGCTGTAGCAACTATTCGAAATTGGGCTGAAGAAATTAAAATTAGATCAGTTCTTGCCATACATTCAAGGTGTATTTACTCACCTGCTAGAAACTGTATGGTCAAATTGTTTAGAATTAGTTGAGGAATGGAACAGCAGATATAAAAATGTCGAAACATCGAAGACGTTTGCGGCCAGGTTTTCTCGAAGAGTCAAACACACCGTGGGGAATGCAAAATATTTTGTAAAAGTTTTAAAGCGACTATGCGACAAGGCTTATAAGACAAGATAAACCAGAACAAGACAAAAGGATCTCGTATGAATATTTCTAAACAAAATGCGTGATGAAGAGGCTCGACTTGAAGTAAAATATCACAAGAAGCCAGACAATGATGTGTATCATATGGTAAGATTTATAAAAACTAGACGTCATAGTTCAAGAGAAAATCAAAAAGGCAAGTCAGAAGGATAACAACAAATCAGTTGACTCCAGGCTGGTGAGGAATACAACACCGAAGAAGATCCAGAAGATATGGAACATGCCTATATAATACCTATGGAAAGACAGAAATCCAGCATATACCAAAACAATCCACTCCTTAGAAGTCTACAAATAGAAACCAGAGGTCTCGCCGAGGTTAGAGACAGAGAGTAATCAATTCCTCAAACAGCTTTTGTCGAAGTTGGACGAGTTATCGTTAATAAGGCTACATAGAAGCAGAAGACAGATGTTCAACAAAGACAAAGGAAGGACTAATATATATGGGCATCTTAAACTGTTTTGTGAAATAAATTGTAAGATCAGCTTGACGAAGTTAAGCGGCCAACTTTTATGATCAGCCATTTTAGTAGGTGCAGTTGGAACAATATAAGGCAGAATTTGATGTTACACTTGGAGCAATGACTACTACACAAGAGAGATTTGTGGCTGATATTGATGATGAAGTGATAGTTGGGGTAGATATTCTTTAGAATGGTACAAATGCACCTGGCGACATTCTATTCATAAAAGGAGTGTTAGACGAGCTTGAACTACCTCTTACTCAAGTCGTCTCAAAAGTAGAATATGAACAGTAATTGCTGCGGACCACATTCTAATTACATTACAAAACCAACAGAACACGTTCGTCAACAATACCCTACTTCAGTTTCAATAGAGAAGGACGCGATTGTAGAAGATGCGATTGTAGACGACTTCAAAGGGGCGTTGATTGTCCAATAACATGTGATTGACGGACATAACGATACCGCTGTTCTTACAGTACAGTTTGGTAAGATATATGAGACAACATATTTGACAAAATTTGACTGTCCCAGAACATCTCACCAAGCATTTAAAAGGTATACAAAAGAAAAGTCAGAGCACAAAATAAACTAAGTGGCAAGTATATTAAATATCAAGACAGTTTCTAGACACAGGAGAATGACATGGGTCTTACAAACCTTTCAGCACATGAGATTAGGATTAAATATGCGCGACCAATCAAACAAGCACTTGGACGTGTTCCTTTAGCTTTTGCTGATGAAGTGAAAAAGGCAAACGAGAACCTTCTAGCAAAAGTTATGATATGAAAAAGCCATGGACTGCAAGTGTTAGAAAGAATCGAGAAAGAGGGTCTTAAGTTGCGACCAGATAAATGTGAATTCTTCAGATGAAAGTAACATGTCTTGGTCGGGTAGTGTCTCGTATTGGGATAACGCCAAACCCATTGAGCATTCTCAAGATAATAGAATGGCCTATTCCTACGAATGCAAAACAAAGTTAACAGTTTGTGGCTATTGGGTCATACTATTAGAAGTTTGTGATAAACTTTGGGAAAATGGAACGACAAATGATCGATCTCGCAAAGAAAAGTAATTTCAGTTGAAAACATCCTGTCAAAAAGCGTTTGATGAAATAAAAGCTGCCGTAGTTAGTCCAGAAGTAATGGGATACTCAACAAAGTAGGTATAAAAGTCGAACAGTAAATGTAGCTGTCAAAGAACACAGTCAACCAAAAACACGCATCCATACAAACAACAATTACAATGTTAATAAAAAGCAAGGCATCTGACATCATAACACAAACGGGTTGACAATAGAGCTACCGCCTTGGAACGGTCATTGGCAAAAAGGCCGCTGGGAGTTTAAACCAGGTTCTAGGGTGCACCAAACCTCACTATTACCCTTGTCATCCCAATAAAACGGACAATGTAAAGACATTCCCGCAAGGTTATATTATCTAACAAACCAGGCAGCATTAATAGGCATTATAATTATAAAACACAGACAGCTGATCATATATATATGAATATAAAAAAGCCACAATGCAAGTACTCAATGACTTGGCAGAAGCCTGAGCAACAAGAGAACAAACCATTAAGGGTACGACAATAGCACCAATAGGAACCATCCAAACAGGAGCATTTTGGGATGTGGTTACAGCAGACTACCTAGGATATTTACCTATAACTCCTAGAGGCAACAGATATAAGTTACTTCGCATACTAATCAACTCGACAAGTATGTTGAAGTTCTTCCAGTACCAGACCAAACAGCAGAAATGTGTGCACAGAGACTACTAAATGATTTAGTATCTCGTTGGGGATTTCCGCTGCCGTCCATAGTGACCAAGGAGGCAACTATGTCAGCAAGTGTATAGGGAGCTCTGCCGAATGTTTGTGTACTTTTCTTAACACTGTCATCTGCATAATGATCGTTCTAAATCGGTAACCATGTCTTCACCACTCTTTGTGTTGTGTACTAACCTGTTTCGTTGTATATATGATTTTCTCTTCGTTTTGGTTGAAGTGTGGACCTACGATACCATTGCGTTTGGGTGCATCGATTTATATAGGACCATTTTTCTTATTTCTGATATAAGGAAGAACAGTCCTAGAAACCAACATGTAACGGTCAGTCGGAGGAGTTCAATCCCACACTTCTTAGAATGACAACAATGAGAAGATGACAAAAGCGTACTTGTCCGGAGAACAAGACCAATGGGATTTGATCCTCCGTCGCCTTGCTGGAGCATACAGGGCTATTCCAAATGAACAACCCGATTTAAGTTAGACTACCATCTCAGCTTGTTATCAGTACATTGACACTCCTTTCTTTTCTTAAAGATACTTTGGTATAATATATTTCTTTGCTGCGTTTCGCAGATGTTGACAGATGCTTTCTAGCTACTTCGTGCGCATGTTTCATTCTTGATCTCAACAAAACTACATTCACCATGTGCCGTTGCCATGTGAGATAGTAAGATATCTTCGAGAAATATGTATAGTGTTCACTTAAAAAAAGAGTATGATGATGGACCTTTGGAAACGGCCGAAAACGACACATACGAAATATTGCAGTCTCGGTTAATTTGTTGTTATAATAGAAGAACATTTTCTATAATTCAAATCAACAAAAAAAACGTGGTGTCGTCGGCATCTCACTGTTGAGTACATACATGTTCTTATTAACTTTGCTTATAAACCAAGAGTATCGATTAATAAACAAAAACAATCATTAACTTGTTGCATGTTTTATCTCTTTTCTCGAAGTTTTATTTTTATTTAAATTCATCAGGTTTAACAAGTAAAGTGTACAATACTTTTACATTATCATAAACTTGATTGACATCTGTAATCAGCCGCGGTTGGAATTCTAGCAGATGTTACCTAGAACCTGGTAAACTAGAAGTCTTAACTGTCTTCTACTAGCAACTATTCTCGGTGGTCAGCCATGCAGTCAGTTGGATACCATCAACGTTGGGTTTTACAGCATCGTACAGACTCGGTATTATTCGTTCCTCTGCTTATCCCGATCATCTGCAGCTATAGAATATTATACTCTAGCAACTATACAGTGTACTCAATCCTTCGACCAGTCGATCTTCTTTGTCTACAAATGCCCTTTCTGTGGTCTCTCAGTCGTCCGCACGAATAATTCCATTCTCTCGGACTTTCTTTCTTCTCCTAGGTTTTTAAAAAATTACTCGATCGCCCGGTTATCTCTTCCACGCCATACTGGTCGGCTACCCTTCACCCTTACAAAGTCGCCCATTATTCCCCTGGAATGGTTCTGCTTGGTTCTTTCCGTTGCATCATAAAGGTCGCGTTGGAACATTGTTGACCGATCCACACCTACTAGTCAAACCCACATCTGCTGCATAATACACTATCGTTTTACAAATCTATTACAGCAGGTTAGATGGTGCTCCTATACATGGCAGCGTTCTTATTTGAATAATATAAATTATTTTCAATTAGAGAATGATATAACATCATCCTTGATATGACATCATTCTTTGTTCAGGGCAATGTTGGAGATCACTCAGCAAGAGCCACAGTATACATCTATATGTATGATTCGACTTCTTCAAAACTTTAGAATTCCGGGATTTCAACGAGAAATAGATTCCTCGTATCGGATTGCTTTTCAAAATACTCAAGGCAAGGTCAATGTCATAGTTAATATAAATAGAACAAGCATTATGGTTCACAGCCAAATTGCGGAACAAGAGGCCGAATAGGGTCTGCATCGCTCTACATACTACAACATTTTGGTAAAATTCAAGCAAAAAACAGAGAACTTCCATGCTCTAAACAAGATAAACAAGAGTATCACAATGGCCCTGAATCGCTCGCCTGATGATCTTCGCTAAGTTGAAAAAAATGTCAAGCAAGCTTATAATTAACAGAATGAGGTCATGCAGTCCGTGACGAGCAATAGCAAATTCCTGCGACTGTCTCAAGGTCTCACACCTCAATTAATTTTCCCATAGGGTTACTGTACAGCCTTTTCCAACATCTGAGCTTTAAAGCAGGGCAGCAGACATTGTTGTTGGTTTAATATCTTCAGTATAGCCAAGATCAGTAATTTAAAACAATAAAATACATAAGTTAGCCAGGTTGGTTTTTTTTCTCGATCATGTTTTGTGAACCCTATGGAAAATACAAAATTCATACACTATCTAGCTGAATATGCGGTGCTTCGGGCTAAAGCAAAGAAAAACCTATTTTTCAAATTAAAAATTGCCTAAAATTGAGAAAAAATAGAATTATTTTCTGTTTCCCTTTTGTCTCTAGGTCCGTGAGCTTTCAGGCTTTCAGGGGAGATAATAGAGGTGTGAGACCTGAACAGGTACAGGTGGCACAGAACGTGCATATAAGATTATTGGGGATCTCGACGGTTTTAAGTTATGACCCAGGGCCTGTGTCCCAAGGGGTGGGGATGGACCCCGGTGTAAGTGTATATATGATTATATGATGTGGACCACAACAGTTCCAAAGCTATAGCACAGGAATCATATCCCCGGGGGATAGACTCCAAGGACTATGCTGGTTGGATGGGGTTCTATCCGTCTGTTCATGCCCATTAAGTGTATGTAACCATAGTCTTATGGTGGTAAATTCAACAACTCCAATCCATGATTTCGGGTTCTTTATATACGGGTAATATAAAGCCTGCAATATATACAATCATCACATTTAACAAACAATTACAACATGAATGACATTGCAGCCATTACAGAAATACATTATCTACAAACGCGGCAATTTCATTAATATACCAAACAATTGAGAACTCACCACACAAATCCATATTTAGGTTCTGCAACCAAATATTTACCAAGAATCTAATAGCTGTAGAATATATAAAACTACATTCTCAATCAGACCTTTACAAGTCTATAGATTACTACTAAAATATATATTATTACATCTCTGTAGTGAAATAGGTGTTTCTCTTAGAGAAGGTAGGCAAAGGCTGAGTTGACCAGTCAGATCGAACCATTTACGCCGGAGTTATGACCCTTGTGTTTGCAAAAATGCCATTTTCTGCCTTGTGAACGCTCTAGCACCTTCATTTTTTTTCACCAAACTTGTATAGATTCTTAATAGCAATGAAATCCTGGACGACTTCGAAAACCAGTCAGACTATTTACACCGGAGTTATGGCCCTTGATTTTCTGAAATATGCTATAATTTGGCCTCGTTAACACGATAGGGCCTTCATTTCTCATTGGAAGTTTTCCAGATTGTTGATATTAATGAAACCTCGGACGGGTTCGAAAACCAGCCAGATTGGACCATTTACACCGGAGTTATGGCCCTTGATTTTCTGAAATTGCTATAATTTGGCCTTACTAACTAATAGGGCCGTCATTTTTCGTCGGATATTGTACAAACTTTACCAGATTGTTGATACTAATGAAGGCTTAGAGCTAGTTTGAAAACCAGTCAGATCGGATTAGTAACACCGGAGTTACGGCCCTTTATTTATTTTAAAATGATGTATTTTGCCTCATTAAGAAGATAGGGCCTTCATTTGGCCGGATTTTAATGAAACTTTACAGGGATGATCAGTACCAAATCTAGTTATGCATATCGTCAACGTGTTCATGTTGAATGATTTTTGGCGGAGTTATGGCCCTTTAAATGTTTTAATACACACAAATGGTCAGGACTATTTTCCCTGAACCCCTTCCCGGATTTCAACGAAACTTTGCAGGGATGATCAGTACCAGGCCTAGTGGTGCATATCATCAACGTGTTCCTGTTGAATGATTTTTGGCGGAGTTATGGTCCTTAAAGGTTTTAATACACAAACTGTGTCTAGATTAATTCTCCTGAACCCCTTGCCAGATTTCAACGAAACTTTGAAGAGATGATAAGTACCAAGCCTAGTTATGCATGGCATTGCCGTATTTCGATTGAAATATTTTTTGGCAGAGTTATGGCCCTTTAAAGGTTTTAATATGCAAATTTTGTCTGGACTAGTTCTCCTGAAACCTCCGATTGAATGATGTTTTTGCGGATTTTTAGCCCTTTAAAGATTTGGTACACACACTTTATCCAGACTAGTCTCTGGAATTCTTTAATTTGTCAAATGACTGATTGCCATTTTTCAGTCCAAACAAATTTATTTCTTTTACTCAAAACATTTTTCAAAGGTTGAGCAATGACTAAAAGGTTATGACAAAATGTTTTATAATAACCAGCCATACCGAGAAAACGCATCAATTGCTTTTTACAAATCGGTACAGGAAATTCAGAGATAACTTTGACCTTAGCTTCAATACGTTTAACCTGACACTGTCCCACTTCTTGTCCTTAAAATTTGACAATATGCACGACAAAATTCGCTTTTTGTTGCCGTTGACTGTAAAATTTGCATCTGTAAGACCTTTAGTCCGCAAATGGTCTTCCCATGTGTTGTAAATGATGTCATCATCGATGTACGCGTCACATCTATCTAAATTGGAGATTAACATATTGAAGAAACGTTGAAACGTTGCTGGAGAGTTTTTCATTCCAAAAGGCATAACTTTATATTGAAACAGTCCATCTGGAGTTACAAATGCTGAAACTTCTTTTGCTCTTTCTGTGATAGGAACTTGCCAAAATCCTTTCAAAAGATCAATATTTGTAACATATACTGAAAGGAAAAAGAAACGCAGGGTGCGTATTTCCGCTATATATTGCATATACTGCACACTTAATTCCATATATATTCCAAGGAAGTCCCAAGATGTTTTGTAAAAAAAACAAGTGCCGTTAGTTAGAGAAAGGACACAACTGTGATGTTGTAGACGTTTTCACAGTACACGTTGTAACAAGAAATTCATAAATGCTGAAGTTCCTCTTTGAAAAATTGAACCAGTTCAGTACTGTATTTAATGTTAAGTGATTGCAACATTTAAAGCCTAAGTTTGCTCACCTGCTTGAGCCAAATGCGCATTCTGACGATAATGAAACGTTAAAGGGGTAACCATTGGTGTGTTCAGTGCTGTTTAAACCTTCTTTCTAAAAGGAAAGGCCTAATGTCGCCCTGTACCATTCGATTAGCAGTAGCATATTAAACATACAATATATAGCGGAAATACGCACCCTGCGTTTCTTTTTCCTTTCAGTAAATGTTGCATTTCCAATTTTATCAATAGTCATCTGTACTTGTGAATTGGAAATGACTCAATTTTTGTGGTTGTGCACTGTTGACTTTTCTATAGTCAGTACACATTAGGTGTGTATTATCCGGTTTTGCTACAATAATACATGGTGAAACTCCAATTTCTTCTTTGAGATATTGTTGTTTAGAAGCATTCATTCTGTATGGATGCTGTTTTATTGGAGAAGAATTTCCAACATCGACATCATAAAAAATGTTGTCAGTTCTTGTTGGAACATCAGAAAATATGTGCTCATATTCATGTATTAACTGTTTCAGCTCATCTCTCTGTGATGGTTCTAGATGTGACAGTTTCTCGTCAAGATTTTTCAAAATGTCACTGTTTTGTAATTTCGCTAAACCAGGATAAATTTTATCAAACTGTTCATTCTCCTTCTGTAATCCGTCATTGGAATTTTCAAGTGGGACAGAGCAAATTACATTAACTAAATGTGAAGAAAGGCTATCTCTGTCCATGTATTCTTTTAACATATTGATATCACAAAGTTGACGTTGCTTTCGCCTTCCAGGAGTATTGATAATGTAATTTAAATCACTGATCCATTTCTCTACTGTATAAGGACCGTGATACCTAGCTTGTAAAGGCTTTCCATAGGTAATGAAGCAAGAACTGTATCACCAAATTTCTTTCTTGAGCAGTCAAATCATACCTTGTCTTCATTTTTGATTGAGATGATTTGAGATTAGACTGAGCTACCTCACAAGCTTTTGACAGTTTGTGTCGAATATCAGACACATACTGTAGAAGATTCAAAGAAGTGTCTTCCTCTGAGAGAATTTTCTCTTTTAAGTAACTTAAGTGGTCCACGAACAGTGTGACCAAACACTAGTTTTTTGGACTGACTCCCTAACGGCGAAAAGTAAAAACTGTATGCAGTCATCCCAGTCCTTAGTTAGTTGTCAAAACAATAAGACCTAATTATATTTTTCAATGTCTGGTGAAATCTTTCCAGAGTACCTTGGCTCTCAGGATGATAGGCAGAAGTCTTAAACTGTTGAATGCCTATCTCATGCATGACCTGTGGAAATATACCAGACGTGAAATTTGACCCTTGATCAGACTGGGCATATTTTGGAAGGCCAACTACCGTGAAAACCTTGACCAGAGCCTTCACAATATACTTTGTCTTAATCCTTAACCCGCTAAGCAGACTATAATAGCCTGTGCCTCCATTATAAACCAAGATCAGCCTGCGAGTAAGTTATTTCCCACCAACACCCCTTTGTCACATAAGTGGAAGGGTCTTAATTCAAAGAAAGAACAGTCCATTATATATATGTAGCGGGTTAAAGTTAATACTCGTAAGCCGAATAGCTTCGGGAAATTGTGTTGACGCACACATAATCGTCAACAGATACTGATTACCAGACTGCTCCATTATATACTGAAAGGTTCATCAAATGCAGGAATAGGTTGAAGATGGGCTTTTGAAATCTTCTGATTGGGTTTTACTACCATTTGACATGTATGACAAAACCTACAGAATTTTGAAACACCCTTTTTGATTTTTGGCCAATAAAAACCACACAAAATCCCACACAAAATCTTGTGATATGTCTTATTGACGCCTAAGTGACCAGACAGGAGTTTCATGGGTCAAACTGAGAATTTCCTGACGATAATTATGATCTAGGAACCACAATTTGGTAATTGACAGTTCATTCATCATCAGCGGGAACATCAGATGGTAGCCATTTTCTAATCAGGATCCCATTTGCAGTAGTAAAATAACAAACTGGGACTTGTGAGACTTCTTTTTCACAAAGGCCCTATCAAATAAGCTAGAAATCTCAGGATCTCTATGCTGTTCACTTATAAGTTGTGAGCTCGATATTTGTTCATGATCTTTGTCATTCAAACTAATATAAGGAGAATTATCTGGTAAGTGAATGTTATTTTCACTGTAGTCCGTCTGATTGTCAGAAGGGATAATATCAAGAGATTTGTTAACCTCTGTATTATAAGACTGACCAATAAAAGTAACAGCCAAGTTTAGGTCAGAAGAAAGATCATTCTCAATGGCTCTTTTTGCCATAGCTCGAGTAACTGCACAATCCGGATACAAATCAGGTATTTCCTGTTCACCGGGAACAGGGGACTGATCCAACGAATGCTTGTCAGATACAAGTGGATTAACCACGACCTTATCTCCAGCTAGGTCATTGCCTAGTAACAAATGGACACATTCAAATGGCAAAGAAGATCTTATCCCACAGCCACAGGTCCAGTAACCAAATCTGATGACACATACATATTATGGAGAGGGACAGTCAAATAACCGCATTCCACTCATTGAATAAGTACATTAGTACCAGAATAAGTCTTCTCAGAAAAAGGAAGCATATCTGCTAATAATAATGATTGAGAAGCTCCTGTGTCTCGCAAAATCTTAATAGGGATAGGCTGGTAGAATCACCAATTAGTGATATAGAACCTTCAGACATGAATGGTTCATAAGTCTCCATAACAGAACGGACTCGGATTGTGTGACCTCAAACAATGCATTGTTTCCAAAACAAGACTGGGGTTTAGACTTTAAAGAGGCGAGACCAGTAGGTTTTACACCTTCTTTTTGTTGTTGCTTCCTTTTCAAAGTAAAGCACTAAGAAAATTTAAGAGGTGACCTTTCTTTTTGCAATAATTGCAGGTACTTTGAGGTAAGGATTTTTGATCAGTATTCTCATTAGATGCTTGATGTTTTGAAGTACTAGCACTGAAAGTGAGAGACTGAGATTTAGAAGTACTGTCGTACGAGTGAGAGGGTTTCTTAAAGAAGAATGCTGCTGCGGACTTGATTTGTGAATAAAAGAAACGTTGAGTTAGCGAATATTCATCGGCCAGCATCTTCCATAGTTTCAGCCTTTTGCTCATCTAAATAGTTTTAACATCATTGGTAATACACTTTTTGAACTCCTCAATTAAAATAAGTTGCCTCAATTTATCATGATGGTGCTCATTTTTTTTGGATGCACACCATCTATCAAATAATTGTTCTTTGGTTCGAGCAAATTCAACGTCTTTGGTCATTTTCTTTCTTACAATTTCTGAACTTCTGCCTATATGCCTCTGGTACCAATTCATAAGCTTTTAAGATAGTATTGTATTGACCATTTCAAATTTTTTTTCATAATGAAGAATGTATTGGTCAACATCATTTTCTTGAAAAGGCGGTACTAATCTAATATGTTTAGATGAGTGGGAGAGTGGCGGTACTAATCTAATATGTTTAGATGAGTGGGAGAGTGGTGGTGAAGGTGAACTTGCCTTGCTTGCCAAATTCAATTTGTGCATCTTTAATTCAAATGCTTTCCTTTTTCTTCTTCCTGTAATTTCATTTCTTTTTCTTTCATTTCGTTTTCTAATTTTTTTTCCAATTCTATTTATTTATCTAGTTTCCTCATTTCAATTTCTTTTAATTTTAAATCACTAGTATTCTGTTTCCACCAACAAATGTAATGCTTCCTCTCCAAAAATGTCTTCATCAACCAAAAATTGCACCAAAATATGTTTAATCTCAGATTTTCTCATAGAAGATTTACATTTCGATAACTTATAATGTTTTGCAAGCAAGAGCAATTCATCTTTTTTAAGTGAATCAAACTCCTCCTTGGTGTGCGTAGCAACAAATCTCTCAAGTTCAAAAACCATTTCGATTGTAGCTGGTTTGACTCTTTATAATATTGAAAATGTACAAAATGTACAATTAAATGTGTGCTTTTATTATTTATGTTATTATTTTAGTATTGTCAAAAGCAATATATAAATGATTAAAGCACCGAAAATGTTTCTATCCTGGACGAGACCCCAATTTCTGTTACAAGTTTTAAATGTAATGAGAAAGGAAGCAAACCAGCAAAACAAAAATATAATTAACAAATTTATTTTATACATAAAACATTCACTTACAGAATACACACATCCGGTTTTTCATTAATATCCAAGTTTTGAATTAAGTCTGAATGGAAGTATCCAATGTTCCTTTAATTCAAATTAGCAAGTGCCTCTTTAATCAAACACAGTAAGTGTCTCTTTAATTCAATGTTTTTTAATTGTCCTTTCTGTCCAAATTAATTTCGAGTATTTCCCATTTAGTCCAAATATCCAATTCACTGTTATTATGGTAAGTTAATCCTCTCACTAACATATTTTATATTTTTAAAAGCATCCAATCTAAAATTAACCTTTTACTGGATACTAATCTTCTGAACTTATATACTGAGCTGCTCCCAGAATCTGTTAATATACTGCCAAAGATTGTTCCAAAAGCTTCCCCACTAAAACAGTCCAATGAAAACATGTAAACACTGAGACATAAGTAATACCACGGACATATAAGTATAAAATTACGAAGGTCAATAACTCTAATTTGAATGAAGACAGAGTTACGGTTCTTGCACTCTGCGCTTCTTCTTATTGCCTTCTATCAGAGTGTGAAGATTCATTGCAGTCCATCAGTAGTTTTGAAGTTACTGAATTGAATTGGGGTTTAAACACATGAAAGGTTATATGGTGCCTAACAGGAATGAAGATGCCAGGCTCATCCTCCATGTACATCGAGATAAAATATGGAGAATGGGCCTAGAACCTTATCATCTTGAACTGCAGAGTTGCTGCAAATTCTGCAGTGGCCCTATTCTTTGCCCTGTAACCAAACGGGGCCCCCAGAACCAGACGTGGCAGTTTTAAAGCTTTGAAGTTATGCTCCGGACAATATTCTAAGTATAAAATTGTAAAGGGCAATAACTCTAATTTGAAATTTGACAGAGTTACTGTTCTTGCATTCTAGACTTCCTCTCATTGCCCTCTATCATTGTGTGAAGTTTCATTGTAGTCCCATCAGTAGTTTTTAAGTTATCCTCCGGACAAAATTTCTAAGTATAAAATTCCTCTTATTGCCCTCTATCATTGTGTGAAGTTTAATTGTCGTTGTCCCATCAGTTGTTTTGAAGATATGCTCTGGACAAAAGTGGGATTGACGTAAGGACAGATGGACAAAGCAGCAACTATATGCTCCCCCTAAATTTTGCGGAGAGCACTAAAATGATCTAAAACACCATTCAAACAAATCATATGCTTTTTATGACAATGTTCATGTATGTAACATGAAGACAAAGCTGTCCTTTTTGTTGTTGTTTCCGTCCCATAAAGGTGACCCATTTATTTCCCCATCAAGAAGTGTGTTGTGAGTTGGGATCATCCAACTGCACACTGTACAAAATCATTATATTAAATAAATACAACATAATTATACGTATCTACATACTTCGTGATGAAAATAGTAATATCCAGTAAATAGAAAATCCATATCTACTCTAGAGCTATACTGGGAAATATCTCGCACTGGGAGATATTTCTCAAAAGCCAGATATCTGGAACAACTTGTTTTGATCTAATTTATTATATAAATACTAAAACAAATCCAGACATCATCCAGACATCTAAAATAAGAACAACAACAACAACAAAATTAAAACACCAAATAATGTTCATCAAATTAAAAAAATATATATTACAATGTAATTAAATAAACAATAATAATAACAATATTACTAAATAGTAAGTCTATAACAAATAGTAAATTGTCCAAATGAACTTGACTGTTTACAGATGTCAGATATTTACTAGACTTTGTGTCTTAACTGCTCCATCAGGAAATATGTTCATTATTTCAGCACTCATTCTTATATCAGTGCAATTTCTCTCCCTCGTGAAATATTTCCCTTATTTCAGCACTCGTTCTTATATCAGAGCAATTTCTCTCCCTCTTGAAATATTTCCCTTATTTCAGCACTCGTTCTTATATCAGAGCAATTTCTCTCCCTCGTGAAATATTTCCCTTATTTCAGCACTCATTCTTATATCAGAGCAATTTCTCTCCCTCGTGAAATATTTCCCTTATTTCAGCACTCGTTCTTATATCAGAGCAATTTCCCTCCCTTGGGTATTTCAAAAACACTGGCGATTAAACTTTGTATCACAGACTCAAAACAACACTCAACAATAATTCACACCACTTTCATAACAAACATGTTTTATAATAGTTAATAATATTTCCAACAACACTTTTTCTTT
The DNA here is from genome assembly GCA_037043455.1 of Cyrtodaria siliqua. Taxonomy (NCBI): domain Eukaryota; kingdom Metazoa; phylum Mollusca; class Bivalvia; order Adapedonta; family Hiatellidae; genus Cyrtodaria; species Cyrtodaria siliqua. The sequence continues at coordinate 116,645 of JAWPHD010004100.1, forward strand.
AATATTTCTATTATGATCTTTACTGTACTAAATAAATTATCTAAAGTGTCAGTGTTATGTGTATCATTTTTGTTTTTCAAATTATTAACTTTTATTTAACTTTGTAATTACTAGTCATAGTAATTAAAAAAATTATGGATTACTTGAGTCACTTTGGTACTTAGGGTGAAGAGATAAAAAGGATTAGAACTTTAGGTGAGGCCACATTCTGTTTCGTTGTTTCACCTATAGGTATTGAGGTTATTAGAGTATGTATAATACCCCTGTCATTATCAAATTTATAAATACATTTATTTTTAAGTGCAATTATTTTGTTAACTTCAAAGTTTCAAGTCAAAGTTGAACATTCATGATTTAGATCTGTTTATTGGAAATTATGACATTATAACACTAGGTGATAAGTCCACTTTGATAGGTGATAAATTAAATGTGTAAAACCATAAAATAGTTTAACTGGGGTTTACCTTGCACCAACACAAAAATGTTATAACATTATGTGGTCCGAGTATTAACTTTCATACCCCATCCAACCCCTTCTCCAAGAAGCGAAAACGGGGTATGAAATAAAACCTGAATTTCGGCTTAAAAAGTTTGCATATTGTAAAACTAAAACATTTACAGGTTATCACATTTTTTCAGTAAAAAATGTTTTAAAAAGTGTTTATTGTCGAAATCTCCATTATAAAATCCTGATAATATAAGCAATGAAGGTGATAACAGGAATAAAAAGTCCAGGTCCACACTCCATTTACATCAAAATAAAAATATGCAGAATGGACCTACAATGCTGCAGAATTGCTGCAAATTCAGTTTAAACACTCCATTTCTCGTTGAACCATGATCGTTGTTTTCTGCCACTGCTCATTTAGCACCTGAAGCAATAGAAGGATGACGATGCCCTAGAATAAACAAAACAGAAATGACAAATGAATATAAATTTGACAGACTTTTACCCCACTCCCTGCATAAGCAGTGGCCGTAGTCTGGGCTGGAAACCACACAGGCCCCTTTAAATAGTAATATTTCTTTCATTTTAGTACACGAGATCCCAATTTTTACGTGATGTCATCAGGTGCCTTTCTGGCGATGCGAAGTTTTATAGCTATTTTAGAGTGTTTTGGGACGAATGCAAACAGAATATGGTTTGCATTAACCCTTGAACAATATTTCCAAATTATACACGAAGGTTCATTAAGATGCTTAGATGTACATTGCCTATCGATTCAATGCAAAATTTGAACCGGTATTGCCAGAGTTATGGCCCTTTTTTAAAATTTTACATTATTATCTTTTGTGACAAATTCCTCTCACAGTTTAACATGGACTGTTTTTATACAGATTCTTCACTGTGATACCAAGATGTGCATAATGAATAATGATTCAGCGAAAAAACATAAGACCTGTATTATCCACCCTTTTTCCTTCACTTTTTTTAAATAGCTTTTGTGTCTCAACTCCTCGCACACTTTCCCTCGGAAAGTTTCCTTTTTACACGAAATAGTTCATTATGATGTTAAGATGTGCATGTCGATTCAGCATAAAAATTGAACTTGATTACGGACTTATGCCCTTTTCTTCTTTAAACTGTCCTTAACTTTTACTGCTCATACCATTTACTGATATGAAAGTTAGTTCTGATCACAGAAATGAACATCACATACTTTTGGAGCTTTCCAGTCCGATAGTTTTTCCATGCGTTATGCCCCTTTGGTACTTTGTTAATTTTCATATGCATCTACAGTGGTTTCATGTACATATAATTTATATGAATGCAATTTTGTGCATGTGACTTCTACAGTTTGCGTCAAGTTGAAAAGGCTTGCTACACAGAATGGCATGCATTGGAAATATTCATATTATCACAGATTTCCAGTCAGATAATTGGATTATGATCACGAGATTTTGCAATGACTACAGTCGCAGTTTTTGGTGGATGTTTGCAGTTGGTGCATCCATATCCCATCGAAACATTTCCAGTTGTTTCTCAGGGTATCCATGGCCGAGTGGTTAGTTTCTTTGACTTGAAATCACTTGCTCTCCACTGCTGTGGGTTCGATCCCTCATGGGACCAGTAATCTTTATGTGAGGAAGCTATCCAGCTGGCTTGCTGAATGTTGGTGTTTCTACCCAACGGGCGTGCACCTAAATTGGCCAGATGGGCACCTGGGGTCTTCCTCCACCAACAGAAGCTGTAAAGTCGCCATAAGACCTTGCTGTTGGTGTGAATATATAGAATCCAATTCAATTCTAGTTCTTTCTAATGAATAAATGTTGTTTTACGCACAGCGACACATAAACAGGTCATTATTACTGTATGCAAAAACTGATGAAAAATGAAACTAATGAAAGTTATTAAAAAATAATGTAAAATGCATTGTTAAAAATATTTACAAATAAGGAATGATATGGTAAAAGCATTAACTATGTATAAGTAGAGTAACAAATGCCCGTCAATGGGCATATAAACAAGTAAAGGCAAATATGTTGTTTCTAGATCACCGTGTCTGCAGTCTGTGTATCAGAATCATAACCTTTCTGCTTCTTGGCATGTATGGTTGCAGCAGAGACTATAGAACTGTACTTCTAAAACTCATGATTTCAGAAATCACAGCTTTGGCATCTGTAGCCCTTCTCTTCATACAGTTAAAGGTGGTCAATAATATGAATGAACGAATCAAATCACCTTACATAGGTAATATATTAAACCATGGTTTGCTGAGTTGAGCTGGGTTATTTACCTCTCATGAACAGACTCACTAAAACAGAATCTGCTGTTTTATTCTCTTGGTTGTTTGTTGCTTCTGAAGGATCTCCCTTGTCGTTATTTATTAACATTCACACTAGTGTCCTTTGGAACCAACGAGCCCAATATAGGTGGCTTTGAAGCAGAATACCACTTAAGCTGGTGCTAGTGGGCACGAGAGGTGTTGCTTCTTACATCACTTCTCATGAACAGACTTAATAAAACTGAATCTGCCACAAAGCTCTTTGTTGTGTTTTTTGCTTCTAAAGGAACTCCCGTTATATCATTATTTATTGTAGTGGGAGTAATGAGGCTACTAACTGTATACTGTCTACCCACTATACACTTTTATGATCTCCATAATGTCTTTACGACAGATGGGGCATCCATCACGTCTGTTTATCAACAAGGCTGCACAATCATAGCACGTGACCATGTGATGGCATGGCCTCATAACACAATCACGTGCCTTGTCCATACATATGGCGCAGTCAATTTCACCGTCTGCTGATGTTGTTGAACCTAAAAGAGAATGTCAGTTTATTACATAGGTGGCAGTCTGTCTAGTGTAGGTTTAAATAACGTAGTTTGCAAAATAAATTAAATTACTCTACCATTAAAGGGACACATGGCAATCTTGAGTTTTATTCAAACATTAAAATTTGCTCCTCGATTTACTTATCCTGCGTCATTTTGACTTTAAAACTGCTTGCATATGATTAAATAAAAAAATTGAGATTTCAATTTTCTTCACTATTTCACCAAATTTTTAAATATATTATTGATGCACTATTATAAAAAGTTAGTAATATGTAAAAATGATTTGCTTTGAACTATTCTAACAATTACTATTAATGATTGAACAAATGCAAGTGGAGAGAAAAACTAACGGGACGCCGTGAGTTTTTAAAAAATCAAGATTGCCGTGTGTCCCTTTAACCCTGATGGAAAATGTTTTTACAAGGGAAATGTTAACTGAACATGTAACTAATTTATGTTGGGTACAATAACATGCCATCGTGTTTACATTGGTAAAGGTCTCACATCGATGTATCTTGTTCTAGTAAAGTAGCCATGACAAACCTTTTTTAGGGTATTTTAAAGGGACACACAGAAATCTTGAAGTTGTTATCAAGTATTAAAATGAACATCTCCATGTATTTATCCATTATCATGTTCACTTTAAAAATGCCTAAAAATTTATAATAATTAAATGGTTTTTTTTTTTTACATTTCCTTCTTATTTTTCCGAAATTTTAAATATATTATAGGAATCAGAGATAACAATAGCCTTAATATTGAATAGATTCCGGTGAATTGTGTAGATGCCTGGAGGATATAGACTCAGTTTGTGGACTGCCAAGTTAACATTCCCTTCTGACAGATGAAGCAGTTCCAATAATAAGTTACTTTCTTAAGGCAATAAGTGCAATGTTCTGAAATGGGGACTAAAACACACATTACCACTAGATCACAGCATGACCATCTTGGAGACTGCAGACGTCATATTTCTTTTAGGATTAATTAACCATGCCTACAATATTCCTAGTTGTTAAGTTTGATCACAGACCTAATAACAAATAGATTGGACACTAAGAAAATTATCTAAATTTCACGTTTCGCAAAATATTTCCCAACTTTAATTAACAGATAATGTATGTTGCTGAAGTCCATATGCAAGTTTATGGACTGGGCATGGGCAGTCAGACCTAGAATGTTATATGGACTGAAGCGAAGCACTATTTGTTATATTATACCGAATCTGACCAGCAAATTAAATCAATACGTTTTACGATTTATTTTGGCGTCGTTTTTTTCACACGTCCGTTAATATAGCTATCGGACCGGGCGCCCGGTCAATATGCAACTTTATGGACTGGATGACGTCACATTAAACAAAGAGTGGAATATGCAAATGAGGTATAATATACACACATATCATAAAGAGTTTTACAGATACAAGTTTCATTCATGCCAAATCCCATCACAAATTTTCTTTTCTTTCCAATGATAGTATTTTGCATTCTCTTACATTTAGAGCAAAAACGGAGTTTGAGATGGAAACTTTGACTATGTCAAAACCGTGATTTTTAAGAGAAGGAAAAATGATGACATTTTTAACTCTAAACATATTTTTATACAATTTCTTATTTTGAAAATAAACATAAATTATTATAATCCCATTTTACTATTCACTATGGCTCTTTTGAATGTATTCTCATCAAAATCAGTGAATAATTGAGAGAGAAGATAGCAGGAAAAGTTAAGGTGCCACGTGATATTTTGGTTACTTCATTGTTAAAATAGGAAGTTTCCTATCTGTTTATTAAAATGTCTGTGGTTTGATGAAGATCTCATACTAAGTAGTTCAGGAGCAGTAATGATCAGATTGTTCCCTCTATATCGGTATATCATATGTATACTGAAAAAATAAAGTTTAGCAAGCCCTTATGCACATCTAGCTTAGGTTGATTTTCTTTTTCACTTACTTTTTTGTATTCCAGTGTAAGTATCGGAGTTATCTCCCATTTAGTTAAAACATACTATTTCACATTTAAAAAATACAAATAAGGTAAAGAGCAAGATTAAACATTACAAAATAACTGTTATGGGTCTGAAGTTATACAAACCGCTGAAACAATCGACACTTTCCTTGCCATTATAAAGATGTATAGGGAACCATAGTTTACCATTTGTGAAATTACCTCCCTTTACATTGAAATGAGTGAAATTATAATTTCTGTAAAACATGTAGATTGCCGCATGTTGCTATTTTTGCATACTTCCATGACTGCTTCTACACACATTCTAGAATCTGTTCAACGGGATTTATGTTATTTACTTGCTATTAAACTTATTTTTATCAGTATGTTATACAACTATTAGAAGTCACTGGCTATAACCATTTATCAGATGGAGTGACTACTGACCCAAGAAAGGTACTACTGCACAAGGTCGTATGCCGAGTGCAATATTACCCTTCAAGGGTCAATGAAGTTTTTGACTATATATAGTAATGGCAGCGATCTTGGATGTCATGCTGACCTAATTTGTATATCTTTGAATGAAGTCAAAATCTGCCGAGGGATATCTGAGGAGAAGTTTAAGAAAAAATTAATGGACGACCATGATGAAAAGCAGTCACAATAGCTCACTCTGAGATTTCAGCTTAGGTGAACTAAAACCAGATTGCTCATTTTATGCTGAAAATGAATGTGTATAGAAGTATATATACAAAAGTTGCTATTTTTATTCATCACATAAAACTTAATAGAAAACAAATAGCGTCCAAAGATACAACCTTGGGTAAGCATATTAGATATGATCCTATATGTTTTAAAGAAGAAGTATTTACTTACCGAGCCTGGGGTGCTGTTGTGCAGGCACACCATGTCCAGCACCAGCACCATGCCCACCTTGTTGTCTTAAACTTGGTATGATGTTGTCATAGTATGTACCCATACCAGAGGAATTCTTTATCTGCTCAAGTCGTGCTAAAACGATTGATATATATCTATAGTTACTTTGATATAATATGCGTGACGTATGGTTCTTTAATCAATGTGTTTATACCAGTTAAAACCATGCCTTTGGTACACAATTACATGCTATTATACACGAAATTCATACTTCCTAAGATTTAGATATTAGTATCTGTATTTTAATTGAGATTGTTTATTTAAACGGGTACAAACATACTGATTAAAGGATGCTTTATGCCAGGTTCGCCCTTACTCGGATTCTCATTACTGAATATTTACTAAACAGAAACAAGATGTTTTGACAGAATTCAATAGCGGTACAAAAAAAGTACCGCTTCTTGGGTTTGAACTCCAAGCCGAGACTAAAATTACACTCGCAAGTAATAATAGACGAGCGCACAACCAGTTGGGCTAGACGGGTAAGTGCTGTAATGCGAGACTTAATATAATCAAAACCTAATGTACTAATGGATGCCACATTAGCAACAGAAATATAAATAATGCGGTCCCAGGAATGTTTACAAACAACAAATACAACTCTTTTTCTTTAAATTCAAGATTTTATTACTTATCTGGGCCTATGCTCAAGTTTTCATGTACACATTTCACTGAATAAAATTCAGACAGTTATTTGCTTATGGTCAATATATGCTTGTATGCTTACGGACAGTGTCCATCTAAATAACAATGCCCATGTTCAACATACATGATGAAAAATTGACAACAACAAACCTTTCTTCCTGTCCTCCCTCTGCTCCTCAGACAAAATCAATGACTCCTTACCAGAGCGGAAAAACAGTGTCTTGCCCATCTTCTCCAGCATGGCTCTCACTGATGAGATGAAAACATTGTAACAATTACACTCAGTCAGATTATAACCATAATTATATGGTAATTTACGCTCGGAGCATATAATTATGCAAACATGGGATTATTGCATATGCATTTACACACTCCATTTACTTCCATTGTAACTGGAAACGTCTTTCTTGCATACCGGATAATGCTATCCACGTTTTACATGGGGAATGGAAAGTCTTTTTTTGTATACCGGACAACGATATCCGTCATTTTACCGGGGCTAGATTTTTCCATCTCACCCTAGGGTCGAGATAAAATTCGCGAGCACCAAAATCCGGTATGCAGGAAAACATGCAAAACGTTAGTAGCTGGCGGCGTCAATGCACAACATGTCTCTGATATGCAAGAAAAAGAATCTATCATGGGTATTCAGTTCAGATAGGGAATTCCAACCCTCGGTATAAGTGTTTCAATCAGAACCTCTGCAGAGCCTCGGTTCCGATAAACTCACTTATACCTCGGGTTGGATTTCCCTATCTTCAGGGGATACCCATGAAAGATTCGTATAATCATTATGGGTAAAGAAAAAAAGTCAGGCGCGCACCAACATCCGGTATGCAGGAAACCATGCAAAACGTTAGTAGCTGGCAGCATCAACGCACAACATGTCTCTGATACGCAAGAAAAAGAATCTATCACTGGTATTCGGTTCCGATAGAGAATTCCAACCCTCGGCAGAGCCTCAGTTCCGATAAAAACACTTATACCCCGGGTTGGAATTCCCTTTCTTCACTGGATACCCATGAAAGATTCTTATATTCTTGCATACTGGATAAGGCTATCCGCATTTAAAATTAGTGATGGAAAGCGTGATCTTACACATGGGGGAAGATAAAAGTTTGCTGATATCAACACAGACAGTCACATGATGTCACTGTGTAAATAAACATGCAAAATGTCAGTAGTTAGCGATGTCAACGCGCAGAATGTAAATGGTATGCAAGATAAAGAATCAGTCAGTGAAATTCCAACCCTCGGTATAACTGTTTTGAGCCTTGGTTCTGGTAAAAACAATTATACCTCATGTTGGAATTCCCAATCTTCACTGGATACCCACGATTCTTATGATATTCACCCACACCCGACTTCCTGTAAAATCATATTGGTGTGTAATGTACTTGAACTACTTTTGCATACTTGTTTAGGGTTGGTGCAATGTACCTTTTCAAATCATAGTATGTTGGTTTCATTGTGGAAAATTCCTAAAATGTTACAAACATGTTGGTTTCAAATAAATATGGTTAATGAAAATGAAATGTTAAAACCTATGGGTTTTTTTTTATTTTTATTTTTTTTTATTATTTAAAAAACGTGTATGCAATAAAAACGTTATTAGAATTGTATTGGAATATATGCACTTCTTCGGCATTTAAATATTGCGCTCCTAAAGTGGCGAAATAATAATACACGGAAAAACTTGTGTAATTATCCCAATACAAATCTTATAACCTATAAAAATATACATTGTAATCATACAAGGGGATATAGACTTAAAGTAGCTAGTAGTTTTTCTTATAAGCAATTACAGGGTCCCCTCTGGACATCGCCAATGGAGCCTAATGAGAAGAAATTATCAAAATGGCTCTTTCAGAATTTGGCGAAAATGATTTGAGCAAAAAATGTATATATATTTATGTATATGTTTTTTTAGTCACCAAACACCAAAAATTAAACAAGAATCAACTGTATTATATATTCTCTATATAGAATATGAATGTATATATAGTTTATGAATGTATATATATAGTTTATGAATGTATATTGCCACTGGAATTTTTCTCCAACTTATCTCATTTGGCGCAATTGGTGGCGCAAAGAAAAATTAAGCCAGAGGGGACCCTGAATTATATATTTTATAGATATTATTCATTCCTGAATAAGCATGATATGTGTTCATTGGCATGTAATGTACATCAAATTTATATGTAACAGTTTTATTAAGATGATGGCCACCAGCCCACTCTACCTTTCTCTATAGTTTGTCCTGATGTGTATTTATTGGGTGTTATCTCCACTTCTGGTATGTAATATACAGGAAAAAGAAATCTAAGCCCGAGCGTCCGCTGAAATGTTAAATATTCAAAACAGTTTAAGAAAAAAAAAGACAAACAAGGAATGAAAGTATTGTGCAAACAAAGAACAAATTTACTGAACGTAGACTGTTATGTTTTTCCAGACACAATTTAGACAGCAACAGTTACTATAAATAAAGTGTATTTATTTTTGGCATAAATACAAAATACCCAACTTTTAAAAATCAGTTGAGAAATGAATACTTTACCACCAACATACTATTTTAGTATCCTAGTAGGCTTCCATGGCTGGGACAGAAGTTAAAACTTTCTCAAAACTTCGACAACTTGTCAAGCGAGTGTTGATTCTTGCCAAAACAACTTTGAGTAATATCATACACATTTTTCGGAAATAAAGGGCACAATTTCGGCCATATTAGATTCCTTCTGATATTATATGGTTGACATGCTCATGCCAAAAATATGCATTTAGTTGAAAATTTCACTTGACCAGACCCGTTCCATTTTTTTTAAAGATTGCTGCATGGCCAATAGTCCTTAAGAGACACATGGCAATCTTGAAGTCGTCTTCAAGCATTAAAATTACAGTCTCAATTTATGAAGCCAGTATCGTTTTTACTTTAAACCTGCTTGCATATATTTAAATACAATTTTGAGCTTTTAACTTTTCTTTATTAATTTACCATAGATTTGAATATATATATTATTGGTGAAATATAATCACCAGTTAGTAATATGCAAAACCTATTTGCTTTATACTTCTTGTAATTAATATAACTGATTGAACAAATGCGGGACGCCGTGTATTTTACAAAAATCACGATTAGTTTAACTTATTTATTTTACATCGATTGTAACGAAAGCTCTATGAACTTATTTGAATCACTCTCGATGTCTTCCTGGGTAGAACCAGTACTAAGCAATGCAGATAAAGTGTCTTGCTCAGGGACACAACGCATATGGCAATGACGGGAATCGAACCCACGACTTTTGGATCATGGGTCCAACGCTTTACCACTAGACCACAGCGCTCCACGTGTCCCTTTTAAAAACTATGTTAAACATTGATGAAACAATAAAGTATATATATGTGTTAATTCCAGAGTGATTATTTTACCTCCTTTACTGCAGTCCTCTCTGCAATGTCTGTGACATTCAACGTCAGTGTGTTTGTAGATATCACCGTGGTCGGCTTACACAGATGGGAAATTCCTGTAAAAATGTCAAATTCAGTTTATTTGTTTGAATGGTATTTTATATCATTTATTGCACAATTATGGCCACATATGATGGTCAATTTGTTTTGTGGCAGAGGCAGACCACCCCATTTTTCCTGGGTAGAACCAGTACTGTATACTTCCCATTATCCATATAAGAATCGACACTTTCTCACCTGACAAGTTGAACTCTCAATGAGATTCGAACCTGCAGCGGCGAGAAGTGTGGAAGTTTTAGACATGGCGTCTTTAATATCCCTGCCAAGGACGCGCTCCAATCTAGATACATAGAAATATGCAAATTATCATCACAACTCTGCCTCAGACCCCATTGTACTTGGGAAACAGGTAAATGGTGAAAAAGGCGTGCTAAAATGAGACTCAAACCCATGGCCGCTGGCATGTTGTGCCACTGCTCTTACCAGAGCTACAGAGGGCTCATGGTTGACAATAATTACAATTAATCTACAATCATGATTCAATGTATATTTGGTGGAGCCTGATGGTACAATATGGAGTTTATGGTGCCTGTCATAATATTATTAAATATTGATTAATCTTAAGATTATTTGTACATGAGACAAACTGTGAAGGCTTACGTGAACTTGTTGGTCTATACAATATGTATAGTGGTGGAGGAGTTGGTTTCATGATTGTTTAGATTAAATAAAATGAAAAAATCTGATTTGTTACTTTCAATATAAGTGTCAGACACACAATCTGAATTGATGTTTCATTCGTAAACAGTAATGTATACTGGTAACAGCTGGAGAATAACCTAGTCCCTGACTGTATATACCATCCGTACCTACTTTCAAATAAGTCTTTTTTCAATTCCAGCTCCTCTGGGATGCACTCAAATATAAAGTCAGCATCACTGACTGCCTCCTCCAGCCTGCTCATACACAACACCTGACCCTGAAGCAGATATATGAAAAGACACCTTATTTGAACGGTGTTTTACGTCATTTTAGCACATATTAGGCCATATATATGAGTTGACAGTCACTTTGTTTGTGGTAGAGACAGACCACAATTTTTTTTTCTGGTAGAACCAGTACTGTATACCTCCCGCCATCCATAAAAATCAACACTTTCTCGCTTGACAAGTCAAGCTCCCAGTAGGATATGAACCTGCAGCGGTGGGAGGCCAGACAGTTTTAGATACAGCATCTTTACTATTCAGGCCACGGAAAAGACACACATAATAGGTAATACACTTAAACAATATATATTTAACTACACAGTATTAAAACATTGAAGGACTACAAGCAGATAGATATTGTAAATATGTCATACATTTGGAAGAGGGCCAGGGGACAGTCTTTACTAACACGGCTCTTTCACAGGGCTTTTTTTCGGAAATAGGGGAAGAGGCCCAGGCCCTTTAATCGGGGAAAGAAAGCGTGATTTTTAAGTTAAAGGGGAAAAAATAATGCAATTTTGAGATATAGGGGGAACAATATATTATGCAGAAATTGAAGATTTGGGTGTGCAAATATGCAAAATAGGTACATTTTAGATAAACATAATAATGTTGAGAAAGTTGGAGTGGGAAATAATGTAAAGCAAAAAAAGAAAAAATGTTTTTTAGGGGAATTTTCTCAGCCAAAGAGGGGAAGAAAATAGTCTGTTTTCAGCTAGGGGAAAGGCCGAATATCGGCCCCTGTTTATGAAGGAAAAAAAGGCCTGTTTCAACAATAAATATAAAGTTGTTCATGTATTCTGCCAATCACACCAAATTACCAAGAAGCAGTAGCATATCAAAGAATTTATTTTTTTACTTTAACACAATTTAAACATACCTTTAAAATCCAAGTCATTTTAATGTTTTTATATGTAGACAATTTTGGGAAAGAATTTAAATAGCGCAAACCAGTTCTGCAAATGCTGATCATAGAGCATTTCTATGATACAGTTTAAAGGCAGAATAGGCTTAAAATGAAACAGACAACAAAGCTTTTGGAATTGCACTTGTCAATCAAATAGAATGGAATAAACGTTTTGCTATAACAAACAAGAGCATCAAGAATTGCAGGGCAATCCATATCCCCCACCGGCCCAAACAAACATTTTCCAGACACTTTCAATGGAGGTCAAAGATCAAGGTCACAATGACCTTATTTTGGTAGGCGACACACCGCTATCCCAAGATGTATTCACATACCAAGTTTGTTATCTCTAAGTGTTATAGTATTGAAAAAATGGTCCAGACAAGCATTTTCTATGACAGAGGTCACAGGTCAAGGTCACAGTGACCTTATTTTGGTACGCGACACACCACTATCCCAAGATGTATCCACATACCAAGTTTGGTATCTCAAAGTCTTATAGTATTGAAGATATGACCTGGACAAGCATTTTCGGAACATTTTCTATGACAGAGGTCAAACTTCAAGGTCACTGTGACCTTATTTTGGTATGCGACACACCGCTATCCCAAGATGTATTCAAATATCAAGTTTGGTATCTCTAAGTATTATAGTATTGAAAATACGGTCCGGACAAGCATTTTCTATGACACAGGTCACAGTTCAAGGTCACAGTTTTTTTGGAACGCGACACACCGCTATCCCAAGATGTATCCACATACCAAGTTTGGTATCTCAAAGTCTTATAGTATTGAAAATATGGCCCGGACAAGCATTTCGGAAGGACGGACGGACAGGGTGCAAACCTATAGTCCCCACCCGGGACCGTGGGGGACTAATAAACAGTTTTAATACAATATCACGGAAACGTATGTTAACTTTTGTACTTTTATGTTGTGTCCCATGTATAATGTGCTTATGCATAAATTTCCCACACCCCTCCACCATAATTTCTAATAGATACAAACACTGATTTAAATGTTCACCCACCACAAAGTTTTTATTCAGCATGAGTCCATCGAACCTGAGTTGTGTTTTATCCTCCTCCATCCTCTGGAACACAGTATCCAGGGAGCTCACACTGCTGGAGTACACCTTCACTCTGTGTCCATGGTATGCAAACTCCCCTGTGGGTGGAGGAGATAAAACATTACCATAAATTGCAGTGCACAACACAGTTCCTGAGGAACTATATTGAGTATTGGAGTTAGACGAAAAAAATGAAACAATTGGTTTGGAAATAAGCTTTAAACTACAAATTTCAATGCATAATAGTGAGCAAGACATATTTTATTAATAAACTACAACTTATAATGATAATATACAATGACAACACTGAACAAATAAAAGGATTGGAACAGAAGCCTAATGCTTATTAAGTTCCTTTTCTTCCAGAATTTATACCGCATATTTCAACAAATGCTGAAATAGCAGACTTGTATGTATAATTATATATATATATATACTCAATGTACACGTGATTCTTTAAGTTAATGACATTATAAAAGCGAAATAGCATCCGGATACACATGAAATATTCTTATACCACTAAACCACCGCAGTGGTTATTGTGTTATATTTTGCTAATAAGGCCATGTATATCCTTACTTTGTATTGTTAGTCACTTCTCAGAACCACTATAGTTCCACAGGAAAATTTTAAGGAGTAGTATCATTTTAAACATAGGAATGGTTATGAGAGAGGGGTATTCCGGTTACAAAAATAAACTAAAAATATATATTTTGAAGTCTTTACGTTCTACCGGACTGTTAACAGCCTAACTGCTATACCACATAATCCATATTTAAGGCCATCCTTAAAAAGGTGTTGGTTTGCTGTGCTCCGACCCAAAAAGTTTTAGGTGGGTGGGTAGGTAGGTAGGTGAATAATTCTTTTTCCCCAAAGACAGTAAAAAACATAAGAAATTAAAAGAAAAAACATTTTATTTTTAAAATAGCAAAAAAGTTAATAGAATTGTAATAAAAAGTTTTGGGTAGTGCTCCTTTTAGTGAGTAGGTCGAGCACAGCAAACCAATTTTTTTTACTGATGGCCTAATACCCGCTCATGTCAACAGTACAAGACATCACTGTTTGAGGTTCATGATACCACACTTGTCAGTACTAATACACCAGCCGTACTTCTTCCCAAGTATCATAAGGCTATGGAACCAGCTTCCAGAATGTGCCATCACAGACCCATCCCTAGAGATGTTTAAGAATGGGCTGTCAACCGTTGCTGATCGAACCTGTATAACAGGTGGTGAAAAAATTGTTCCTCAACAGGGACTCGAACCCCTGGTCTCTGGTTTACCGTACCAGCAGTATTGGGAAAGATTTCTGCACAATTGCCAGAAAAAACAGTCAAATTTTCAATTAGGAAGAGGCCTTTTCAAGCCTCTGTAAAAAAGGCCTCTGTTATAATATAAGGTAAAAAAGCCCTGGTTTCTCAGGATGCTACTGGACAAACCCCAAATATAACAGATGGTGAAACATTGTTCCTCAATTGAGACTCGAACCTAGAGTCTCTGGTTTACCATACCAGTGCTCTAATCACTGAGCTATCGTGTACATAGGTTAGCCGTTCACGTGTACCGTCACACCTGTATATAAAGTCATTTTTAAAACTTAACTTCCTTGTCTCACCAACACATGTATAGTGACTAACTTCGAGAATACTCGATCATTACGAGGTTATAAGTTTACATGGAAAAGGAAGAAGAATTATTGAATTTTGAGTTTTTTTACCCACGAAAACACATGTTTATGAAACAAATAACCAAAACAACTATTTACATACCTGCGATTTTTATTCCGAGCAATCCTGATCCAATGACTGCAACTTTAACCATATTGTATTCCAAGAAATCTAAGAATTCATCGACATACAAAGGAAATACCGTTTTGTTTAAATTGTTGTCAGGTTCTTGTCGCCATCTTGGATTATTGGAGAGCAGTCATTATTTTACCCCAGATGATTTTTGGACTTTTACAGTAAAAATATTAAACCTTTAATTAAAATAAAATATATATTTAAATATCTCTTGAAAATATTAATTACCAAAACAAACGATCAAATACTAAAATTGCATTGTTAATTCAATATTTATTTTGCTGAACTAATAGTCTGGTACCCTTCCCCTACTGCGCTCGCTACTCTCTCTCCCACGAAGAGAGAGTAGCGAGCGCAGTAGGGGAAGGGTACCAGACTACTATACTAATGTCTCCCTAGAAACCGATACAATCCGAATTTAATTTCGTAAACTTCCGGTCATAAATTAACACTGTTGGGTTTTTTTCTCTATTGTTGACTATTTGAATGCCAGGAATAGAGTAAAGATAGTGGTTAACAAAACATCCATGTCTGCAATCTGCGAAAACGACGGAGAAAAATGCAACTCTAAGCGGAAAAAGTTAAAGCTTGACGATGCTAATGCTGCAGCCAGATTGAAATTGGCTCTTCAGAGATGGAAGATTTTAAGAGAGGTTGTCAGTCTATTAGTCTCATTTATTTGCATCTTGGGTGCTTTTTTTTTACATACAGACTTTTATAGATGCACCCAAGATGGAGGACGGTGTATATCAAAAATAGTCTCGCCGTCGTAGTCGTTTTTATTCTTTTTTAACTTATCACTGTACATATTTCCACCTTTTTATTTCAAACTCTTCTCTTTGTCTTAAAAAGGGTCAAACATAGACTATATTTGGGTAAATCGTATACGATTTGATAACAATGAATTTTAAAAATGGCTGCAAAGTTCATATCTGCGGCTAATATATTTATTTTTTTCACAGATTATATTAGTTTATACCATACTCAGGGAGTACGTTATAGGGAGGAGAAACGGGTTCATAAACGCTCTAGTTTATCGATTTATGTTGTCGCGCTAGAACGCCGCCATTTACTATTTTATCGATACAGGTAAATCGATCGTAAGCGCGTTACATTTGAAAAGTTAAAATTTCAGCCAACATCTCAAATTAGGCAGTTTTTACAGCCCCTTTTTACGGCTTTCTGTTATAATCAACATCACTAAATTATATTCTTGACAAAGATAAATATGTCTACTATTCACTTTTTGTTATTATTAATGCCTAATATAACCCATACTTCGTATCTCGTTTGCAATAGCTCCACAACATTTTTAATTCTATAAAATTAAAAATTTAGCTGATATCTCAAAAGGCACATTTTCATCACCTCTTTTTAAGCTTTGTCTTATAATCACCACCATGAAATTACCTTCTTGACAAAGATAAATATGGTTACTATTCACTTTTTGTTATTATTAATGCCTAAATAACCCGTAGTCTCGTATCTCGTTTGCAATAGCTATACACTGTCACCATTTTTATTTGGCGCAGAGTGGCGCCATCTTTGTTACACGGAACCGTCTGGTAAAATGTGCTTTTAAACATGCAAACAAATACACGCTCTGTATCAGAGGACACAATGTGAATAAATAATACTTATGTTTACATTTAGCACCTTTATTGAGTTTGTAAGTGTAATAATTTATAAGAATTTGCTGTTTTTCACACACTCGCGAGACAACCGGGAGTAGTCATTTTCACGGAGTAGTGAAACACATGCGCGACAACATAAATCGGCAAAACGAGCCCGTTTCTCCTCCCTATAACGTACTCCCTGCCATACTTAACTATAAAATTGAAGTATTTGCCGAAAAAAACAATTAAATAGGGTGTATTTGTGCAAACATAGACTGTATTTGGGTAAATCGTATCCGATTTGATAAAAATGATTTTTAAAAATGGCTGCAAAGTTCATATCTGCGGCTAATATATTTATTTTTTTCACAGATTATATTAGTTTATAACATACTTAACTATAATAATGAAGTATTTGCCGAAAAAAATAATTAAATAGGGTGTATTTGTGCAAACATAGACTATTTGGGTAAATCGTATACGATTTGATAACAATGAATTTTAAAAATGGCTGCAAAGTTCATATCTGCGGCTAATATATATTTTTATATTAGTTTATAACATAGTTAACTATAAAAATAAAGTATTTGCCGAATAAAACAATTAAATAGGGTGTATTTGTGCAAACATAAACTGTATTTGGGTAAATCCGGTGTATTTGGGTAGATTTGGGTATATTTGGGTAAATCGTGCCGCCCTGTAAAGCGTTCCTCCACTGGCAATAACCTCAACTTGTTGAAGGTGGCCAGTTATGTGGTAGAAGTAGAAGTAGAAGTCGTGTATTTTATGCACTGTCTCTAACCCAAATGTACCTGCATGCCATTATTTCAACAGGAAGAGAAAAGTTGGAACATAAATTGAACATTGATGCTAACATCTATCAGTATCAGTAACCATGTCAGACCTGGCATGAAAAATAGGTTAGCCCGACACCTGGGGCTCCTAGAAATCTATCTTCGACCTCTCTCATTGTGCAGGCAAGGAGCCAGTCAAGCCTGATTTTAGTTTATGGGATCGATTTTCTTGACCTAAATGGAATGAATCATTTACCATTGTTTCAAGCTAATTTACAACACAGCGCAGGGCCGTCACTCTGTTTTAGCGGACTGCGACCCATACCCTTGGGTGGGGGAATTTAAGCACGCTTTTACAGGAAAGGGGGAATTATTTTGTGGCCATAATTTTGATTATAATCATTGTTTTAAATAGTCTACATGTTTTATTTGTATTAAATACAGTTTAGTGTTATGTTTAAGTAATAAAAAACAGACTACATTGTATAACAGTTTAAGACTTTTTTTATTTTCTGCAACACTTCATCAATAGTATAACACTGCCGTTAGATTTGAAAAAAATAGACATTGCGACAATAGATTCGCCGTAAATGAAAGTGATTCAGTAAGAAACGGGACACAGTCTACAAATTTCTTACTCAATATTTTACGTACCAAAAGTGTTTTTTTTCTCCGAGATTCAGGGGGGGTGGGGGGGGGGGGGATTTTGAGTCTGAAATGGGGGGGAAAGCATACTTTTTGAAGAGGGAAATGCGTCCAGTAAACGTATCCAAAACCGGCAGATCAACGACCCTGCAGCGGAAAATTGTTTCACTCCGTTTCAGTCATGTGATTTTTGTGCAGATAATTGATTTCTAAGTTGGTATTTAAGTAAACCATTGTTGCAGAAATGAAGACTAATGTATACCTGACCCAGTTGCTGAGCAATATATACACAGAATAGTAGAAAGTCATAAACAAATATTTGGGAAAAACAAGTGTGTAATTAGATTCCTTAATGGGACAATGTCCATAACTTTATAATTACGTTGACAAACATAACACACCATCCATTATTGAATATTTACTAAATAAAACCATGATTGTTTGACTGAATTCAAAAGCTGTACAAAAAAAAGTAGTATCGCTACGTGGGGTTGAACTCGTAACCCACACTAAAATTACACACATGAGTAATAATAATCGAAAACATAACAGTCAAGCTCGCTCCCAACTGAGCTACATGGGCAAGATGTATTAAGTAAGACCTACTATATAGAAAACCTAATACGCTAATGGATGCCACGTGATCAGCAGAAAACGTAAATAATGTGGGTCCCCACATTGTTTTAATACAAATAATAAATAAAACTCTTTTTTTTCAAACTCACAAATGTTTTACTACAGACTTATCTGGGTCTATGCTCATGTTTTCACGTATACATTTCACTGAATAAAAATCAGACAGTTATTTGGCTCTGCTGAATATCTGCTTACTTACGGACAGTGTCCCTTTACTATATACATATGCTATAACACCATCTCTTCTTCTATTTATCCTTTCTTTGTAATGGAAGCCTGTATCCACTCTGGCGAGTCAGGGGTTTTGTTTGGCTGTTTTTATAGCCGAAATTTGGTCATATTCCCAATGCCAAAACATATCTTTTTTTCCCAATTAAATTTTTTTTTTAAGTGTGCCAATCTAATGAGTGGGGTTCAAAAGCTTAAATAAATGCTTCGGTTTATCTTGGTGTACAGAAAACAGTATTAAAGATATAATTATGAAAGGAATGCTTTACTTTCTATTTTTCCGAATTTTATTAAAAATCACGCTAAAATTCCCAATTTTATGAAAAATCGCCAATTGCCAAAATTCCCAACTGAGAAGGTATAGATTATGTTCCCAAAAAATAGAAAAAAAACACTGCGAGTGGCTCACAGTTTGTTTTGATACAACAAGTACCCTTATTAATATTCATGAGTTTATACTTATTGATAATCAACATTGTTTGTTATTTGTTAGGCTCTGATCAGTGGACGATCATCATTTCTTACTTCTCAAAGTACTGCCTCTGTACGGAGATTCAAAAGTTTCGATTTGTTACAAACGTGTCTACTACCTATACAAGATGGAGACAAGCCGAGTGAGGGGGACTGGTATCAGTACACGTGTGAAAAAATGTTGCAGTTCAAAATGTCTATACGGTATGTTCACAAGTGTGAGATATTGTCACAGTTCAAAATGTCTATCAGGTACATACATGTGTATGTGTGTGAGAAATTGTCACAGTTCAAAATGTCTTTAAGGTTTGTTTACAAATGTGAGAAAGTATCACAGTTCAAAATCTCTATAAGGTATGTTTACATTTGTGAGAAATTATCACAGTTCAAAATGTCTATACGGTATGTTAACATATGTGAAAAACTGTCACACTTCAAAATGTCTATAGTGTCACTCTGTATGGGTTGTGTACATGTATGTTTGGGAAATTGTCACAGTTGAAAATGTCTATTGAGTAAATGTACAAGTTAATGTACAAAATGCCACAGTTCCAAATGTGTATATGGTATGTATACATGTGTGAGAAATGTCACAGTTCCAAATGTCTATACGGTATTGTTCATGTGTGAGAAACTGCCACAGTTTCAAATGTCTATACAGTATTGTACACGTGTGAAAAATTGTCACAGTTCAAAATGTTTATTGGGTAAATGTACACGTGTGAACAGTTGCCACAGTTACAAATGTGTATAAGCCATAAGGTATGTATACATGTGTGAGAAATTACAAGTCACAGTTACAAATGTACAGTATTGTTCATGTGTCAGAAATTGCCACAGTTTCAAATGTCTATACGGTAGTGTACATGTGTGAGAAATTGTCACAGTTCAAAATGTCTATTATGTATGTGTACATTTTACAAAATGTGCTTATCTATAAGACTATGATATAATATGAGTTAGTGTTTACTTAAGCTTGCACCATTAAAATTATATGTTTTCCACAAAGAGCAAATTATCTACGAAAAAAACATGTTCTCGACTTTGTTGGTAATTTAAACTTTTGCTTTATTGTAAAGCTCTATCCTTTAGTTAACTGGCACTTTAATGTTAATGAAATGAATGTTAACTGGCACTTTAATGTTAATGAAATGAATGTTAGCTTTATCTATATAATGCATTTAATTTATAGAGATTTTCCGACATGCGTACCTCATCTGTCTGCTAGCAGCTTTATTTCTTCTGACACACAATAAAGTGGGTATGAGTATTTGTCTTGATTTCTTTGGTCTTGCTTTTAGAAATATTTCAGACCGTAATGGCACATTGTTAAACTGTTTAAGTAACACATGTTTTTTCCATTTTTTCAGACATCTGCCCGGGCTTGTGAAGCCTGAAGCACTGCGTGGTTTTAACAATACTGGAAATGTCTGTATGTATAAAGTTTTTTAATATAATTTTATTATGATTGTCAGCAGAGCAATGAATTGTGTTTTAGTATGTATACATGTATGTATGGGGTTTAAAATTGCTTTGAACAATCTTTCACCCATATCACAACAGTGTTTACTTGTAGCAGTGAACTCAGTGCTCAGATTTACAGTGTTGCTTCAATGAAATGTCATGCCTTAGATACATAGCATCTCCGTGGCCGAATGGTTAACGACGTTGTGTTGTAAACCTTCGCCTCTCACCGCTGCGGGTTTGAATCCCACTGGGAGCCCGACTTGTAAGTGAGGAAGTGTCGATTCTTACAGATGGCTTGAGATGTACAGTTCCCTATTCTACCCAGGAAAAGTGGGTGGTCTACCTCCACCACAAATAATCGACCTTCATATATATAACCTTACATGTGTTGAAAATGACGTAAAACACCATACAAACAAAAATAGACACATAACGTGATAAACACCCAGTTAGATTATGCTGACACTGGGCCAAAAAGTACTAGAACTGCCATTTATATGCTGAACATCAAGCAGACAAGTTACCAGTTTTAGTACTTTGTTTTGTGGCCTTGCCGGGGATTGAACTCCCACATCCTCTCACATGCATGGCAGACATTCTATTCTTGCATACCGGACACGGATATCCGTCATTTTACAGGGGCTAGATATTTCCATCTCACCCTAGGGTCGAGATAAAATTCATGTGTGCACCAACATCCGGTATGCAAGAAAACATGCAAAACGTTAGTAGCTGGCAACGTCAACGCACAACATGTCTCTGATATGCAAGAAAAATAATCTATCACGGGTATTCGTTTCAGATAGGGAATTTCAACCCTCGGTATTAGTGTTTTAACCGGAACCTCGACAGAGCCTCAGTTCCGATAAAAACACTTATACCTCGGGTTGGAATTCTCTAGCTTCACCGGATACCCATGAAAGATTTATATACCACTAAGCCAATGCAGTGGTTATTGTGTTATAGTTTTGCAAATAAGGCCATGTAAGAACTAAAATAAATCCTTACCTGGTATGGTTAGTCACTTCTCAAAACCACTATAGTTGCAGGGTCTTCCACAAGAGAATTTTAAGGAGTACAGGTAGTTGCATTTTAAACATAGGAATGGTTATGAGAGAGGGGTATTCCAGTTACAAAAAATATATTTTAATGGAAATTCAGATATTATGTCATTTGGCTTGAGTGGTATACTCACTTTATATAATAAATGGCTTTTGGTGGGGCGTCCGTGGCCGAGTGGTTAACGTCTCTGACTTGAAATCACTCGCCCCTCACCGCTGTAGGTTCGATCCCTCAGGGGCCTAGGAATCTTTATGTGAGGAAGCTATCCAGCTGGCTTGCGGAACGTCGGTGGTTCTACCCAGGTGCCCGCCCGTGCACGAAAATTGCCCGGAGGGGCACCTGGGGTCTTCCTCCACCAATGGAAGCTGGAAAGTCGCCATATGACCTTTGCTGTTGGTGCGACTATAAAATCCAATTCAATCAATCAATAAATGGCTTTTGTTACAGATTGTTACTTTTTAACTATTTTTTATTAACAAAAAAGTACAGTTTGTAATTGGACCATGATCTGTTTTGAAACGTTAAGGGATAGTAGCAAGAATTTAAAGAGTAGTGGCAGAATTAAGGAGTGGTGGCAAGCACCTGTTTGAAATTAAGGAGTAGTGGTGCCACTATCCCCTAATGGCCTGGGGAAGACCCTGTATTGCATTCATTTATGAAATAGATACTGTGAGTCACAATGATAATATTAAAGTAACAGATATTTAAAATTATTTCAGTTACTTTGTTTGCCACTGATGCATAAAGAAAAATGCCATTGGGATATAATTTTACTAAAAACTAGATTAACAAATGAACATTTCTGCATTCATAACCATGCTTAAAAGTAAAATGGTCAGATTTAGATGTGAAAAGGTTGTCACTAACAAAAAAATAATTGTTTATACAGGTGTGTGGCCAGCAGAAGAAGTTCTGACCTACTTTTGTTTGAAGAACGCTCAGATGTTCAGGTACGAAACTATTTAGCCCTTTTACAAGACTGTATGGAATGATACTGGTATATGTCAGACAATCCTTAAAGAAACTATCCTGCCAAACAACGGCAAAATTACACAACAAAATCTTTTATCAAACCTCTTTCACATTGTCAGTATACTGTTATTTGTTTGTTTGTTTGGTGTTTTTTTGTGGTGGAGGCAGACCACCCACTGGAGGTAGACCACCCACTGGAGGCAGACAACCCACTGGAGGCAGACCACCCACTGGAGGCAGACCACCCGCCATGCATAAGAATCGACACTTCCTCACTTACAAGTCGAGCTCCCAGTGGGATTCGAACCCGCAGTGGTGAGAGGCGAAGGTTTACAATGCAACCATTTGGCCACAGAGACGCTTTATACTGTTATGGAAGATATCATGTTTGAATAATTGTTTGTTCTGAACATTTCAGAGACAAGCATGTAATAGAACTTGGAGGAGGCATGACCTGCCTCGCTGGAGTAGCTGTAAGTCACATTTCAACAATTTGAAGTTAGATAAATAGGTCCCTAATCAAAATTGCGAACAGCCACTAACGATAAGTGCTATATATTGGGAATTTAAGGGATAGGTGGTGTTTTAAAAACCATGCATGGCATGTTCTAAGGAAAAAACATTTCACTGATTTTTAATTTTAAAAATAAACTACGAATAATCATTTGAATGGTGTTAACATTTAATAATTATTTGACAATGTAACTGTGACTTTATTGTAAATGGGTATATGACATTTAAAACCACTGTCTTCACACTTATAAACACACTGCAGTATTAATTATAGAATGTTATAGGTTGCGCCTGCCGCCATGTTATATGTAATGTTTAGCAGCACCACTCAGTAACCCAGGGATCACACATTCAATCCCAGCCAGGACTAATTGGGGATAATTATCAAAATATTTAAGAAGTATTTCCTTCCTTACCAGTCCTTAATGAGACTTTAAACTGAGGTCTGCTTGCTAAAATGCCCAGTGCAATACAGTGAGGATAAATAAATCCTTTTTTTATCACATAACATGTTGTGTGGGAGTGTAATAACACCATTCAGTATTTTCGATATTCCACTAGTGGTATAACATAATGCTAATAATGTCATGGACGTCACATTAATGTACGTCTTCTGATGTAATGTGTCGTTATAAGTTATGTAATAAATAGAATCTCGCATTCGTTCTCTTTCATTATTGAATTTATTAAACTCGTTAGCAAAAATGATATAATGCTCGGCAAGAGCCTCGCATTATATCTTTTTGCCAACTCGTTTAATAAATTTTATCCAATAATGAATGAGTACTCGTGTAAGATCTTCTATATACGCACGAATGTTAATTTGAAACATTGTTTTGTCCTTTTAAGTAAAAAACTGTATGAACAGTGAAATACTGCAAAAATGTTGATTCCTTTTTTTTTGTTTTGTTTCTAGCTTGGTGTGTCAGTTGATGTTGCCCATGTTGAACTCACAGATGGAAATGAGGATTCTGTATCAAGTAAGACAGCAATTTGTCTCATGCTAAATGGTAAATGTTGTTTGTCGTCTACAATGAATGGGTTAACCAACGAAACTGAACTCTTTCATGAAATATGATGCCTGTACCGTTTTACACATTGACAGTTTAAAGGAGCCCTTTTATACCTCTTGTTTCTTGTTTATATTTATTACTGAACACTATATAAACACATTGCAACTCATGTTTTGGTGATATATCGCTTTCCGTGCTTTTTATCGACAGGTAAAAAATCACCTGTTGAACGATACAATATCCGTATTCGCCTCGGGTTTATTTCCGCTGATTTCCGGTGTGTGACGTCACACAAAGTACCGCGCCATATCTGACAGATTGACGACACATATTTTATTGAGATAACTTAGATCATACTTTCTTGAAGCATAAAAGGCAACTGTCACCGAAAGTATGAAATACATAGGGATGAAACTGTTTATTGACTGCAGACTCATTTCTGAGAAAAGCGTGTTGCATCACAGAAGTTCAGGGATTTGCTCTCCTGTAACATGAAGCCGTGGCTTAACGTTTTCTCTGACCATTGGCAAGTGGATTAAAAACATGTCTACGAACGGCAAGACGATTTTTGAAAAGAACCGTCCTCCGACATGCATACATGTTTGACTTTTTAATGTGTGGACTTTCCGTAGAGATTCTCTGCCCTAGACATGAATGAATGAATGGTGCTTTATGGCACGTCGACACATAAATAGGTCATATTGTGCGCAAAAAACCGATGAGTCATGAAAGAATGAAGTAGTAATTAAAAATAATGTAATGAATGGTGTTTTACGGCACGTCGACACATAAATAGGTCATATTGTGCGCAAAAACTGATGAAAGATGAAGAAATGAAGGATTAGTTACAAACTAATGTAAATATATCAAGTTAAAACTATTAAAAAATAAGGGATGATACTGCCCTAGACATAAACTGATACACTGATTTTATCAATTTTATCAGTGTACAACTTACCTAAAATGATCATTTGTTATCCATTTCACACTAAAATGATAATCAAAAAAAAATTATGATATGAAATACATTGGTTTAAATCTATTATCTAGGTACTATGCATTGTTTGAACGGCAAAATACAGGAGTCAGTGCAGTGACGTCTTACAAGAAACGTTTACACACGGTCTGAAAATTGTCCACACGTTTTTTGGTCGAACGCAAGTCACATGATGCATATGTAAACGTCCTTTTGTAACAAACCCAGATGTCAAATAAATGAGACTAACCGATTGCATACTTTCATAGTTTGTCTTTGTTGTTTGTGTTTATTAACATATCACTTATTATCAACGTTTTACCCCACTCAGGTGGCGGCTAGCATACACAGTGGGAATTAGACAAATGTACACATTGATCGCATAATTGTCATTCGAAGGTCTACGGGTAAGAGTTATATAAATATCACCATTCCATGTTCTGTCCAAGTTCTTCTCCAGAATTCTCTATTTTTATCATTTATAAGGCCAAAAAGAAAAAAATAGATGTGTTTCCTACTGCATGCTCTAAGAAATTAGGGTCGGTAGGTAATTTTT
The DNA here is from genome assembly GCA_037043455.1 of Cyrtodaria siliqua. Lineage (NCBI taxonomy): Eukaryota > Metazoa > Mollusca > Bivalvia > Adapedonta > Hiatellidae > Cyrtodaria > Cyrtodaria siliqua. The sequence goes on from JAWPHD010004100.1 coordinate 142,631, forward strand.
TTATTTTTTTTATTTTTTTTTTGAGCAAGATATTGTGAGATTCTACATGCATTTATCATTTATGATACAGCTGAAAGTTTCTCTGTGATGTCAGTTTACCTCGATATATTGTGATAAATAATTGTTCAGAACATTTTTTTTTTATAATTATTTTTTTCATGAAAAATTTTAGGGTCGGGCCACCGGAAACACATGTAATTTTTTTTTTGGCCTAAGTAATAAATCGGGCTACAGGTATTGCAAATTCAAAGCATATATTACCTTTTTTCAAGCATGTTAATAAGACCTCACATATTTACCCCAATATATATTTTTTTTTAATTATTTATATAAAAAAAAATGGCCCAATAAAATTATGTTCCGGTTTCTGACCAACCCCGTTTTTAAGGGCTGATCTCAAACATTTTATGCCCAATCTAATTTCTGTATCCTGTAATATATGATGATATCAACAAATATATGTTTGAAGTTAGTTTATCAGGTTACAAAATAACAGGGAGTAACGTACTCCCTGAAAATAATGAGTGAAGAAAAAGATAATTCTCACTACTTATCTACCCTATTTGTTTGAGCAGGTAATAAGCCACATATATAATTTCATTTGGTATATAATATTATGTCTAATTATAAGGTTTATATTCCCATCGCCATTCATTTTTCTTATGTAGTAGCCTCTTTTTTATAAATGAGAGCTCTATAAAGTTATATTGACCTAATTATGCTTTGTTCCATACAGCACTGAATTCAACACCACTGATGGTGAAATACACATGGTGATAAAACTTGTTGATGCCATATAAGCTGGCTAAAAGTAGCTACGTACTGCGAAATACCATAAATGCCATAAAACCCTTACTGGCCACTCAATCTAGAATATGCAGTGTCATAAAACTAACTGACCGTGTTACAGAAAGGTGATAACAGGATATGGCCAGGATCATAAACCCTTCTTTCACTTGTTTCCGAATACACAGTGTCATAAAATGACTTTGTTCTGGCTGTTTCCAACAATTTGGCCTAGAGGTTCAAGTACTATAATTATTAAAAAAATATATTGATTTATAAGACATTAGTGAAATTAGCAAGCAATAATCTGATCATGTAAATCATAATCAGATCAGATAAGCATTTATTGGATTTTTTTTAGATATAATTACTTTAATCAGCTTGAAAAAAAAGTACACTCTCAGAAACTGAAACATCCGAGTCGCTGTTCGCCCTGGGCATCTGTGTGACGTCATCGCCGAAGTTGGACTTCGGGTAAACTCGTAATATTCCGGATTTTTTCCCGTTGATTTCCGTAAAGGTGTGCCGTGTGATATATGGAAACGTAATAATAACGTGTTTCGGTTGTGATTTTAATCGTGAGAAATATATCAATAGTTTTTATACAAATATATCTATCAAATAAATATAAGTTATAAGGGTATTAAAGGGCTCCTTTAATGGGTGAACTTTGTTGTAACTTTTATTGTAACTTTGTGAGAAGCATCAGTATCAAGCGGAGATGCACATGTCGTCATGATGTTCCAGTTCAATGTTTTTGACGGAATTATGGCTGCAGGCCCTTCGAATATTTTCACCCAAAATCTTGTCTGCGCTATTTCGCCATAACCCTGTGATGGGTCTTCACGAAACTTGATGAGAAGCATCTGGATGAAGTGGAGATGCGCATATCTTCATCTCATTCTGGTTCGATGATTTGTGACAGTTTTATGTCCTTTTAAATATTTTCCCAAAAAACAATTGTCTGCTCTCTTTCTTCAGAACTGCTTCATGGAATTTCACGAAACTATGAGAAGCATCAGTATGAAGTGGAGATGCACATATTGTCGTCTCGTTCCAGTTTGATGTTTTTTTTACATTGTTACGGCCCTTTTAATATTTTCACACAAACAAATTCTCTCCTCTCTCTCCATAACCCCTTTATGGATTTTCAACAAACTTTGTGAGAAGCATCAGTATAAAGTGGAGCACATATCGTCATGGGTTTCTAGTTTGATGATTTTTAATGGAGTTCTGGCACCTTGAATATTTTCTTAGAAAAATCTTGTCCGCAATATTTCTCTATAAACCGTAGATGTATTTCCACCAAACTTTGTGAAAAACATCAATATGAAGTGTAGATACGCATATTGGGGTTTATTATATAACCTATAAATAGACGCGTTTTCATTGGCTAAAAAGTAATTTTTTAGAAAAAATATCTAGCGATATTGACCTGTTTTTTTGATATTGACCTGTTTTTTTGATATTGACCTGTTTTATATAATTGTTTTTTTGATATTGACCTGTTTTATATAATTGTAAATTGAGGGTTATATAATAAAACAGTTATGGACTTTTCAGCTGTTATACATGATGTTGATATGTACCAAAAAATCATTATTGACCTCGGCTATCGCCTCGGTCAATAATGATTTTTTTGGTGCATATCACATCATGTATAACAGCTGAAAAGTCCATAATTGTATAATATGTTTGCAGGGTTATTAATCACCCTCAGTGCTGGTTCTAGTTTCAAAATCTCACTCATCTGCACAGTCCAATGTTGATATGTATGTCCCGCATTCCCTCCCCCTCCCATGCCTCACACACACTTCCCCCCACCCCACACACACACATACCCGTCTTACAAACACCCATGGCCCACCCACTAACCCAAGCCATGTTTTGTATGATATTCAGAATGTAATGCGGGTAAACACAGACAGAGGGTAAATACGGACAGATTACAGAACCAAAATAAATCCACTTTCTGATCCTTTTCTGTACAGTCGCGTATCATGTTTAAATAGATCATGAGGTCTATGTAGGAGATATGATGTATAGTGGAAAATGCACATCTTTTACAAAAATATGCTGGAGTGTCTGTATTTACCTGTCCGTATTTTCCCATACAAAGTTAATGGTAAACATGTCCATATTAAGCCAGTGTCACACTAGGTCACTTCAAATGAATTTCATTGTGAAGCCGAGAACTGTCTAAAAGAAAATGAGTCCAACAATGTTTCCCTTTGTTGTTGTGGTTAGCTCTGGCATATGTGAGACGTGGTAAAAGCTGAACTTGCAAAAAAATCGGTATTTACCCAGATTGCCCCCTAATACTTATCCCCTTTGAAACATATGAGACATCTAGGTTTATAATTTCAATATAAACCTAACTTTAAAACAAAACTGCCATGATGGACTGATATCAAGTTATTTCTGAATATAACAATCAAAATTAATAAAGCAACATGAATTATCATACTGTATTGAGGTTTATCACATAACTTGCGATGTTTGAGTGTAATAAAGCTATTACATAAATATCATAATACGATAGTGTAATAAATATGCAAATGAAAGACGAATCATCACTCGGTCTTTTCTGATCAGCTTAATTGGTATACATTCGGAATTGCCTCATCGACTACCATATCTGTTAAAAATGAGGCAGTTCTGTTGTTTGATGTTGTACGGAGAGACCGAAGCAACTACAACGTCATCGTAAGGCAATGATATATATATATGTAGGCAAGTACATTAATAAAATTAATGCATGTTGAGCCATTTTTGGAGCTATGTGAAATGTGTAAGGTAGACATATTATTTATATAAACTGGTGAACTGTCATTCATTTTAGGGTTTTATATTTGTCTGTTTACAACAAACTTCAGCCCAGCTTATTCCCATCTTGTAAATTAATTAGTTAAGAAATGAAATATTTTCAGCAGTTTATATTGTCCCAGATCAGTACCTTGGTGGCGGGACTTGAAGGTCATTGATACCAAGGGCCTAAGGTTTCAAATTGTTTCAAGTCCCAAACACAGGTTTTTATCCCGCACTATTTCAACTCACAGTAAATATTTTATTTCTTATCTGAAATGGATTTTTATGTATTTAATACAAACATTTTCATGAGATCATACAAACAAATTCTCACAATTACATTGTATGCCCATCTCTTAACACAAAACAAAGAAATTATACAGCTTTATCGTGCTTTTAACAATTTCAATTTGTTGTTTGAACATAATTTTTTCTGACGTTTAACATCGTTTTTAAATGATGTCCTGACGGTTGGAGGACATGACATCAGAGGTCTTGTTAGGAATTTTAAAACCACCCCAATAACCAATTAGCTTTGAGTATTTTAATGGTCTATATTTAAATATACTTTTACAAAACAAATAAACAACTCTTATCTAATTAATAGTTTTTAGAACAGATAGCAAGTTATACTATTGTATGATCGTACAGTTATACAGGCTGTATAGTGTATGGGTGAGTATTTGCCTGACAGCAGAGGAGATATTAAAATAAGTTTGCATAACTGTTTGCATGTCGGATGTAAATGTATATAATTAACTGAAGTATGAACTATATGCCTATATTTTCATAGTTAATAATATAATAATTATTAATATACTGTTCACACTAAAAGCTGTAACTAATCCAGCATTACACTAACATACACATATATAACATATGAAATTATTTTTGTAAAGGTTGTTACTTGAGGTTGATTAGGGGCTGTCGTGGTCCAGTTAAATAGCATGGTGGACTTGAATTTCAGAGGACCTGGGTTCAAGTCTCACCTGTGCCACTGAGTTTTGTAAATGTGTTCTTGGACAATAAACTTTCCCTAAAGCCTATTCCTTCAAATGTGGACGTAAATTGAAGTCACAATTCCATAGTGTAGTAAACACTAACTTATGTCCATTCTAGTGCTGGAAGTTCCCATCATGTTGTTATCCTACTTAGACATGGCCTAGCTGAGCATATTTAAGTAATAGATAGTGTATGGTCTCATCAACCAACAAGATGAGACCATACTCTGATTGCTTTGTAGCATTTCCATTTCATCTGTCTGCCATACTCTAACTTCCTTCCTATAACTGGTAGTTAGAGTACACCAGTCATTCTGACAGATGTTATTTTCAATTATATGATTAACAACTGTGCAAATACAAAGGAAATGTCAGCAACCATGCTACAAATGGGATTAAAACACACTTAAACAGCAGTAGCATCGCAACAAGTTATTACATTATTACATAGCAAACATTAATGTATTGTAACAAACGTTAATGTTTAGTAAGGGCTATTCCATTAAAACATACATAGCACTTTTGAAATTGAACACCCGCCCATAGGTTCAAAATTGAACACTCGCCCATAGGTGCAAAATTGAGTTGAAGAACATTTCAAAAAATAGCGTTCACCCATAGATGTTTATTAAATTACCTTACTGGGGTTCCAGATATATTTTAGTGTAATAGCCCTCAGAATGTGCTATGTTCTTATTAAAAGAAATGTAAGACTGTCATTGAACCTGGTATCAACCTTTAAGCATGAGTGTTGTTTTAAAACAAGTCACATATAAACATCAATATGAATGTTCAGAACTGCATATGTCACTGTCACTTGTGAGGGGTGATGGATTATAGACATAAATGGTTGCGTTTTCTTGTGTCATTCTCACAAGTTTGTCTTGCACGATCGTATATTATGTTGATTAGAGTTAACATCAAGAGGGTGGCCTATTATAAGACATAAGTGATATTACGATTACTTTCAGCGCCCTTGGAACACCCATATTAAATATTGATATCAGAATCCCTGGAATTGGAAACACCCTATTCATAACTTTCACATCCAGGATTACGTTACTCATTTCTGAGATGTTGAGAAATTTGTTAAGTGAAAATAAATGGATTTACCCAGACTTCAAAATCAAAAATATTTGACCATAATTTAAATTGAATATATCCACATTTTTTGATGATACGCAGCACACATGCACGACTGATATCCAGGACTTTTCATTGGTGGACACTTTTAGAATTGAAATAAATATATATTGAAATATTCGAATAAAAGAATATGTTAAAACATATGAAAAACATGTTTTTATGGTGAAAAATACATGACTTGTACTTGAATCAATGTATTTAAAGAGTTCAAGGTCATTATTCATTCCGCTTTTTAAAAAAATATGATAATGATATATAACAAAATACACAAAGTACAAAAACTATGTATTTGGCTAGTAGTTTATGAAGTTGTTCATGTCATGTTATGTGCATAAAATTATCAAGAGCATAATGAAAATCTTTACATCCATTGTTAGATTAGCTGTTTAGAAATGTTTCATCGTGATATGAATATTTTTTTCTTTTTGACAGATTTGGTGAAAATAATTGAGCGAAATTCAGACAGCTTAAAAAGTTCAGTTCTTTCCAGCAGGTAAAATTCTGTTTTGTGATTAATACATGCATGTAGCTGAGATCATATGATTATCACTTGTTAACCAGCATTACTGTCTGACCTTCTGTGTGTGACAAAAACTACTGCATACAAAAGTTCTTTCAAAGTATATTATGCATATGTACATCTCAACAGGAACTTAATGTATGTTTTTTTGTTGGTGATGTAGGCATATCTTCAAAGCTGTATTATTTAGAGTTCTGAAGAACTGGCAAAAGGGAGAATGAATTGCATGGAAGGTGCCATGTTGAGAACTATCACATTGTTCCAAATTTAATGCCACATACATGACATATACTATATTGATAAATTTCCTTTCAAGCTTAAGGCAGAGAAAATCACTGCAAACTAATGCGAACTCTTCAACTGATCCTTAACTGATCATGTAATGCATTATTACACTTCAGTATACAATATTTATATATACATATATATTTCATTTACATCTCTAAAAGCAAAATATTATTTATATATATATTTCATTTGATAGAATGTTACGCTGGGGTTGTGGAGGGCTGGATCAAGATCTGGTGGACAAATATGATTTTGTTCTATGTGCTGATTGGTAAGTTAAACACATGTGACTTTGTTTCTGTGCTGGTCGGTAAGTTGGACACATGTGACTATGTTCTCCATGCTGATTGGTAAGTTAGACACATGTGACTATGTTCTCCGTGCTGATTGGTAAGTTAGACACATGTGACTATGTTCTCCATGCTGATTGGTAAGTTAGACACATGTGACTATGTTCTCCATGCTGATTGGTAAGTTAGACACATGTGACTATGTTCTTCATGCTGATTGTAAGTTAGACACATGTGACTTTGTTCTCCATGCTGATTGGTAAGTTAGACACATATGACTATGTTCTCCATGCTGATTGGTAAGTTTGTCACATGTGACTTCGTTTATATGCTGATTGTAAGTTCGACACATGTATACAACCATTAGTAGGCCTTTATGCTGATTGCTGCAATTAAACTTCACACATTTTATCACTATTAAAGGGAGCGTCTCGGTGGCCGAGGAGTTAACGTTGCGTTGTAAACCTTCTCGCCTCTCACCGCTGTGGGTTTGAATCCCACTAGGAGCTCGACTTGTGAGGAATTGTTGATTCTTACTGATGGCGGGAGGCGTACAGTACTGGTTCTCCCCGGGAAAAGTGGGTGGTCTGTCTCCACCACAAAAAAATCAACCATCAAGTATAACCTTACATGTGTTGAAGATAACGTAAAACACCATACAAACAAACAAACAGGACGGACAATGAGCATAACTTCTAGCTTATAAAACACAAAATAATTACGTTGATAAATATTCCACAACAGTCGCTACAATTATTGAATATTTACTAAATAGTTTATATAGAAACAAAATGTTTTGATGGAATTCAATAGCGGTACCTGACTTCAGTCATTTACATGTAAAGAAATCTTTTCAGAAATCCATTAATTGTTTGAAGAACACCTTCAGGTTTAACTTTCACTGAAAACAAAGTGGAAATATGATATTGTTCAAAATAATGTGTGTGAAAATAATACAAGATTGCCGTGTTTTCCTTTAATAATTGAACTTCTAATAATATTTAGATGTACCAGTATACTGTAGACCTTAACCAGAACTATCATACCCAGGCTTAAATCAAATGAAGGGCCATAATTCTGTAAAAAATTAGGCAGTCAACAATAGGTGATGTAAAGGGACATAAGGTCATCAGTTGTTATGTGTATATGAAGTTTGGGAACAACCCATTCAAAACTGTTTGAGGAATGCAACTTAATAAAAAATGTTACGCGAAGAGACGCGATGGGACAGAAATGTGTTAAATGACACAACAGAACGCGACAGAATGTTATTGGTGAAAACTTTGTGAAAACGGGTGTATAAATATTTAAACACACCTTACATTTCTCTTGTGAAAATAATTATGTTTATACTTCTAGTTAGCCAATATTGCTGTTTTAAAATGGATCAAAATTGCAAGAAAGCAGAGTTTATACAGTAATTACTGATACAGACATGGTTTTATTGTTGCAGTTTATTTTTTGACGAAGGAAGAGAAGATCTAGTAAACACGATACATTCCCTGCTTAAACCTACGGTATGTAATTGTTATAAATAAACTGTTCTAATATGATGTATGTGTCGGTGAACCATTCTTATGTGATATGTAGGTAGATGAACCATTTATTTGATGTACATGTAAGTTGGTCCTGGACCTAACCCTTAATGGTGTCATGTGACCTGCAAGAAGCTCAGGCAATATGTCCGAGATATAAATAATACTTGCTCGTACAGCCAAGGCAGTACTCTCAGCTAGAGCTATCACCATCTTATAACACACATTTAAATACAACATATGAACAGTGAAAATATTTTTTTAAATATGAAAACTACAACTTGATCGTAAATATTAATTGTGGTCATGCAATGCAACATGTCAGTGACTTAACAGGACTGGATACGATCTGAAAAAGTTATAGACGTCAATCAAAATATGAATAAAACCAAAATAATATTCGTACTGTGTAATATTATTGTTAATGAAATAGTTTAGTATGGAAAACTAGAAGACTCCACAAGTTTTGATGTATATTCATATAAGGCTTTTATTCTTGTTTTGGGATCAAAGTACGCTTTATTTGAATTATATGTACGTACAACTGCTATTTATGATTAAGCCACAAAAACAGATGAGTTGTTGAGACTTCCACGCATGCATTTTCATAAACAACAATTAAACCAAAAGTAACACGCAGCTTAATTTAATGCATATGCACATCTCATATGAAAGTGAAGTATAATACGAGAGTTTGTATTTGGATTGACACCACTCACTCTTTCGGATGGCCTCCAGTCCTTTTAAGTGATAATATACATGTTGTAACATTTTGCAGGGCGAGGCGATTATGTTTGCCCCAAAGAGAGGCGATACCTTTGATTCATTCGTAACAATAGCCTCAGGAAGGTTCCAAATAGACGTGCAGGAAAATTTTGATGAGGAATTATGGGATACTCACTGTAAGGTAAGGCTTGCTTTGAGGGTCAGGTGGGTAGGGTATGTTACCTTTACACGTGGGGTGGTAAACTGGGCCTGGTGTGCACAGTCAAGTTGCCTACCAATCATGTGACAATATGGAGTCGGAATAATGAGTATATTTATAACATGTTTTTCTGTAACCTATTTCTGTAACCTATTTCTGTAACCTATTTCTGTAACCTATTTTGAAGCTGAACAATTTTGAACTATACTATCATTATGTGGAAATTGGATACTATTGACACCTGCTAATATATTAACCATATTGTAAATTGTTTACTGATGGGCCTTTTGTATGAAATAAAATAACTATATATAATGTGTATTAAACAGATTTATTTAACTGGTAAATAAGTTATTGCATATCATATAATAATAAAAACAACATATATATATGGCATTTAGACAGGATTATAGAATTTATTTTGGTGTTTCGGACTCCATAAGCTATCTAGAAGTGATATTTTGTACATAACTCTTGTTTTAGATGAAGAATAAAGGTATTGAGCACTATGACCCTGACATTCACTACGCATGCTAATGTACATAACTCTTGTTGTAGATGAAGAATAAAGGTATTGAGCACTATGACCCTGACATTCACTACCCATTGTACCTACACCTCAAGAAACTACCCGAGTCCAGAGAAAATAGTTCTGAAAGATGAATTGGGATCGATATTATTTTTAGATTTTTTTTAATCTTACGTAGACCTACATGCCTTAGATATCATGGTATTTTGAAAGGTTTACATGTATCCATGTGTTCAAGGTCAATTAGAGGTCAGTGAGACAATACTCATGCTCTACAGAACAATTTCCACATGTGTTGTATATTAGGAATTATTGACACACTCACTGGAAATTCATGATTTTGTAGATTTTGATTTATGTACATCTTAGGAAAAAAATAAATATAGTTTTGCACTGTAAGGATGAATAAAGCTGAGGCTGTTGCTAGGGAGATATTGTATTGCTTCTGTGGCAGTAAAATCTCTGACATCATAGGTAACAGTCAACAGGTTATAATGTATAAAAAAAAATACACAATTTTCAAGGATTTTATGTATATTAATTATCTACAAGAGTTTTGCAAAGTTTGCATCTATAAAGGTTAGATGTTCTGTCTACCAGAAGGTTTGAAACACAGTCTTCTCTCTTACTACTGTCAGCCAGATGGGTTGAACACTGTTCTCCTTGACTACTGTAGGCCACTTTGTTTGAAACACCCTACTCTCCGTCACATCTATCGTCCGTATGGTTTTAAACACCCTATTCTCCTTGACTTCTGTCATCCGGATGGTTTTAAACACCCTATTCTCCTTGACTTTTGTCAGTTAGATGGTTTTAAACACCCTATTCTCATTGACTACTGTATAGCAGATGGTTTTAAACACCCTATTCTCCTTGACTTTTGTCAGTTAGATGGTTTTAAACACCCTATTCTCCTTGACTACTGTATAGCAGATGGTTTGAAACACCCTATTCTTGACTACTGTCTAGAAGATTGTTTGGAACACCCTGTTCATCTTGACTACTGCCAGATGGTTTGAAACACCCTGTTCACATTGACTACTGCCTAGCATATGGTTTGAAACACCCTATTCTCCTTGACTACTGTCAGCCAGATGGTTTGAAACACAGTGTTTTCTGTAACCACTGTAGGCCAGACAGTTTGAAACACCCTATTCTTCTTGACTACTGCCTAGCGTATGGTTTGAAACACCTTATTCTTGACTACTGTCTAGCAGATGGTTTGAACCAACCTAATTTTGACTACTGTCTAGCAGCTAGATGTTTTGAAACACCCTATTTTTGACTACTGCCTAGCATATGGTTTGAAAGACCCTGTTCTCCTTGACTACTGTCAGCCAGATGGTTTGAAACACAGTGTTTTCTGTAACCACTGTAGTCCAGATGATTGAAACACAGTGTTCTCTCTTACTACGGTCAGCCAGATGGTTTGAACACAGTGTTCTCTCTTACTACTGTCAGCCAGATGGTTTGAACACAGTGTTCTCTCTGACTACTGTAGGCCTTATGGTTTGAAACAGACTAGTATTCTCCTTGACTGCTGTCTAGCAGATGGTTTGAAACACCCTGTTCTCCATGACTACCATCTTGCAGATGGTTTGAAATACTCTGTTCTGATTGACTACTGTCGGCCAGATGGTTTCAGACACAGTGTTCTGTTTGACTGCTGTAGGCCAGATGGTTTGAAACACCCTGTTCTCCTTGACTACTGTCGGCCAGATGGTTTCAGACACAGTGTTCTGTTTGACTGCTGTAGGCCAGATGGTTTGAAACACCCTGTTCTCCTTGACTACTGTCGGCCAGATGGTTTCAGACACAGTGTTCTGTTCGACTGCTGTAGGCCAGATGGTTTGAAACATCCTGTTCTCCTTGACGACTTACTGTCAGCCAGATTGTTTGAAACACTCTGTTCTCTCTGACGACTGTCAGCCAGTTTGAAACACAGTGTTCTCTCTAACTACTATCAACTACTATCAACATGAGGTTTGTACACTTGAAACTGTACGTATTAGGCATTCGGTATGCTAGATGATTTACACTTATACATATCTTTAAATCATATTTTCTCCACTGCTGCGGGTTCAAATTCCACTGGGAGCTTGACTAGTAAGTGAGGAACTGTCGATTCTTACGGATGGCGGGAGGTATACAGTACTGATTCTACCCAGGAAAAGTGGGTGGTCTGCCTCCACCACAAAAAAATTGATCGTCATATATAACCTTACATGTGTTGAAAATGATGTAAAACACCATACAAACAAACAAACAAACAAATCATATTTTCTCATCATTCTGCCAGATTCAAGTTTGCCCATCTTTGTCAATTGATTAACCTCTTGTAATTGTGTTTCCCAAGTTTTGTTTGTGTGTTTTTTGAGACTTTGATAAAAACACAACACTTGTGTTCTTTTTTCAATCACTTATGTTGTTGTGATTTTTAATATTAAATCACCTAAAAATGTCAGACTCTGACGGTCATCTCATAACGCAGCTAACTGCAAGTAGTGATTTATCAAACTCAATTCCTCTGTGATATTTTGTAAACGTTTGTTTTTTAGACCATTCCAGTCGATTGTAAGGTCATTCCAGACTTTATTATTTTATTTAGATACAAATTATATAGGTATAGATGTAACTTTATTTAGATGTTGTGTTTTTCATATCTATCTATGTATGTAAAACATTTGTTCAATTTTTCAAAGGAAAATTTAAAATATGCGTGTAATATTTAAAATATGTGTGAATCATGACACATGGCAATCTGGAAGTTTTTCTTCAATAATTAAAATTAGCACCAATTTATTAATCCAGTATCACTATGACTTAAAACCTGCTTGCATATAATTAAATAAAAAAATGAGTTTTCATTTTTTTTTTCTTATTTTACCATAGGTTTAAATATATTATTGGTGCGATATAATCAACAGTTAATAATATGCTGAAACAATTTGCTGTAAACGTTTCTTATAATTAATATTAATGTTTGAACAAATGCAAGTTATATAAAACAGTAAAGGGAGGCCGGGGGATGCTGCAAGTTTTCAAAAAATCAAGATTGTCTTGTGTCCCTTTAAAATAAGAACTGACATTTCTGCAATGAAATTGCGAGTATTAATAATTGAAACCATGCTCTCTTTAAACAATGTAACAATGTATACACAATGTTTTATGCTGTGAGTAAGTATAACTATTTACTCCAAGTTGTATGTGGTTTACTCTAATATATTTTCTACAGGCTTCTGTTATGATAGTGTAAGAAATAAGAACAGATAGAAGAATAGATACACCAAATATACTGAAACGCAAAAGAAACGCAACACGGTAATTTCCGCTATATATTGTATGTACAATATGCTGCCGTTAATCGAATGGTACATGGCTAAGTAAGACTTTTCCTTTCGGGAAAAATACTAAAACAACACATAATACAGCAAATAGTATTCCTGCAAAGTTTTATTATTGACAGAGTATGCGTTTGGCTCAAGCATGTGAGCAAACTTAGGATGAAAAGTTTTGCAAACTCTTTACGCTAAATACAGTATTGAACTGGCTCAGTTTTTCAAAGTGGAACTTCAACATTTATGAATTTCTTGTTACAAGGTGTAGTGTGATTAAAACATCTACAACATACAGTTGATTCCTTTCTCTAATTAACTGCAACTTTTTTTTTTACAAAACATTTTGGGATTTCTTTGGAAAATGATGTGGAATTTGGTGTGCAGTTTATACATACAGTAAAGAGAGGAAATTCCCGAGTTGCGTTTCTTTTGCATTTCAGTATAGATAGTAGTATAGTTAATATATGCCCTACCAACTTGAATGTTCCTAATCATGTATCGAAATTCATGGATTCATTGAGAGTCTGCATGTGTCATTCGAAGGTTTAAAGTTCCTCCAACATATAAACCAAGGTTTGTGTGGTTTGTTATGCATTAATTGCATGTGGGGACCTCAGTTAATAAAGTATTTTCCAAAGGAATGGAAATGTGGGAAATTCTTTTTGAAATATTTCGATAATTTGACCACACAAAATAGCAGGATGTTTGTTGCGACTGAAATGAACTGTTGTCTGATTGGCTAATGACAATTGTGCAATAAATGGAGAGGTGTGTTCAAACCATTACAGTTTATAAAATTAGCCAATCAGAGAACCTCAAATCAGTAAAAATCATTTACTTCCTTTATGTTCTAATTAATATCTGACACTTTTGTGTGGACATCCCAAGTTGGCATAATAAGGTAAACCAGTGTTGTGGAAGCAATAATCTATATCTGATCAGACCCCTATATGCGATTCAATTTTTACCCCAGATCTGATCAAACTGATGATTAAACCTTAACTACAGAACAGTAAATAGCTAAAAAATTATATTCCAGAAGTGTGTAATTTAATTCCATCAGTCAGGGATGTAATTTGTTTAAATTCTTTTTAAAATAACTGGTTTTGGTTATTACAGTTTTCTATGGGTTTTTTTTTTCTTCAAGATAACTGCAACAAGTTATTTTGAGATATGCATTCAGTTTCATCTATTTTAAATCTGTTTTCTTTCAAAACAAGGATTTTTCTGTAACGTATGATATTTTCCCCTGGTTCTTTTTATCTTTATTGTCAACTAATTTGCCATAACTTCTTCTACCCAATGTTTAGACATCTTTTACGCAAGCTCTTGAAGATGGTACATTTTACATAACAAACTTGATAATGAATTGGGCAGTCATACCTCATGGTGCCATCATTATTCATTTGGATGATCAAGTTTTCTGTTGAAAGTATTTATTACTGTAGCAACTAGTTTTATTAAGATAAAATAATTGTTCACGAAAACATGCTAAATAATTTATTTTACCGGAAGTAAGAGGAATGAACTCTTACTCTGTGTAAGAGGAATGAACTCTTACTCTGTGTAAGAGCTCTTACTCTGTGTAAGAGGAATGAACTCTTACTCTGTGTAAGAGGAATGAACTCTTACTCTGTCAAGGGAAATAATTTTGTTCTTAAAAAAAACTTCTTTCAGTTATTTCAAAAATAACTTAAACAAGTTATTCCTCTGACATTCTTCTTTTATATAATAATAATGATAATATTAGACCTAATACTCATGTATACTGAATAACTATCTGATAGAAGCCTGTGGTATTTTCCTCTACATGGGATCACAAGCATGTTATTTTTGTGATGATGCACAATATTTCCTTTCAAACATTACAAAGGCTAAAAATATCATCGATTACTGAGTGAAATATATTTTATATCTCACATTCTGTGTTTCTCAAGCATGTTTGCTGAATATTACACAGGGTATTATGCACTTTGATCTCTTTGTGTAAGTTGTATTTTTCTTGTTTTTTAATAAAAATTGTTTTTGTTTTTTAAATGTTGAACAAAGTTTCAAAAAAGTGGCACCTGTAATGGAGAAAATTATACACCATTGAGAAAAGTTTGAATGTGGTTTGAAACAAGGTTACTCCTGAATTGAAAAAGAAGAATTGAGAAAAATGTGCATACGAATCAAGAAAAGTGCGCTTATTAATTTAAAACATGTTCATATGTATAAAGAGCATTATCATAAATTCATAGAAAAATACCTTTCGCTCAGTCAACATTTTACAAATAATTTCAGTGAATCTGATAGAGAATGGTTAATGCTTTTGTTTCAGTCGCCAGTGCTCGTTCTCATGATATGCATGTTTTGGTTAAGATCTGGTCACAAAGAAGCGTAAATGCCACTTTTGTGTCAGTTTAAATTTGTAGTATTTTCCATTAGTATTAAAATTCTATCCTACATTCCATTAGAAATTAGAATTTCCATTAGAAATGTTAAAAACAACAACATTTATTATTAATCTTATTTGTGTAAATTTTGTAATAAATTTATTTATTTTACATGTGTTATAATGTGTTTCTGTGGTATTTTACATGATGGCATGGTTCAGGATCCACCCAAATGGTGTTTTTCGAACTCGTAAGCTTTCATTGATATTATGGATCTAACCAAGTTTGGTGTTGACAAGGCAAAATATAGTATTTTTCAAACTCGGATGATTATTACCTGATAATTTATATTTTGTATGTGTGGTCACATGGTTCCACCCAAGCGGTGGCAGCAATGGATCAATGTTGCGGATCCTGCTTGTCATAACTCATGACTGCATGGAGCCTTTCAACCAAATTGGCTACAACTAAAGTTTAATTACACTAAAGCGTCTCCGTGGCCGAATGGTTAACAACATTGCGTTGTAAAACTTCGCCTCTCATCGCTGCGGATTCGAATCCCACTGGGAGCTCGCCTTGTAAGTGAGGAAGTGTCGATTCTTACGGATGACGGGAGGTGTACAGTAATGGTTCTACACAGGAAAAGTGGGTGGTCACCACAAAAAGGCAACCGTCAGATATCACCTTACATGTGTCGAAAATGACATAAAACACCATACAAGCAAACAGTTACACTAAATCAGCTGGATGTGCTCGCCTGGTGCATCGGGTGTGCTCGCCTGGTGCATTCGAAAATAGTTTTGTATCAAAAAAGAGTGCTAATCTTGTTTTTCTTGTCAACATTCTCACTTTACTGTGGAAGGGGCATGGAGACTCATTTACCTATTTTAACTCTAAGCAATTCTGCAGTTGTGAAGTTTCCATGCATAATTTTATACCAAATAATGTAAGTTGGGTCTGAATGTTTGGCATTTGACCATTTTGTGCTCAATTTAAATTAGACTATTTGTCTCACAATTTGCAGAACTTCGATGAAAATATTCCTTTGTAAAAAAAATTCTCTGTTTAATTGAAGATGATTGCATAAAATGGTTAAATGTGCCCAACAAAATGAACATTCAGACCCACAATTGATGATTGCCATTGATGAAAGGTTGAACCCTATTATGTTTCGGGTCATTCAAATGTCAAGGTCATCATGACCTCATATGGAAATATACGTTCTTTGCGCCAACTTTGAAGCCATAACACTTAATCTCAAAAAGTAGTATAGGTGCATTGCCCTTGATGAGAGGTAGAATCCTATTGTTTATGGGGTCTGTATGTCAATGGTCAAGGTCAGCATGACTACATATGAAAATCTGCATCCCAGGGATAACTTCTAAAGTATAACACTCTCCTGAAACTTCATAAGTATATTGCCCTTGGTGAGTGGAGGAATCCTATTGTGTTAAAGGTTAATAGGTCGAGGTTAAGGTCACCATGACCTCATATTGACATTTATGGTATGTCTGAGAGTACTTTCTATTGTCCAAAGTCTTATGCTATATTCAATACAGGAAAACGAAAGTGTACTGATATTTCGTATCACAGCACACTTTTCGCTTTTCAAAAAGTATGCCGCTATACCAGATATCATACAAATTGAATTGAATTGAATGTTGTTTAACGGCTCATCAACACAGTATATGTTATTAAGAGCCGCCCCAGAGAGAGGGGAAGGATACATAGGAACCCGGGACACCTGCCCTACTCTTATTATCGAATATATTCCTATGGTTCTTTAACGTGCTCGGAGGATAGACCGATACACGGGATCGCCCGGTTTACGTCCCCATCCGACGGACGAGGGGGCGTGGCTAGCGATAATACAGTTGTAGAATATCCAACTTGGTGTTACAAGCAAAAATATCCCATATGCTCGTAACACCTCGTTGGACATTCTATAACTAATACATGCATCCGCAGTTTAACTCGGGAAGTATAACGCCCGCACTCGTTAAACTTGTTGAGAGGAAGAAGCCTATACCTTTTATGGTCAGTAAGTTACCAAGGTCATAATGACCTGACACCGACACACTTCCCCACTCTGACTTAGAACTATACTGAAAAGAAACGCGACACGGAAATTTCCGCTGTATATTGTATGTACAATATGCTGCTGTTGCGATTGGTACATGGCTACGTAAGATCTTTTGTTTCGGAAAAAAGACAAAACAACACGTAACATTGCAAATAGTATTCCTGAAAAGTTTCATTATTGACAGAGTACGCGTTTGGTGCAAACTTTTGCAAACTCTTTCTGTTAAATACAGTACTGAACTGGCTCAATTATTCAAAGAGGGAACTTCAACATGTATGAATGTATTGTTACAACGTGTACTGTGATTAAAACGTCTACAACATCACAGTTCTGTCCTTTCTCTAACTGCATCTTCTTTTTTTTCAAAACACCTTGGGATTTACGGAATTAAGTGTGCAGTATATACAATATATAGCGGAAATTCCCGTGTCGCGTTTCTTTTTCCTTTCAGTATATTAGACACGCTCTTGAAACTTCATAGCAATAGTATCCATGGTAAAACATCGATGGCCTGATTATAATATTATCTGTTATTCGTGAACTAGTATA
Organism: Cyrtodaria siliqua; assembly: GCA_037043455.1. Taxonomy (NCBI): domain Eukaryota; kingdom Metazoa; phylum Mollusca; class Bivalvia; order Adapedonta; family Hiatellidae; genus Cyrtodaria; species Cyrtodaria siliqua. The sequence goes on from JAWPHD010004100.1 coordinate 160,804, forward strand.
CCTGCTATATTGAATGTGTATACAAATAGTGCTCTTGGTTAAATAACAACACATATTGATCAAGGTCAAGTTAAGGTATTGACCTGACAGCTAGAAAACTTGACAAACGGGGCGTATAATGCCCCGTTAACGCCCCGTTAGGCGGCACTTGTTTAATAATATGCAAGCTGGCTAAAAAGTCCAAACGATTGCAATATTGTCGGTACACCAGATCCTGGTGCAGTAGAGACAGGTCTTCTGGATTAATGCATACAGGTGTCGATTTCAGTGCTTGATACATACTTCTAGGTTGCGTATGTCCCTTTAGGGTTTATGAAGACACGCGTTCAGCCTTGTCACTGGCACTGGAGCCGCAGATATAATATAAAAAATAAAAACGCGATATCCCGCTATTATCTATATATAGATAATAGGGGGATATCGTTTTGGTTTTTTTTTATATATAATATCTGCGGCTCCAGTGCCAGTGGTTTGGTACCAGTATAAGTATCGGGAAATCAAAACAAAAAATCCAATATACAGTTAATCTAATTCATTGTTACAACATTAAAGTTAATTTATAAAAATATAAAAAAATCAATAAAAAAATCGTTCAACATCACTATACAGTTAATATGAACGCTACGGGAACTCAAGAAAGGAGCGGACTGTTGCGTCGTGTACTATGTGGTATCCCACCTTGTGGTTACACTGAAACTGGTAGGAGTTCCTGTACGCCTCTGTGGCAATATTGTCCGTGCACCACATCCTGGTGCAGTAGGGACAGGTCTTCTGGATGGGGCTACGAAGTTTCACTTCCATACGACATCTGCAGTGGTCGTCGTGCGGCGATATTATGTCCTTTAAACGTTGCTGAAATAAATATGAGGTTGATTGAAATTGTGTTGAACAGATACTTGAATAATTGGAAAGGGGTTATAACAACATGGTTGTGACAATAAAAGTAGGTATACTATTCGAACTGAAAATGTGGGGCGGGGGTCAGGGCGGTGGTCTTCCTCCTGCCTCCCCCTTTTCTCTCTTCCCCTATCTCTCATTTCCTTCCCTGTCTCCCTTCTCCCTGCCCTTTACCCCTCCCTCTTTCTTACATCTCCCTCCGTTTCATTAGAAAACATAAGATTTTCAGCCGTTTTCTCATTTCTGATCACCGTGGACCACATGAATCAATAGCTTTCACTTGGGTTGGGAACGCAACATTAAAACAAGAAATATCACTGTAAGTGTAAGTGATAAATGACCCCGAAGTGTCCTTTGACCTCTAAGTATGACCTTGACCTTGGAGCCATGGACCTGGATGTTGTGCACGAAACGTCGTTTGATTGTGGTGAGCACTTGTGCCAAATTATTTGAAAATCCGTCCAGGCATGCAAAAGTTATTGACCGGACACGATTTGACCTTTGACCTCTAAGTGTGACATTCACCTCGGGGCCACATACCTGGATTTTGTGCGCGACACATCGTCTTGTGCTGAGCACTTGTCCCAAGTAATTTGAAAATCCGTCCATGAATGCCAGAGTTATTGACCGGACACAATTTGACTTTTGACCTCCAAGTTTGACCTTGAAGACCTGGGTTTTGCGAGCGACACATCGTCTTGTTATGATGATCAGTTGTGCCAAGTTATTTAAAAATCCATGCAGTGGTTGTGACGTTACGGTCCGGACACGAAATTGCGTACCTGTTTTTGACTTATAAACTTCAAGTATAACCTTGACCTTGACCTTTGAGGTACGGATTTGGCTTTGCGCACGACACATCGTCTTGTTATGGTGATCACGTGTGCCAAGTTATTTAAAAATCCCTGCAGGGGTTGTGACGTTACGGTCCGGACACGAAATTGCGTACCTGTTTTTGACCTATGAACTTCAAGTGTGTCCTTGACCTTTGAGATACGGACCTGGCTTTTGCGCGCGACACATCGTCTTGTTATGGTGATCACTTGTACCAAGTTATTTAAAAAATCCCTGCAGAGGTTGTGACGTTACGGTCCGGACACGAAATTGCGTACCTGTTTTTGACCTATGAACTTCAAGTGTGACCTTGACCTTTGAGGTACGGACCTAGGTTTTGCGCGCGACACATCGTCTTGTTATGGTGATCACTTGTGCCAAGTTAATCAAAAATCTATGCAGGGGTTTTGAAAGTACAGGTCGGACATGAACAGCGGTGCGATTACTAAATTTCGGGGGCATAAAAAACGGTTGACAACCAAATAAAAAAGGGACATAATCTAGATATACGTAATCTGATCGATAGTAGGTCATAATTCTTGATTTTAAGATCATTTAATGTCCAACTAAGAATTTTGATAAGATGAAGACGAAATATTTCACTCGAAAAACGAATCTCACAGTGATAATTCTTCACTTGTGATTTTAAAAACTTCCCGACCCTTTCTCTCCCAACACCGCCCCCTTATCTACCGTACACAGCCCCCTCTTCTCCCGACCAGCCCCAGTCTCCCGTACCTCCGCCCCACCCCTGTACCCTCTAGGAAATGCAGCATTCAGGGAGCACAGTTAACCAAATACACCTACATACAACAGACAATGCGATGTTACATAGAAGTAATGTATGCGACACCACGAACACAAACGGGTGGGTCAGTAGGGTACAATAGGAAGGTGCTGGGGTGGATTGGGTGGGTGTATAAGTGCGGTGGGGGGGACCATGTTCTGTTGTGAACCAAACCTCACTCTATGTGATTATCCGATGGACCGCTGTGAGTATTATAAATGCTCTGAGGATCAACTGTAACAATCAAGGCGGCATTAATAGGCAATACGTATAAGTTAAACATGAAGATGATCGTGCATATATGAATATTAAAAAACTAAAGCATGGAAAGCGAAGCAATCTATACTTCATGATTTTGCATAAGCCAAAGCAACAAGCCATATACCGCTAAGGGCACGACAAAAAATATAACGACACACATTAAACATTACCATCTTTGCAGGATTTAGGTAGACGTCATTATTGGATTCTCAATCTGTCCAAGGTCGTCGCTCAAAGAGAAAAGCAAAGTGGCGAACTGTAAATGGGTCATCCACTTATCATGCAGTACGTTGAAAAATGATAGTATCATAACCTCTTTTGATAAATCGTTCGCAGTTTGTAAATAACGTTACCATAGAAGTCCGACTGTGAGTCTTTGTCGAAGAATTGTTTTAAAATTAATTTACTATTTTAAAAGGAGATCAGGGTACACAATATTGCAAAGGTTTTACTAAGTGTATAGTGCGGTAGCCCTGATGGATATACAAAGGTTACGAATGTCAAAGTCCCCAACTAAAGCTCTGGAAAAACGGGAAAAATATACTCCCACAAGAAATTATCTGGGAACATTCCTGTCTCTGTGGGAATGCTTTAGAATGTCAAAATAAAAATATCGCTCTTTTCGTAGATTTTGGTTTTTATTTTTCCATTTTCACCGAGTGGGGCCGGTGCCACTGAGTTTCGTCGGTGTGTTCTTGGGCAAGACGCTTTTGCATTATCCTCGTCCGTCAGATGCAGACGTAAACCGGGCGGACTGGGCCTAAATTCATCAAATTTTTGAGCGCAAGAATCAGACTCAGACTCAAAATCTCATTTCTTTGCAAACCCTTTCAACACAAAGTATGGGTAAAAATTGTGATTTTCAGACATTTTCTGTTAAATTACCTTTAAAATTACTCGTTTCTGTAAGTAAATATAGTAATTTGCTTGTAAAATTGTTTTTATTTGGAATTATAAAAATTTAGATTTTTGAGTCGACTCCGATTCTTGTGCTGAAAAGTTTGATGAATATTAGGCCAGTGTATGGGAGTATATCCTCTGAGCACCTTAAAGAACATGAATATATTCATTAGTACGAGTAGGGCAGCTTTCCGGAGGCCTGATTCCTATTTTCCTATTTCTACATACAAGAAGATAGATCTTCTGCGTCCGATGCTTTTGTTAAAATACCCAACAGTCATCAGTTCAAACTTCAATTTTGCTATATACTCAAAAAATTACCTTCACAGCATCAACTCGATGTTTCCAAGCTTCTGTCTCTTCTCGCTCTCGTTCCATCTTTTCTATCCGCCTCTCAAATATCTTAACCTTTGTCTCCAACGTTATGTCTTCATTCTTTTTCAGCGGTGTTAATGAAATATCTGTATTCGTCATCCTGGCGACGCACCTTGCTTTGAGCCGGGGTAGGGCGCACCTTTCCGTTATTTCTAAACACTTCATGATAAAATCTACTGTCGGGTACATCTGCATTTTAATATCTTGTAACAGGTAGTCTTCACATGCTGTTTTCAGAACGGGTATCTGGTACTCCTCTGCGAGAGAGACGAGCCTGAAGACTGAATCTCTGGTTATAGAAAAGTCTACACCGGGATGGAGGAATGAGAGCAAGTCTTTGACGGCTTGATAATTCTTTTCCGGTAGAGTGAGAACCTAAAATACAACAGCCGGAATTGAATATAATCATATAATCAGCGTGACGGTATATAATTAATGTTTGTCTTCCCGGAATGATTTCTGGAGATAACGTCGTCTTATGATAATAGCAATATGCAATGTGTACATAGTGATCTCTTATGCTCGTGTATGTGGTGTTGGATATATATGGTGATCCATACATGCTCGTGTCTGTGGTAGGATCCATATATGCTCGTGTCTGTGGTGGGATCCATACGAGTTCGTGTCTGTGGTGTGATCCATATATGCTCGTGTCTGTGGTAGGATCCATATATGCTCGTGTCTGTGGTGTGATCCATATATGCTCGTGTCTGTGGTGTGATCCATATATGCTCGTGTCTGTGGTGGGATCCATACATGTTCGTGTCTGTGGTGTGATCCATATATGCTCGTGACTTTGGTGTGATCCATACATGCTTGTGTCTGTGGTGTGATCCATACATGCTCGTGTCTGTGGTGGGATCCATACATGCTCGTGTCTGTAGTGTGATCCATACATGCTCGTGTCTGTAGTGTGATCCATATATGCTCGTGTCTGTGGTGTGATCCATATATGCTCGTGTCTGTGGTGTGTCTGTGGTGTGATCCATATATGCTCGTGTCTGTGGTGTGATCCATATATGGTCGCGTCTGTGGTGGGATCCATATATGCTCGTGTCTGTGGTGTGATCCATATATGGTCGTGTCTGTGGTGGGATCCATATATGCTCGTGTCTGTGGTGTGATCCATATATGCTCGTGTCTGTGGGGTGATCCATATATGGTCGTGGCTGTGGAGTGATATATATATGGTCGTGTCTGTGGTGGGATCCATATATGGTCGTGTCTGATGTGTGATCTATACATGCTCGTGTCTGTGGTGGGCTCCATACATGGTCTTGTCTGTGGTGAGATCCATATATGGTCACGTCTGTGGTGGGATCCATATATGCTGGTGTCTGTGGTGTAATCCATATATGGTCGTGTCTATGGTGTGATCTATATACATGGTTGTGTCTGTGGTGTGAGCCATATATGCTCGAGTCTGTGGTGGGATCCATATATGGTCGTGTCTGTAGTGGGATGCATATACGCTCGTGTCTGTGGGGTGATCCATATATGCTCGTGTCTGTGGTGGGATCCATATATGCTCACGTCTGTGGTGTGATCCATATATGGTCGTGTCTGTGGCGGGATCCATATATGCTCGTGTCTGTGGTGTGATCCATATATGCTCGTGTCTGAGGTGTGATCCATATATGGTCGTGTTTGTGGTGTAATCCATTGAGGTGTGATCCATATATGGTCGTGTCTGTGGTGTGATCTATATATGCTCGTGCCTGTGGTGGGATCCATATATGGCAGTGTCGGAGGTGTGATCCCTATATGGCCGTGTCTGTGGTGTGATCTTTATATGCTCGTGTCTGTGGTGTGATCCATACATGCTCGTGTCTGTCGTAAGATCCATATTTGCTCGTGTCTGTGGTGGGATCCATATATGGTCGTGTCTGTGGTGTGATCCATAAATACTCGTGACTTTGGTGTGATCCATATATGCTCGTGTATGTGGTGTGATCCATATATGCTCGTGTCTGAGGTGTGATCCATATATGCTCGTGTCTGAGGTGTGATCCATATATGCTCGTGTCATTGGTGGGATCCATATATGCTCGTGTCTGTGGTGGGATCCATATATGCTCATGTCTTTGGTGTGATCCACATATGCTCGTGTCTGTGGCGGGATCCATATATGGTCGTGTCTGTTGGGTGATCCATATATGGTCGTGTCTGTGGTGGGATCCATATATGCTCGTATCTGTGGTGCGATCCATACATGCTCGTGTCTGTGGTATGATCTATACATGCTCGTGTCTGTCGTAAGATCCATATATGCTCGTGTCTGTGGTGTGATCCATATATGCTCGTGTCTGTGGTGTGATCCATATATGCGCGTGTCTGTGGTGTGATCCATATATGCTCGTGTCTGAGGTGTGATCCATATATGGTCGTGTTTGTGGTGTAATCCATTGAGATGTGATCCATATATGGTCGTGTCTGTGGTGTGATCTATATATGCTCGTGCCTGTGGTGGGATCCATATATGGCAGTGTCTGAGGTGTGATCCCTATATGGCCGTGTCTGTGGTGTGATCTTTATATGCTCGTGTCTGTGGTGTGATCCATACATGCTCGTGTCTGTCGTAAGATCCATATTTGCTCGTGTCTGTGGTGGGATCCATATATGGTCGTGTCTGTGGTGTGATCCATAAATGCTCGTGACTTTGGTGTGATCCATATATGCTCGTGTATGTGGTGTGATCCATATATGCTTGTGTCTGAGGTGTGATCCATATATGCTCGTGTTTGAGGTGTGATCCATATATACTCGTGTCATTGGTGGGATCCATATATACTCGTGTCTGTGGTGGGATCCATATATGCTCATGTCTTTGGTGTGATCCACATATGCTCGTGTCTGTGGCGGGATCCATATATGGTCGTGTCTGTGGGGTGATCCATATATGGTCGTGTCTGTGGTGGGATCCATATATGCTCGTATCTGTGGTGCGATCCATACATGCTCGTGTCTGTGGTATGATCTATACATGCTCGTGTCTGTCGTAAGATCCATATATGCTCGTGTCTGTGGTGGGATCCATATATGCTCGTGTCTGTGGTGTGATCCATATATGCTCGTGTCTGTGGTGTGATCCATATATGCTCGTGTCTGTGGTGTGATCCATATATGGTCGTGTCTGTGGTGGGATCCATATATGCTCGTGTCTGCGGCGTGATCCATATATGGTCGTGTCTGTGGTGGGATCCATATAAGCTCGTGTCTGTGGTGGGATCCATATATGCTCGTGTCTGTGGGGTGCATATATGCTTGGTCTGTGGTGGGATCCATTGGGATCCATATATGCTCACGTCTGTGGTGTGATCCATATATGGTCGTGTCTGTGGTGGTATCCATATATGCTCGTGTCTGTGGTGTGATCCATATATGGTCGTGTCTGAGGTGTGATCCATATATGGTCGTGTCTGTGGTGTGATCCATTGAGGTGTGATCCATATATGGTCGTGTCTGTGGTGTGATCTGTATATGCTCGTGCCTGTGGTGGGATCCATATATGGCAGTGTCTGAGGTGTGATCCCTATATGGTCGTGTCTGTGGTGTGATCTTTATATGCTCGTGTCTGTGGTGTGATCAATACATGCTCGTGTTGTCGTAAGATCCATATTTGCTCGTGTCTGTGGTGGGATCCATATATGGTCGTGTCTTTGGTGTGATCCATATATGCTCGTGTCTGCGGTGGGATCCATATATGCTCGTGTTTGTGGTGTGATTCATATATGGTCGTGTCTGTGGTGGGATCCATATATGCTCGTGTCTGTGTTGTGATCTATACATGCTCGTGTCTGTCGTAAGATCCATATATGCTCGTGTCTGTGGTGGGATCCATATATGGTCGTGTCTGTGTTGGGATCCATATATGCTCGTGTCTGTGTTGTGATCCATATATGGTCGTGTCTGTGGTGTGATAAATATATGGTCGTATCTGTGGTGTGATCCATATATTCTCGTGTCTGTGGTGGGATCCATATATCGTCCCATCAACGCAATAAATCCGTAAGCGAGTGGTATATGTAAATAGATAGGTTTATAAGCGCGTTACTACTGTCTCGCCGCAGAGCTAACTTGTATGGTGATATCGGTAGACGTCCGCTTCAAATGCAAGAGGTCCCGAATTCAAACCCGCTGGGTGCCTAAAATATTTATGTATAATTTTTTTCTGTCCGAATACACTAAATATGACCAATACTGGTATATAACTTATAATGCTAACACAAAATAGTAATGGTATACCTTTTCGTTCTTTTCCTTAAATTCTGCCGTAAACATGCAGTTAAAGACTGGGGATGCGTACGCCAGCAAACTACGATTGGTGAACAATTGCTGACCCTCTACTTCCAGTATTACATCTGTAAAACCATCTTCAATGTTGAACGGCAACGTTTCAGTTATTGATGCTGTTTCTTCTGCTTCCACTCCGTTGTCAATGTCATCTAATAGCTTTAGGGCCTTTCGTGATACGTCACTTAACGTGAAAGATTCACTTCCAGCCATCCAAAATAACAATTTGAAGCTAATCTTATTAAATATTCGTGAAGTTAGAAACAAGAGTTACGAAAACGTACATAAAAAATTAATATATTTTAGCCGCGTTTTCACTGTTACTAGCTCGACGTTACGCCGTTTCCTAGCTCCCAACTGTGACGTCAACGTGCCGCGTCGTAAAACAGTGTTGCCCATTTGATTGCACGCTTGTGGGGGCACTCCACAGTTTAATGTACATTTCTCAATCATCAAACCCATGACAAGCTCTTAGCCTGAATCCTTGAGCAAAAAAAATCACATCATCATTGTGTCATAAATTTCTTAGAAGACAATAAAATTACCCATGTTTCCATACCAAATAAAAGTATCAAAAAGCATTTTCTGTACAACTTAAGTCCCATTTCTTTAAGATTACCCCACCCCTTAAAACATGCTAAAAATGTAATTTTAGCAATATTTCAAATGTCAATAAATAAAAATAAAAAAAATTCCTACACATATCAGGGTCATGTCTGCACTCATAATGCTCTTGCATATCAGGAAATGCTAAATTTTACATACCTAGTCCGGCATTTTAAAAAGTTATTCCATGCTGATCTCCCCGTCAGTGAAAATCAGCCATTTTAACTACTTTTAGGAAGTTTTTAATTGGTTCACATTTTTCTATTTATAGCCTCAAAAAAAAAAAAAGAATGCATATTCCAATACACCAAAATAAACTTAGAAGTAATCAAAACTGAAAAAAACATCAAACATGTGCTTCATAATTATTATAAAGACCATCCATGGACCTAAAAGATGCTTAGTTGATGTCTTTCTGATTTACACCATGGACATTCATGCGAAACTGAGGACTGGCCCCAGTTGTATCGTAATTTAAAAAAAAAAATCATTATTATTTATGCCTATTTCCATTACAAGCAATCCCGACTTCGCAGGATGTATTGTGAATGTTTGTGTTTGTGAAATGAGGTGCTTGGATAAATTTCAGTATTCAGTGGAGATCTTCAGATTAGGTTGTCCGTCGGACTGTCCGACAGTATTGAGGGGGGTGGGGGATAATCCAGTTAGCCGTCCAGGGTATTTAGGAGAGATCTTCCTGTTAGACGTCCGCCAGGCTGTCTGTCAGTAGATGTATTCAGGAAAGACAATCATGTTAGCCGTCCGTAGATATTCCGGGGAGACAATCATGTTGAGTGTACTTCGGTACTCCGAGGAAACACTCTTGGTCAGTACCACAGGGAGACAATCCTGTAAAATGTCCAAGAAGGAAGACCATCCTGTTATTTGCCCTTCGCTGTCCAATATCTATTTGTATAGGTAGATATTGTTTGGTCATGAGAACAAGTACTCTTTAGTGTATGAAGCAATATAAGGCCATATTGTGTTGTTGCCATGGAATAAAAAAAAGTATCAAGTACTCAACAGCTGAAAACCTGGCTTTAAAACAGTTTCTCTAGGCTAAAACCCTTACTGGTGATCTAGTTCTGTTATTCATAGAGGTTCATATTCAATAACTGTTTTCGGTGGCAAAAGTACGGAAGCGTCATATATATATATATATTATAACTATATAATAATCAGTGTACTTATACTAATTATGTATTACAATGTTATGTGTGTAATGATGGTTGATTGAATGATGCTCAACGTCATTTTCCAGCACATTTTAGGCTATGTATGACTGTCGATTTTTGTGGTGGAGGGAGACCACCCACTTATTCCTGAGTAAAATCAGTATATTTCCCGCCATCCGTCCGAATGTACGAATAGACTCTCACTTGCAAGTCGAGCTCCCAGTGGGATTCGAACCCACAGTGGCGAGAGACTAGATGTTTTCAAACGCAGCGTCTTTACCATCTCGCCGAGAAACTCTATCTAACGTTAGAAATTTGAATTCTGTCTGTTTTGTGTTTGTGCGTCCGAACTTGGATTTTGTGTTCAGTATGTTTCGATTTGAATGCATTGTTTAAATAACAATATACATTACTACATGACTGCCGTTCTAATTATATTAAAGGTATAACGCATTTATTGGACGGTCGGTTAAAGGTAATATTTAAACGCCTTAGTTAGTTATAAATCTTGAACGTGATCATAGTTAATATACACAGACATACAGACGAAACACAATGCCGCGTGGGCCTTGGATTTCCGCAAGCTTAACACATATTTACCTGGCAGTTGGATTAACACATGAAAGTCTTAAAATATTGTTTAGGATTGACTAGCTCCGAACTAAACGTCAGTTTAAAAATAACGATTGAAAACCCACGAGATTTATAATCCCGACTTACTGAATTATAAATTATATAAACTGATAAACACGTTCGAATCACTCTGGGGTGACTATCGATCTGAGGTGACGATCGGTTATCGAGCTGATGGGTTGATTGGCTATCGATTTAATGTGACGATTGACTATTGGAACGGCTCAACAATTCATTCAACACAATCTAAAATGAATGAATGAATGAATGAATGAATGTGAGTGAGTGAGTGAGTGAGTGAGTGAGTGAGTGAGTGAGTGAGTGAGTGAGTGAGTGAGTGAGTGAGTCGTGGGTGGGTGGGTGGGTGGGTGGGTGGGTGGGTGTGTCGGTGGATTGGTGAGTGAGTGAGTGAGTGAGTGAGTGAGTGAGTGAGTGAGTGAGTGAGTGAGTGAGTGAGTGAGTGAGTGAGTGAGTGCGTGAGTGAGTGAGTGAGTGAGTGAGTGAGTGAGTGAGTGAGTGAGTGAGTGAGTGAGTGAGTGAGTGAGTGAGTGAGTGAGTGAGTGAGTGAGTGAGTGAGTGAGTGAGTGAGTGAGTGAGTGAGTGAGTGAGTGAGTGAGTGAGTGAGTGAGTGAGTGAGTGAGTGAGTGAGTGAGTGAGTGAGTGAGTGAGTGAGTGAGTGAGTGAGTGAGTGAGTGAGTGAGTGAGTGAGTGAGTGAGTGAGTGAGTGAGTGAGTGAGTGAGTGAGTGAGTGAGTGAGTGAGTGAGTGATATTTTTAAAGGCACGTCGACACACATATAGGTCATGTGATGCTCAAAACTGGTGGAAAATGAAATAATAAAAAAATGAAATGAGATTTTGCGTCCCTTTAAAACATCCTATTAGGTTATAGTGGGACAGCAATCTCAGAGTAAGATAATGAATGAAGTTTCCCATCATGCCTTCGCCAGGGAGCAAACCCACACGAGGCAGAGGTCTGTAGCTTCAAAGCGCAAGGCCTTGTATTAACTATATTGAACAGACACTCGTGAATAACTATTAATAGACAGCTCACTTGTTTTCTACAAATATCAATATAGTTAATAGTTAGATATAAAAGATAGGAAAGTGTCCAGGTTTAAAATATACCATGTATTTTGTTGGCAATAATAATAGTCTTAAAACAATATCATTATATAAACATATACATATACAGGGATACAAAATTAAGACAAAACAATTGGCAGACTTATCAATAAGTTTGCCAACACATGTTGTGAGTGCGTGAATTATGTCCAAGTTGTGTTAAGTTAATTAGATTAAAATGTAATTATGAAGTAGCACTTCCAAAGCACATATTGGTATTGGAAATAATGTTATTTCAAATACGCACTGTTTTTTAAACATAACATATTTCCCTTTGGAAACGTATTATAAAATAGACATTTATCGATTATATATTTAAATGGGTCTATTTTTCCACTTGGATTTTTCTGTGAACTATTTACGTATATACGGTACTGTTATTCCAAACAGTGTTATACCATAATCCTCTGTTCGTAAATTTATCACCCTATCATATTTAAATACAACTGTTAATTAATTTCGTTTCCCTGCATTAATGAGAGAAAAGCATATAGATCTTAATCCGATTTTTTATCTTCCAGTTTAGAACCACATGCTTCTATATTGAGCCAAATTACAACATAGCACTAAATAATTGTTGTATTATAGTCGTGGAGCAATACATGGTTTATAACAAAGTATATCATTTCTGCATTTTGCCATATAGATGCTGGAAGAGTTGCTTATGTTTTAAGTTGTAAAGACCCACTTGACATTGTATCTTCCTTACTTAATCCAGGTGGCGCCATTTGGAATGATATCGGCGTGACTGAGCACAGATTCGCCCTATCACGTGATTTCTCGGACAACGCGCTCTTTGGTTTCGGCTGCGAATTTGTTGTTGTACCGTTCGGTGATTCTGAATTAGTTTCAATACTTTCTCCGTCTTTGCTTTTAAAAGTTATCTGAACAAACGGTACGCTTCTTGGATTCTGATTTTGTTTTTCTTCGTTCTTTATATCTCGCGAAACTTCGGTAGGGTATTCGGAAGTTTCCGTCAGTAAAGGTGGCGATATCACGGGCGGCGTCATCACCTTGCGAATTGGATCTTCAGCGGTATTGGGTGGTGGAATATTTGAATTCATTTCGATCTTCTTTTGCAACCTAATGTGCTGTTTCAAAATGGCAGTTTTTTCTAGTTTCCGTTTGTGTTCTCTTGTTGGTGCAGGAACAGTCATTTTCTTCATATGTTCGTTATGCTTTTGAAGGTGAATTAGCAACTCTTTGGCCAGGTGCGATTGCCTTGTCGGTGTGTTCGAGTCTTGTAGGTACTCTTGTATCATTTTTATTATCATTTCGTCATACACATTTGAAACGATGTCAATCTTCGGTAAAGGCAATGGTGTTCCGAATTTCTTTACAGCTCGAGCAGACGACACATTCTCGCCCAATAGGAACTTTTGACACATGGATTGCTTGTCAAGTTTTTCCGACGGTAATGTTATGCTTCCCATTGTCATGGCCCTCCCGCCTAGAGATGGGATATCTAATTTAAGTATATCCCTTATGTCGGAATGGTTTACAACAAATCCACTCCCACGAATTACGGGAAGTGAGTCTGCAAAAGTAACTTTTCGCTGTCGATGTTCGGATTTTGGTTTGGCACTGAACGCAAAGTCGTCAAATGGGACCGCGGATCCCAACCCCAAAGCACGTCGTTTCTGTTCGGGTGTAATAACTGGTAAGTCAAACGTTGGCGTCGAAAAGGCGTGATTTCCGTGTGCCTTACCAGAATACAGCGGACCGGATAAGAAAGGTTTCCTGGGAACATTGTCGTCCGTGTCTTCTTCTATTGTAAACTCGTGTCGGTGCCCCGACATTATCGTTGTGGCGGGTGTACAAGGCGGCATACGGGACGGACTGTGAATGCTGTGGACAGTGGTCTTTTGCTGGGATAGATCTGTTGTCGAACCTGGAAACACGATTTGATTTATTGACGGTCTTGTCGACACTTTGGAATCAGGAAGTTTGGCATCAATGCTTGATTTGAGACCTAACTCCCGTGCCAGTCCTTGTATTTTAGCAACTTGGTTTAGTTTCTCCTTTGTTTTGTCTCTTTTCATTCGGTTTTCCTCCACAATACGTACCCTCCTCCGCTTATCAGCACTTTTACTTTTTATTTTTTCCCCATTGTCTAATGTCAGTTCGTCTTCGTCATCGGTTATCTTATTATCAGAGACAACAAAATACACATACGGAAAACTTCCATTCGCCTTTCTTCTTCCTGTTATAGGTCCAAGATCCGAAACTGACCTATCCATTTTAAAAGGTAGATCACCCGTCTCCGTTAGACCAATGACAGTGGGTTCGCATTTTAAATCTGGATCACCCTGCCTTTGTTTCATTTGGTTGAATCGCTCCCGTGATTGTTCTAATTTCGCCTTAATCATTTCCATTTTCTTATTCATCGATTCTCTCAGCCTCACTTCTTTTACCGGAATCTTGTATTTCACAAATTTCTTTGACTTATTTTTCTGATTTACTTTACCAGGACTTTCACCACTGACATGTTGAGTAGACGCACCCGATGGAGCGGGGGTTATTGGTGGTGTCTTGTTAAGAAAGCCGGATTTTAAATTGGCCAGATCCTTTGGATTAGTTACTTTCTCGGCGGTTACAATAAAATACGGCACAACGTTCGACCCCATACCTCAAGTACAACTGAAACAGATAAAAAGTACGAATGTATTGCTTCGAAAATATGCCTAAATCTGTAAACGGATGTTGGGTTTCACCGCGTTCACAACTTTAGTACAAGTTTGATATGAAGTGTAAGATCAATGTGGTATAATATAAATGGTCTAAATATATATCGTATATCAGATAAACTCGCAAAGGTGTTTACGTGTTATCTGTACAATTTATTATTTGGTATGAAAAACTATTATATATGTGAATTCCTGCTTTAAAGGAACACACGGCAATCTTGATTTTTTAAAACTCACGGCGTTCCGTTAGTTTTTCTCTTAACTTGCATTTGTTCAATCATTAATATTAATTGTTAGAATATTTCAAAGCAAATTGTTTTATATATTACTAACTTTTTATAATATTGCACCAATAATATATTTAAAAATTTGGCAAAGGAATGAAGAAAATAGAAATCTCAATTTTTTATTTCATTATATGCAAGCAGTTTTAAAGTCAAAATGATGCAGGATATCTAAATCGAGGAGCACATTTTTAATACAACTTAAGATTGCCATGTGTCCCTTTAAGATTTGAAATATTACACACACACACACATACTTAAATATGCGGTGTTCGAAAATAGATCGTATTTGCACGTGTAATGCATAAAAGGTAAATTGCATGATAAATTATAACCACTCATATAAACACTTCTGAAAAAATAGTGCACATCATCCAAAGTTAAGTAAATACAGACTGTGACAGATGACACATCGATATTAACTGTGCCATATGACACATCATAACTACCTGTGCAAGATAACACATCAATATTAACTGTGCCATATGATACATCAATACTACCTGTGCCAAATGACACAACAACACGAACTGTGCGAGAAGACATATCAGTAAGAACTGTGCCAGATGACACATCAGTACGAACTGTGCCAGATGACACATCAATATTAACTGTGCGAGATGACACATCAGTACGAACTGTGCGAAATGACACATCAGTATGAACTGTGCGAGATGACACAACAATACGAACTGTGCCAGATGACACATCAATATTAATTGAGCCATATGACACATCAATACTATCTATCCAGATAACACATTATACTAACTGTGCCAGATAACATATCAATACGCACTTTTCCAAATGACACATCAATACGAACTGTGCCAGATGTCACATCAATACAAACTGTGCCAAATGACACATCTATACTGACTGCACGAGATGACACATCAATACGAACTGTACCAGATGACACATCATTATTAACTGTGACATATGACACATCAATACGAACTGTGCCAAATGACAATCAATACGAACTGTGCGAGATGACACATTAGAACGAACTGTGCCAGATGACACATAAATACGAACTGTGCCAGAAGACAAATTAATACGAACTGTGCGACACATCAGTACGAAATGTGTCAGATGACACATCAATACCAACTATGCCTGACGACACATCAATACGAACTGTGTAATATGACACATCAATACGAACTGTGTCAGATGACACACACATACCAACTGCGCCAGACGACACATCAGTACGAACTGATCCAGATGACACATAAATACCAACTGTGCCAGACGACACATCAATACGAACCGTGCCATATGACATATAAAACAAATACTAAACTGTCCCATATGACACATCAATACGAACTGTGCCTGTGCCGGATGACACATTAATATGAACTGTGCCAGACGACTCTCCAGTATGAAACTGTGCCAGTTGACACATCAATACGAACTGTGCCAGATGACACATCAATACGAACTGTGCCAGATGACTCTCCAGTATGAAACTGTGCCAGTTGACACATCAATACGAACTGTGCCAGATGACACATCAATACGAACTGTGCCAGATGACTCTCCAGTATGAAACTGTGCCAGTTGACACATCAATACGAACTGTGCCAGATGACACATCAATACGAACTGTGCCAGATGACTCTCCAGTATGAACTGTGCCAGTTGACACATCAATACGAACTGTGCCAGATGACACATCAATACGAACTGTGCCAGATGACTCTCCAGTATGAAACTGTGCCAGTTGACACATCAATACGAACTGTGCCAGATGACATATCAATACGAACTGTGCCAGATGACACATCAATACGAACTGTGCTAGATGGCACACTAGTACGAACTGTGTCAGATGACACGTCAATACTAACTGTGCTAGACGACACAGCAATACGAACTGTGCCAGATGACACATCAATACGAACTGTGCCAGACGACATATCAATACGAACTGTGCCAGACGACACATCAATACGAACTGTGCTAGATGACACACTAGTACGAACTGTGTCAGATGACACGTCAATACTAACTGTGCTAGACGACACAGCAATACGAACTGTGCCAGATGACACACCAGTACGAACTGTGCCATATGACAAATCAATACTAACTGTGCTAGACGACACACCAATACGAACTGTGCCAGATGACACACCAGTACGAACTGTGCTAGATGACACATCAATACGAACTGTGTCAGACGACACATCCAACCTTTCCGTACTGAGCTTATGTCCATCTATCTCCCAGGGAGAATACACCAGATACATTGAATTAATATCTAGACATTTAAGTAAAAACACATCAGTCAATACCTTCTGAATATATTCCATCATGTTGCACATTGTAATATATTACGAACGTCTTAAAAAGATTTATGAAAACTATCCGATAAGTAAACCATTATATATCAACTTGAGACGCACTTAAAGGTGTAGACCAGTTAAACACATAGAAACAACTGTTTTTGCCAAATTATGTCCAGTTTAAATGTTCGTAAATCACTCTGGCAGTCCTCCAATTAAGCATGTGAAGGAAAACACATATCTGATATATTCTTGACAACTCTATGCACCGTGATTTTATTCTTTAAAATTAATTACTAATTTTCGCAGTCGTTCTTTACAATTGCACCCGCAAAGTGGAGAGCGTTCGAATACAGTGCTTTTTGGTGATCTTTTCTCTGATAAAACGATTATTGAATTACAACGGAAAATATTGATACGTCACAAGTGCGATTATTTATATTTGTGTTTGTAATTTATTACAGCATGTTTGATTGTTATGTTTTTATTATATTGTATCCGCAGGCATTCGATACAATTGAAGCAGATTACATGTAAACACGAATGGGTTATAGAGCAAACAGTGCATATAAAATAGCGGAAAACTAACGATTATCCTGTATCCTATGTAAAAGAATACAAGTTTAAACAGCGCGTAATTATTTAAATGCACATTCGATTTGTTTAAACGACCACACGTAATGTTAATGGTACAAGATAAGTTTTACTCGATCAGCGTTTTAAACATTTAATTGATTTAGCGTTAATTTAAAGGTCTCATTAATGTTCGGGTCAATTTTTTAAGATATTCTCCCCAACTATCATAACTCGTTAAAAGCACGATACATTTCTAAGCAAGTTAAACACGGGAGTTTTTTATGGTTAACACTTGAACGTTCGTATGTTTTTCAACTTTCGTACGTTTTTCCCTGTTTACTTGTTCGTTAAATCGATATTGCTGTTCATATACAGAGCCCTGATTACACCAAAACATACATCATTAATTACTTTTTGAGCGTTATTCTTTTCTTCAAATTATTGGGTTTGTTGTGTGGGGTGGGGGGAACCATAGCACACTCTGACCCCCACTCTGAACATTGGGGCGGGAGGGTGTGGGTGGGGGTCGGCTCCTACGCCTATGATTATAAATGCAGTTAAATTAAATGTTTTACATTACAAAAAAATAAAAAAATATTTTGCTCTGTCTTCTCTATCTTCTTTTTCTTTTCTTTTTTTTCTTTCATCAAACCATCGTGATCCCTGTTTACGCCTGTGTTGGTAAGCTTTAATTTAGTATCCATATCATCATTGTTACTTACAATTGTTACTATAGCCATAAGGCCATTCTTGGCACTTGAGGCGCAAATATTATACATAAAATAATGATACCCCTACTGGTTTATATCAACAGTAGGGGTATCGTATATTTTATTTTATATAAAATTTGCGGCTCAAGTGCCAGTGGGGTGCGGAGTGGGGTTGGCGCGGCTGAAGAAACTCCGACCTTCTTAAACATATACAAAATACCAACATGATTTTTTTTAAATATAAACAAATCTCTGAAATACTTCCCCAGATGTTTTTCCTTTACGCCCCTCCACCCCTCCCACACCCACACACTGCAGAAATTCATTCCTGCTCCATTACCATATTTGGTCACCTAAAATCACCTCCAAAAAAATATATTTATTGAAAACACCCCCAGTCCTCTAGAAATCTCGAAAATACCTCACCCCTCCTGGATTTTTTCTCTCGAAAACGACCTCTGGACACCCCCACTCATCACCATCACCCTTCAACATACTTTCCTTCCGTTGGTTGGAAAGGATATAGACCAACAACGTTGACACCGGATCTCAAGGGTGCGCGGGGAATGTGTGGAGGGGTGTGCATAACCCGAGGATTAGACAGAAATGAAACTATGTTAGGCAAGAATGGGCTATCCGTACTCAATCCGTCACGTCACCCCCGCCCACCCACACCCACTACCCCAACTCTAAGAACTATTTAAGAAAGAATACTCCCTGAATTACCAAAAAATGTAAAAATGGAGAAGCATTTCTTCAGATCCTGCCACCTGGAAACTCTACAAAATACCACCCTATGTCCTCAGAGGTGCTCAGGAAATCCCTTTCTTATCTCTTCCCTCTCAAACAATTTGCAAAATAACCCGCATATCCCCCCAGCACACACACGTACAAACACAAAAACAACCAGCCCCACCCCCACCCCTCGCCCCACTCCTAGCCCAATATTAGAAAAAAAGTGAGAAAAAAATCCTCCAACAGAATCTACAGAATAACCTCTAGCATGTAGATTTTTTAAAAAACTTCCCTGAAAATTGGTTTCAGATATTTTCACAAAACCAACTCCCATGGAAAACAAACAAACTGGAAAACACACCAGTGACCACTCAGTCACTCTGGTAATACCACCCCCTAGGAATAAACAAACTGCATTTTGCTAGCGTTTTATAAACGGGACATGCGCAGTGAAGCAGCGAACTTCGGAATGCGGAATGCGGAATGCTTTGGGATAACGTATATATTTTCAAAACAAATAGTTATTTGTAAAAATAAGTTTCCTGTACGTTGTTTATGCGGATTGCTTTGGGCTAACGTATATATTTTCAAAACAAATATTTATTTGTAAAATTACGTTTCCGATACGTTATTCATGCGGATTGCTTTGAGCTAACGTATATATTTTCAAAACACGTTACCAAAATAATTCCGCATGAACTGAATGTATATATATAAATATATGGGGAGACAATAATTAGTATTTAGGTCTTTAAATATGGAAAGGATAAAACTAGCAAATAAGGCATATTAGCCCAGCCCAACTTTGAGAATTTCAATCAATCTGGCTGTTTGGCTCAGCAATTGCAAATTTTGATTCATCGATTAAAATATCTAAGATTGAGATTCGTTGAATCGTTTCTACATCCTTTCAGAAACTTAATCTAGACTGAACAAATAGCATTAATGATACACATTAAAACAGATCGAATGTATAATACAGACAGGACACTATGTTTTGTAAAACGCTATCACCATGGTCGGATAACTCGGCAAAGAAAGAAAGGAAAGGTCCTACCTACCTACCCACTTAAAACTTTTTCGGTCGGAGCACAGCAAACCAACATTTTTTTAAAGGATAGCCTAATAGTATATAACTGTACCGGTAGTGGGAAGGGCCGTAACTAATGTTGCAAGAACTTAAATGTAGCCCGACCCATTTGTATACCTTGAACAAAATATGCAATTAAATGTTTAAATCATTACATTTAGAAATATTTAAATGCCCATACACAGAATACAACTGCGATTCTTTAATATTTTTATAAACCTCTTTCCGAAATCTGCTTTAATTCTCATATAATAAGACTTAACCTGTTCTTCTTAAGGCGAGTATTTCCTAATGATGATCAAACAAAAGAAGTATTACAGAATTTGCGCAAGGTTTTCAATACTGTTTTGTTTAGCTGTCGTATAAATAACACTGGATAACATTCATTACTATACTTGTATCCTATCACATTATTTTTTATTTCGCAAGGACAATGCAGTCCCATCGAAAGGGATAGGGTTATAATATATAAATGTATGTGTTCGTGTGTGCGTGCAGACATTCGCGCGTGAGTGCTTGTGTGCGTCAGTGATTCGTGCGTGTGTGCGACTGTTAGTCGCTTGTACATGCGTATGTGCGTGTCTGAACTATTATTAGAGAATGCTACTAAATTCTCCGTGATAGCCCTTTTGAAACCGAGATTCCACTATAGCATGAATACTCGGTTGTTCGAAGTTTTTTTATTGATCATAATAAGCAGAAATTGCATTAAAATGCTCTTAGCACCGGCAATGCTACACTTGCTACGGCAACTCAAAGGCACCAACATGTTCACTGGCAACATCTCCGCTAGAAAGATAAGGTTAAACATGATCCTAGTACCGGCGACGTTAAACTTGTCCCTTACCACCGGTAACGCTAAACATTACACCTATCACCGGCAAAGCTAACCATTTCCCCTAGTACTGACAACGTTAAACCTACATGACTCCCTGGCACCGGCAATGCAAAACACGCCATTGCACAAGCAGCACTTAATACTACCCGAACACTGGCTATGCTAAATATTCCCTAGAACCGACAAGCCTAAACATTCTTCTGCATTGGCAACTGTAATCCCAGGCAACGTTAAAGGTCTCACACCTCAATTAATTTTCCCATGGGGTTCCTGTACAGCCTTTTCCAACAGCTGAGCTTCAAAGCAGGCCAGCAGACATTGTTGTTGGCTTAATATCGTCAGTTTAGCCAAGACCAGTAATTTTAAACAATAAAATACATAAGTTAGCCAGGTTGGGTTTTTTTCTCGCTCATGTTTATGTGACCCCTATAGACAATACACAATTCATACACTAGCCAGCTGATATGTGGTGATTAAGTCAAACACTTCTGAAATTTGAACGAAACCTCATATCAACATGGGATTTTCTGTATCATCTGTCTTTCACACTGCAGATATATGTTAAAGCAAAGAAAAAACTATTTTACAAATTAAAACTTGCCTAAAATTGAGACAAAAATAGAATTATTTTCTGTTTTCCTATTTTCTGTTTTCCTTTTGTCTCTAGGTCCGTGAACTTTCAGGGGAGATAATAGAGGTGTGAGACCTGAAACGCCCCCTATAGAACCAGAAACGCTATACATATATGAAGCTATATTAACAGTACACACCAGTAGACTTTCATCCGTGTGTTGCAACCCTAAAGATAACACCTGCACTGAAGGCAACACTTTTGAGACTAAAGGTAAAAACCTACACTAAAGGTAACAAAAAAAGTCTGCACTAAAGGTAACAACTGCTGCACTACAGGTAACACGATTTTTGACCTGCACTAAAGGTAACAACACATTCTTGTTACTTGTTTTCAGATTGGAAACTCGGCAATGTGTTTGTGCGAGGAAAAATTAAGCCGCAAATTAAAATGTTGATAGTAAAATGTAAGTAATCATTATATTGAGTAATCAGTATATTGAGTAATCATTATATTGAGTAATCATTATATTGAGTGATCAGTATATTGAGTAATCATTATATTGAGTGATCAGTATATTGAGTAATCATTATATTGAGTGATCAGTATATTGAGTGATCAGTATATTGAGTAATCAGTATATTGAGTAATCAGTATATTGAGTAATCATTATATTTAGTAATCATTATATTGAGTAATCATTATATTGATCAGTATATTGAGTAATCAGTATATTGAGTAATCAGTATATTGAGTAAGTATTATATTGAGTAACCATTATATTGAGTAATCATTATATTCATTTGAAGAAAAAAAAAGCGTCCGATTTCGAATAAACTTTACTTTTCAACAATGCGCCTCCAGTGTGCCTCAGTAGAAAAGGCTAGCCCACTGTCTGAAAATACCCTGACGGTATCGGACGGTAGCTGTCTCTCTTGCCTTTTTTTTATCATTATTATTCTCTCTGAATGCACTTTATTGTTGGTACTATAGCGACGGGCAAAAAGGGTTTATATAAGAATTGATTTTCTTTTTTTTCAGCGTTTATGCGGTTTTAAACGTTGTTTAGGCGTTTAGGCGGTAGTGAATGATAAACGTACAATAAATCGCCGAAGTCATTCATGAAATTTGCCATTTAATACCAGTGCGTCAAACCGCATAAACGCAATTTTGGACAGATGTGATGGTAAATCCAAATACAATTAAAACAATTATTATGTTTCAAAATTATATTAAATCTGCAAATACATTCAATTGTACTCCTTTCCGTCATTTTTATGAAAATGTCTATAAAAACGGTTATATAGTTTTTGTAGCTTTTATTCTATAAATCAAAAATTCTACGATCATTTCAAGCTATGAAAAGTAAATTTTGCGGGCTCGGATAACATTTTTAAATTAAATTAAAATATTTCAAAGAAGCCGAAATCGATGTAAACTACATTTGACTTAGAATGTATGATTTACACAAACTTAAATAGCACAAGCACTCACTAATGGGTGTATAAATGAATTCAAGTATAAACATACTAAATATTGAAAACTGAATCAAATGCCATTTTAAGACATTCATATTTTAAAGGGAGTGAAAGCAATCTAAACAAAATTAACTATGTATATCGCTTTTCATATCTTGAAACAGATGAATCTCTTTTAAATAAACATACATGTCATTATAAATTCATACATTCATAATGTATTCGCATAAAACACACATTAATCTTCGAATACTTGTCAGGTCAGGATTCAAGTCCTTATTCGAGATATAATAATAATAATAATAACAATAAAGACTTTATTTAACAATAGAACTAATATACTTATAAATCACATAGTTCGATTAAAAATGAATGAAAAATGAAGGTAGTTTTCGTTATCTGGATTGCGAAAATAAAAAGTTAATCTTTACAAAAATGTTGGATGTGAACTTGTTCAGAAAAGGAGAGGAAACAAAGATAAACAAAATGCACTTGGTTTCCCTGACCAAAATGAACACACAACTGAAATAAAATACGACACAATTCCCTATTTCGCGAGAACAAAACCCACCTTACAATTGCATGACAGCGTTGTTCTATTAATATATATCTCCTGACTTTTCAATGAATCCTACGTTTTAAAGTTCACTGAACAAATTCAAACTTCCCTGCTTTGTATCATTTTATTTTCTGAATGAACAAAAAAGGTTGGATGTGAACTTGTTCAGGATATTGTGATCAAAGTGTTACCTGACAATGGACAAAGTACCACGATGACCGGTCAGAAAACACACACACAAATAAACGTATCAGAAGAAAATTAAATTGTATTCATGTTTATTATTTTAATCGAACAAAATAAAAAATATGCAAATGCAAACGTATAAAAAGTAAGAAGTCAACGCTGTCATTTAAAGTCGTTTAAAGCGTATACATCCGACGATGTGAGCTAAACTGTGGTTTTCTAGGTCCTCTCCGGGAATAAGTTTTATAAAAACAAAAGATATACAAGCAAGGTTTTACGGAAGCGTAAAATAGATGTCGAGAGAAATAGCATTATATCTGGGTAGGAACTGGGAACAAAGTTTAACATAATAAGAGATCAAGTCACGTGTGTTAAAACAATAGTGAAAAGAAAAACAACGTTGTTACGAAGACTTAAACATACCACGACCGTTTTTTCTTACCAGACACTTGCTTCCCAATTTTTACCATCAGTTCTACCTACCAAACATTTTGAATCAAGGTGGGCGACCTCGCTTCGCTCTGGTTAAATCCTTGACATGCGTTGCATATTGATTACCTATTCACCTTTCACCTTCACCTAGAAGTACACATCAGCACAGAAAATGCAAGTGTTCACATGTGCGTTACAACACAGATACACTTTTCACTGCTAGCATGTGTTATGATAAGCTTGCGTTATCAAAGTGAAAAACTCAAAGTAACTGTTCATTGCTACCTTACCATGTGCAATTATGAAAACCATAAGCGAATAAAAGATGGAGAGTGGCAACGTTATACGCTTATATTTACTGGAATTCTGAAAACATACTGTTAGACAGTCTAATAAAAATACGCAAACATCTGAAAACAAGAGGCTGTTTCTGCACAAATGGTTTTTCTGCACAAATTTGGCTGGTTATTAAACGTATACAAGCTGTCATTGATACACACATTTTGAAGTTCGGAAAAGATCAAATGAAAAGTGTATATTAAAATATGTGTACACAAAAAGAAGCAACATTTCGCTTAAATAAATAACATATTTAGCTGAACACCCTGAATTTTCAATTACCACTGCACCAAGAATGTGTTGTTACCTTTAGGGCGTGTCGAAAATCGTGTTACCTTTAGTGCCGACTGTTGTGTTACCTTTAGTGTAGGTTGTTACTTTTAGTCTCAAAAGTGTTACCTTTAGTGCAGTTTGTTACCTTTAGTGCAGTTGTTACCGTTATGGTTGCAACACCCGTGTACGGGCAAAGTGAAACACGCCCCTTACACAAGCATCGCTTAACATGTTCCTTACACCGTAACAGCTTAACATGTCCCTTACACCGCAACAGCTAAACATGTCCCTCACACCCCAACAGCTAAACATGTCCTTTACACCGCAACAGCTAAACATCTCCACAGCTAAACATTTCCCTTACACCACAACAGCTAAACATGTCCCTTACACCGGCAACAGCTAAACACGTCCCTTGCACCGCAACAGCTAAACATGTCCCTTACACTGCAACAGCTAAACATGTCCCTTACACCGGCAACGCTAAATATACCCCTGGCATCAACAACGCCATTTAGAAACCAGCCGTTTAGAAGCAGAAACCTTTCACACGCACACTGGCAACCCATAGCTTCCGAAACGGTAGATATGCTACTAGAATGGCAACGTTAAACACGGACACCACCAGCAACGTTGACTATGTCTGGATATGCTTAACGTAGCATAAACATCGACAAAGCTAAACAAGCCGTTAACTATTCTAGTAGCAATGGCAACGTTGAACACACATTCTAGCACCAGCATCTTTAAACATATAGCTTAGCGACTAGCATGCTCCCCTAACATAGGCAACACGTAAAATTGCCTCCAGCGCTGGTAACGTTACGCATGCACTGTAGTACGGTACTGTAGTACTGTACTGACTAATACGTTAAACACGCCCGATAACATGCCCTTAATACAAACAACCTTAAACATCCTCTTGCACTGGCACTGTTTAATATGTACCCTTGTAACGGAAAAGATGAACATTTTCCTCGTGCATGCAACACTAAAAACGCTCCTTTCACCGACAATGCTTTAAGCACCAGCATCGCTAAACATGCCCGCCCCCTAGTACCAACAATGCTAAACATTCCACTAACATTGGCAACGTTAAATAGTCCGCTAGCAATAGTAACACACACTAGCACCGGCACACAAGCCCTTCTAGCATCTGCAACGCTAAGAATGTCCGCCCGCACGTGCAACGCTAAAGTTCCCCCACTTCCCAAGGAAGCACTAAACATGCTCTTAACATTGTCAACATGTCCCTAGCATTGGCAACGTTACGCATGGACCGGCAATGATTTAACGTGTCCTTACACCGTCAGTGTTAACCATGCCCCTAAAATCAACAACTCTAAACATCCCGTAGCATTGACAAAGTTCAAAACGCACGCTTAGCCAATGGTGATATTGGACATGGACAGTCAGCCACATGGTATTACACCACTGTCTGTCCATACAATATCACTTGGTATTACACAACTGGCTGTACATACAATATCACTTGGTATTGGGCCACTGACTGTCCATACGATATCACTTAATATTACACCACTGGCTGCCCATACAATATCACTTGGTATTGCGCCACTGACTGTCCATACGATATCACTTGATATTGCATGGATGTGGTGTAATACCGACTGATATTGCATGGCTGGAATGTTGTTTTCTTCTTGATCTATTGTGGCTAAGTAAAAGTGACCTTGTTCAGTCTATAGGTGAAAGTGTTATTGTAGGTATTTTATTATCCTGTAATTCTGAATAGAATGAATGAATGGTGTTTTACGGCACGTCGACACATAAATAGGTCATATTGTGGGCCAAAACGGATGAAAGATGAAGAAATGAAGTAGTAATTAAAAATTAATGTAAATATATAAAGATACAACTATTTAAAAATAAGGGATGATATGGTAGTAATATAAACTAAATATGTAAATCAACAAATGCCCGTCCACGGGTCTATAAACAAGTAAATATATATATAAAAACATATTAGGCCTATAATGATTTATATAGTCTGATTTCTATCAGGAAATCTAAAACTGAATAGAAAGAAAGTATAGATATTTTATGATTTGTTTCCATTGCATATACATGGTATTTCAATGTAGCTAGACTTTCATTTCATATACATGGCATTTCAATGTGGCTAGACTTTCATTGCATATACATGGTATTTCAATGTGGCTACATATACATGGTATTTCAATGTGGCTATACTTTCATTGCATATACATGGTATTTTAATGAGGCTAGACGTTCAATGCATATACATGGTATGTCAATGTGGCTAGACTTTCATTACATATACATGGTATTTCAATGT
This sequence comes from Cyrtodaria siliqua, assembly GCA_037043455.1. Taxonomy (NCBI): domain Eukaryota; kingdom Metazoa; phylum Mollusca; class Bivalvia; order Adapedonta; family Hiatellidae; genus Cyrtodaria; species Cyrtodaria siliqua. Next base: position 188,066 of record JAWPHD010004100.1, read on the forward strand.
GGCTAGACTTTCATTGCATATACATGGTATGTCAATGTGGCTAGACTTTCATTGCATATACATGGTATGTCAATGTGGCTAGACTTTTATTGCATATACATGGTATTGCAATGTGGCTAGACTTTCATTGCATATACATGGTATTTCATGTGACTTGACTTTCATTGCATATACATGGTATTTCATGTGGCTAGACTTTCATTACATATACATGGTATTTCAATGTGGCTAGACTTTCATTGCATATACATGGTAGTTCATGTGGCTAGACTTTCATTGCATATACATGGTATTTCAATGTGGCTAGACTTTCATTGCATATACATGGTATTTCATGTGGCTAGACTTTCATTGCATATACATGGTATTTCAATGTGGCTAGACTTTCATTGCATAAACATGGTATTTCATGTGGCTAGACTTGACCATGAAACGTATTCATCACTCATATTCATTCAAATCAAAACTGTTATTTTTGTTTGGTGAAATATGTTAAACTGTGTTTTAACAAGACAGAAAGCAGCATCAAAGCTATTATGTTTTGCTTATTAAAATATGTTAAAATACGGACGATAAAACGTCCGAAAGCAGCATTAAGTCTGCACCATCATTTGTAGGTGTTTCCACCCCCACCCCCCACGTCCGAAAGCAGCATTAAGTCTGCACCATTTGTAGGTGTTTCCCCCCCCCCCCTCCACCCCCCCCCCCCCACCCCCCCACCCCACCCCCCGTAGGTGTTTCCACGATTTTTGTGGATTTCAACAGTTTTCTTTACATAGAAAACTTAGTTTGAAGGCATGTACCTATTTTTTATGCGTACTGAATACTAAATAATGTAATTTGCGAGTACTGGTACCCGGGCCGTGGGTACTGAATACTCTCTAAATTTGCCCTGAATACAGCCCCCACCCCCATTTTGTTTCTTAAAATATGTTATAAGGTGAGTGATAAAATGTTGCATATACTCACTGTGGAATACCGGTCATCATTTGTCCTAGCAGCACGTGGTTTCTCAGGATACAAGTCACATGTCACACTCAATCTCCGTCTGTGTATTACAAGTTACTGTGGTTGTCATATTTATTTGCTTCATAAATATACATTTATAAATCTCAGTTCAAACCCAAAAACTTTGAAAAGAAGCTAATCCGTGCTTAATCAGATATGGACGACTATAAAGGGTTTTATGGTCTCTACAATGGAAATTAAAATAGAGTGAACTATATAATACTTCAAATACAGCACGGTCGGCTTAAACGATTAAATGCGTAAGCTGTTTAATGCAATTAATCTGTAGGTGTCTATATTTCTCCTTAATTTCTATTTGATTTGAAATTAAAAATGAAAATAATGTATAAACGCAAAACCTTTTTGAAGACGTTTGTATTTTTTATGGCCGCAAAGCTTCATGTTTGTTTATATCTGCTGTGGCTGGGATTGTGTCTTCACTGCGTTTGAACCCTTATTACCTCTCAACGCTTTGAGTTTGAATCCCACTGCGAGCTCGACTTGTAAGCGAGAAAGTGTCGATTCTTACGGATGGTGGGCGGAATACCACTTTGAATTCTTCCAGGAAAAAGTGGGCGGTCTGCTTCCACTACAAATAATCGACCGTCATAAATAGCCTAAATAGTATGTGCGGAAATCACGTAAAACACCATTCAACCAACTAGCCAACTGCTCCTCCTAAACAAACTGTTCGCATATGTTCATCACGGGTGATATGTATTAATACATGTAATTAGTAAATCAAGAGCCATAACTTCGCCGTTACTGGTCCGATCTGGCTGGTTTTCGAACTTGGCCAGTAGAAGTAATAAAAATTAATTAAAAGATTAAAACAAAAAGAAAAAATAATAAAAGAAAAAGAGAAAAAAAAGTTAAAACATCTGGTAAAGTTTGATAAAGATCAGATGAAAAATAAAGGCCCTATCGCTTTAACAAGTCAAAATATAGCATTTTTAATGAAATCAAGGGCCATAACTCCGTTGTTACTGGTTCGATCTGGCTGAAGTTTAAACTTGTCCGAGCTATTATTAGCATTAACAATCTGGTAAAGTTTGGTAAAGATCGGATAAAAAATGAATGCCCTATCGTATTAACGAGGCAAAATATAGCATTTTTAACTAAATCAAGGACCATAACTCCGCTGTTACTGGTCTGATTTGGCTGGTGTTCGAAATTGTCCGAGCTATCATTGACATTACCAATATGGTAAAGTTTGGTAAAGATCAGATGAGAAATAAAGGCTATATCGTCTTAAAGAGACAAAAGCTAACGACGGACTACGGACGGACGACGGACAACTTCGGCCAGCAGAGCTAAAACAAAAACAAACTACAACAACGACAGGAAGTAGCATACCTATGCCATAGTCGGGCTTTATAAATAATATTGTTGACATTTTTATAAAAAAAAACAGAGAAACAGTTTGATAATACATATACATTCAAAATATGTTTTGATCAAATGTGAGACCAGTTGCAGCCTTTTATTTTAAAATACCAGTTTCTATACAGTTACAAATAAAGTGCATACGTAAAATTTCGAGGATTTGAAAGGGCAAGTTACAGATCTCAGTGTTATTATGTCTCTGTTTACAAGAGCATTGGAGGCTTCTTCGATTTACATTGAAGTTCTTGCGAAATTGGGTTGAAGTCGTAAATCATCAATATGTAACATTCCCCGACATGATCTATACACTGCACTTTATTGTACCCAGTCAAAATACTTGATCACCACCCGACGGGCAAATGACGTTGGATTGACGTTAGCCTGACGTCAGTGTCTGACGTTGGATTGACGTTGGATTTAGGTTGAAAATGGGAGGTTTTAGACATCAGAAATCCGATGTCAGAAACATGACATTGGCACAACGTCAACAATCTGACATTGAATTGACGTTGGATTTTCGGAGATCGCTCGCTCACATGCCAAATTACCGGAACCAATTGCAGATCGTGGCATTTCTGATATACTATTTAATACCGCAACAAACCAACTGCGCCTAACTGCGCCTTTGGTGTAGTCGGTTAGAGCGTCGTCTACTATGTGTCTACTGAGTCGAAGGTTCGGGATTTGAGCCTTATATAAGGCAATTGTTTATAAACCATACAATGTCAAAAAATATTTTACGAAACTACTACGGAATAAATCTGATTGGTTCCGACACTTTGGAATTTGAGTACTCTGAAAGTTGAAAATGGAAAGATTTTTAGACGCCAGAAACCTGACAATGAACCAGACAGGTCATAATTATATCTATTTAGTTCTATAATTGGAACACAAACACAAATAAACCATCAAGTGTATAGTCTCCCTAATATGTGTGGCAAGAAAGGAATTCCGAAATGACACGGCATAATGACTGGACTTACACGTGGTCATTACAATAAGTTAGCTTATTTTAGAAATTATATAACCTTTAAGTATCCTACTTAGTTATAGTACATGTCATCAAGATATTAATAATTAAAGAATTGTATTATTAAATCATCACATATGCAGAAAAACATATATACCAATATATTTGGCAAAGAAACGTTGTGTATCCAGAGAGTTCACTAGTGTATGCTCTATGATATAAAATAAGTCAATATTGGTAAATCTACTGACATTTGTTAGCATTTACTTACGTTTATGTGAAAATATAATCTAAGTAAGTTACATAGGTATGTGAGATCGCTCACATGCCAAATTATCGGAACCAATTAGATTGCAGATCGTGGAATTTGTTATATACTATTTAATACCGCAACCAACCGACTCGTTGGCGCAGTCGGTGAGAGCGTCGTCTACTATGTGTCTACTGAACCGAAGGTTCAGGGTTCGAGCTTTATATAAGGCAAAACATTTTAAAACATACAATGTTAAGATATTTCAAAAAATATTTTATCACATGAAACTGCTTGTATTCCGTATAATATACCCATTACGTATTTCCTTATATTAACCATGTGTAATACAAGGCGACCGAAATTTCAAAATTCAAAATTCAAAAATTTCAAAATTCAAAATTTCAAAAAATTCAAAATTCAAAATTTCAAAATTCAAAATGTAAAATTTCAAAATTCAAAATTCAAAAATTCAAAAATTCAAAATTCAAAATTCAAAATTTCAAAAATTCAAATTCAAAATTTCAAAATTCATGTGATAAAAAGGATCTGACACTCGTTGTCATTTCATACAAAATTTTATTAAACTCGTCCAGGAATTTGTTATTAAGCTCGCCAGAGGCTCGCTTAATAACAAATTCCTGAACTCGTTTAGTAAAATTGTGTATGAAATGACAACTCATGTCAGATCCTCTATATACGAAACTATACGGAATAAATCTGATTGGTTCCGACAATTTGACATTTGGGTACTCTGATAGCACCAGTGCATTTTGGATTAGAAGGTCAAAAAATGTTTCATTTTTAATTTAAATTATTATTTAATTGCATGTCGATAAAAATGTCAGAGTTTAATAATCTATAAAAAATCGGAAATAAAAGGAGTATGACGGGTTAACTGGTCACTTCACAAAATTAATCAGAAAATTCGGCAGAAAATGATACGACCTTTAGTATTGCAACGCACTTAATGTTTTAGTTATTGTCCCTTCTACAATTCATCCCTACTACAATTCGTCCCTGCTACAATACTACAATTCGTCCCTACTACAATTCGTCCCTCATAACGCTTCTCTTTTCTCTTGTGCAGTGACCGGACGTACTGAAACTCTTAAAAAGGAGGTAGGTGTCTGATCGGTAGATACACGATACTGTAATAAGTCCCGGTTGATAGCAGTATGTATTATGTTTTATTATATACCTATCAATAATATATAGATAGTACCTTCATTTTCTTACAGTGGAATACAACAAACCGTATCACACTACAGGTTATCAGTATGCTACTAAAAATAGATTTTGGAAAATGTCAGTTGGAATGTTGGGGATTGATATTAAGAACAACGGATGTTTTAACATGAAATGTGAACTATCAGAATGTTTGATTGTGCATTTGTGAACATTGTGGGTTAATTAATTAATTTAAGATTATGTCAGTTGGTAAATTCACCAGAATTTGATGTGTAAAGAACACAGGTGTAGTTGTTGCAATGTAATGTACATGCTTTCATGCGCGTGTAATGTACATGTTTTCATGTCTTTCCTGTTGGTGGTTTTCAGTTAATTTGATTTTATATAATGTTGTTTTAATTTGTTGTTTTTGATAGTTTTAGATACATGTATTCTATTTTAATGATATGTAAAGAGGTATATAATAAAAGGATCATTACTATAGTAACTTGTTCTGAAGCTTGTATCACCTCTCGTAGGTAAATGTCAGATCAGGATCGCACTCTAGGTGATACAAACTTCCAGAACAAGTTACTATAGTAATAATCCTATTGTATCCGGCGAAAACGTAGTAGCAGCTTGTATTCAACTACGTCCGATGGAACCTTAATAAATTGAATGCGGTGGAAACCTTAATATCAGTATGCATTCAGCTTATTAAGGTTCCATCGTACGTAGTTGAATGTATACTGATGTTTAGGTTCCACCGGATATAGTTGAATGTATACTGATGTTAAGGTTCCACCGGACGTAGATGAATGTATACTGATGTTAAGGTTCCACCCGACAAAGTTGAATGTATACTGATGTTTAGGTTCCACCGGACATAGTTGAATGTATACTGATGTTAAGGTTCCACCGGACATAGTTGAATATATACTGATGTTATTGTTCCACCCGACAAAGTTGAAGGTATACTGATGTTTAGGTTCCACTGGACATAGTTGAATGTATACTGATGTTAAGGTTCCACCTGACAAAGTTGAATGTATACTGATGTTTAGGTTCCACCGGACATAGTTGAACGTATACTGATATTAAGGTTCCACCGGACATAGTTGAACGTATACAGATATTAAAGTTCCACCGGACATAGTTGAATGTATACTGATGTTAAGGTTCCACCGGACATAGTTGAACGTATACTGATATTAAGGTTCCACCGGTCATAGTTGAACGTATACTGATATTAGGGTTCCACCGCACATAGTTGAACGTATACAGATATTAAAGTTCCACCGGACATAGTTGAATGTATACTGATGTTAAGGTTCCACCGGACATAGTCGACGTATACTGATGTTAAGGTTCCACCGGAAATAACTGAACGACTTTAAAAACGCAAAAGGGAAATAAACTAAAATAACTGACACATTTCAATAGAAATTAGATTGTAATTTCATCTATTCTATTTAACAATATCTACAGTTGTTTTGCTGAAAATTTCATTCAAATTGATCAAAAATAAACTTGTTGAATTTAGAGCAGAACAGTACGACCCCCAAAAGCAAAAGTCACAAAACTAATACCCGGTATATCCCAATATGCGTAGGAGATGTTAGGCGTGCATTGCCGCTAATGCTGGATATTGTGACTTTTGCTTTTGGGGGTAGTACTGTTATATTTGAATTTAACAAGTTTAATGTTGATCAATTTGAATGAAATTTTCAGCAATTCAACTGTAGATATGGTTAAATAGAATAGATGAAATTAGAATTTAATTTCTATTGAAATATGTCAGTTATCTTAGTTTATTTTCCTGTTGCGTTTTTAAAGTCGTTCAGTGTATACTCAGCAAAAATAGAAACGTCCCTCTTTTAGCTGTGATTTGCATAGGGTTGACTTTGTTACACATTGTAAACCAATCTAGATATAATTTCATCATTTTATACTTATCACTCAATCATTCTGATAAATAGTAATAATCATCAAAAATCAAAGTTTGTCTGTTACTGGTAAACATGTTTTATTCAAATTGCGAAATCACTATACTTTTATTATAAAGGGAGGTAATCTGAAAATATTCGTTCTTGAAAGCTGTATGGCGCAAAAATTAGTTAAAATATCAGCGTCTTTTCTCTGTTTTTGTGGTGATGAGGTCATTCTCTGTTTATTTCAATATAACAAATCTGTGTTAACTCAAAGTTTTAACCACAAGACCCGGAAATGCTGTTTAAACCAAATCAGAGGGGAATAAGTTTGCCCACAAGTTTGATTCAAAGAATATTGTTTTCATGACAGTGCTGGCCTTTAACAAAGGTATTGGCAAATAAGATTAAATAAAATATAATTTCATTGTGTCTAAATCTATGGGTAAAGTTGGGGACGTTTTTATTTTTGCTCAGTATAGTTGAATGTATACTGATGTTAAGGTTCCCCCGGACATTGTTGAACGTATACTGATGTTAAGGTTCCCCCCGGACATAGTTGAACGTATACTGATGTTAAGGTTCCCCCCGGACATAGTTGAACGGATACTGATGTTAAGGTTCCACCGGACATAGATGAATGTATACTGATGTTAAGGTTCCCCACGGACATAGTTGAACGTATACTGATGTTAAGGTTCCACCAGACATAGATGAATGTATACTGATGTTAAGGTTCCCCACGGACATAGTTGAACGTATACTGATGTTAAGGTTCCACTGGACATAGATGAATGTATACTGATGTTAAGGTTCCCCCCGGACATAGTTGAACGTATACTGATGTTAAGGTTCCATCGGACATAGATGAATGTATACTTATGTTTAGGTTCCACCAGACATAGTTGACGTATACTGATGTTAAGGTTCCACCGGACGTAGTTGAACGTATACTGATATTAAGGTTCCACCGGACATAGTTGAACGTATACTGATATTAAGGTTCCACCGGACATAGTTGAACGTATACTGATATTAAGGTTCCACCGGACATAGATGAACGTATACTGATATTAAGGTTCCACCGGACATAGTTGAACGTATACTGATATTAAGGTTCCACCGGACATAGTTGAATGTATACTGATATTAAGGTTCCACCGGACATAGTTGAACGTATACTGATATTAAGGTTCCAACGGACATAGTTGAATACATTGAATATATTACTATGTCCGGTGGAACCTTAATGCATTCAGCTACTATACAGTGGAACTCTAACCACAGTCGTATGCATGATTTCAGGTTGTGCTTAAGGACAGTGTATGCATTTTAATTTGACTTCCAACGAAAACAAAAATAGCAAGTAGAAAACCCTTTAAAAATATGTTCGGAAGTGCGCACCTGTTTAAGTTATAGTTAAAGGGAGAATTGGTGGGTTATTTTCCTTTCTTATCTATTGTTATCACTTTTGATCCGTCTTTCGTCCGCCTATCCGTCCGTTCGTCATCAGTTGTAAACGACTTATCCTGTGACACCTCATAATCAATTTTTGTCAAATTCCAAATGGTTGATTCTGAGGCCGGTGTTTTTCAAGTTTGTGATAATTATGCCAAAGCGACCTTCAAAATTGCCGCCATTACTATAAAAAGTCGAATCTTCTTGAGAACTACTGAAAAAATTTCGACGATTTTTCTTTATTAATGACCGCCACCCACTAAACAAGTTTGTTCAAAAGAAGTCCCCAGGGTAAAGACGTTTGCGCCCCGGTGGTCTAAAGTTGGAATATAGAGATTGTGCATGTTTAACATAGACATCTCCTTTTCTGGAAACACACGGCATAAAACTCTCAAATATTGCATGTAGCATAAGCTTATGGTCCTCTCCCAAGCTTGTCCAAATAGTGACCATAGTGTAAAATCTGACCCCGTCCCGATGGGTGACATTTTTATATAGAGTTATAAAGGAAATCCTTTCTAAAACAAAATTTGAAATTTTGAGCTAGAGGTCTAGCATTTTGCATGTGCCATAATTACTCCCTACGAAAATTGTTCAAATAGTGACCCTGGGATCAACTTTGGCCTCGCCCCAGCGGTTGCACGTTTGCCATAGACTTTTATTGAGAAATTAATAAAAGATGTCTTCTCTAAAACCACAAGGCGCAGAGATCTCATATATTATATGCTTTTGGTCCTCTACCAAGTTTGTTCAAATGGGATGCCACGGTGGTCACAGTTTTACATAAGAGTTACATAGGAACATAGTAACGGGGTACCAGTTTAAAATAGAGTTATATTGAAAAATCGGCCCTATCCCAATTTGAGTAACTCGATTTATCTTAGTAATTGGTATAATACCAGTCTGTATTTATGGCGCACAAACGACGTTTTTCATTGGACTAGAGTCGGACGTTTTCTGCTCAACTTGAGTTTTTGTTATATTCTTTTCAATTTCCTTTCAAATGTTTCCTTATGAAATGCGTTTTTTTTTTATTATATGGACACACCGCCTTATCGAGGGTGTCCTCATTTTCAAAATTACACTTTTCTTAGGAAAAAAAAGTGGACATACCG
>JAWPHD010004101.1:0-197342 GCA_037043455.1 Cyrtodaria siliqua
ATTTAAAGACTGAGCATTAATACATCTACCTTTAATACTTAACCCCAAACCCCGCTGTGAATGGCTATATCAAAGTTTCAAAGCATTACATCTTTTTGTCTTTAAGGTCGGGGTTGGGGTCAGGGTCACTGGCTTGGTCACATGGTCAGGGCTTCAATTTTTTCTTTATCCATTTTCAAATTTTCATGTGTAATCTGCACCTTTTGGCAATGGTGTGTGTGCCCTTCTGATTGGGAAATATATATAGCCTCATACACAGTGATACAAAACTACTAAACTTATGAGATTGCAGAGTTTAGGGGTTTTACAGTACTCATTGGGACAAACGACTAAATTCTTGTTAAACTGATGATCAACCAAACAACCTAGAAACAGGTAGGTTGATAACACACTGTTTTCACAAAAGCAGAATTATTTGAATGAAACACAGTATGAGGGGTTTACTTGTATTTGGATTGACACCCACAAGTCTTCCAGGTCACTTAAGAACAGTCTTATTAAATCATTTTAGAATTATTTTTTATTTAGAATTTGCTGTATCAGAAAGTCAAGAAACTCATTACACAATGAGTAATGCAAACACTTAAAATATTAATTTTCTTCAAAACATGAACTCAATGTGTTCTCAGAACACAAGTGAGTCCTATATAGGAGACACTCAATGCGTTCTCGGAACACAGTGAGTTGTATCTTTTGCATAAAAAAGGATATTTTGAGTGTTTGCATTACTCATTGAGTAATGAGTTTCTTGACATTTTGATATGCCAAATTCTAAACAAAAAAGAATTCTAAAATTATTTAATAGACTGTTTTAAGGTGTTTTTGGTGGTAGCAATATAGCCGTAAAACAGGCAAAGGAAGAAAGAATGAAAGGACACAGAGAAAGATCACCATTAAAATACTAATAATACTTACCTTTTTCAGTTTTGCTTGTTCTAAGTTTTTGGCTTTCTTTGGAGCAATGTAGCGTACTGCAAATAAATGCATACAGATTTATAGACATATTTTTTCAATTTCCTGTTTGCAATTAATATACATGTACATGTATATATACTTCAACTAGATGTAAGAACATGTAGATCAGGGGGAGATTGAAATCGAGAACTCTCGCATGTGAAGCATTATCACCCAACCATACATTTTTTCCAAGGTCGGGATAGTAAAGAAAACGTTCTCGCCTCTCACCGCTGCTGGTTCGAATCCCACCCGCAGCTCGACTTGTCAAGTGAGAAAGTGTAGATTCTAACGAATGATGGGACGTATATAGTACTGGTTCTACCAGGAAAGTGTTGATTCTAACGAATGATGGGACGTATATAGTACTGGTTCTACCAGGAAAGTGTTGATTCTAACGAATGATGGGACGTATATATTACTGGTTCTACCAGGAAAGTGTTGATTCTAACGAATGATGGGACGTATATAGTACTGGTTCTACCCAGGAAAGATGGGGGTGGTCTGTCTCTACCACAAAAAAATCAAATTTCATGTGTTAAAAATTACGTAAAACATCATTCAAAAAAATTAAACAAAAACCATCTATTTTAATACTGGCCTTAACACAATAATCAACAATCACAAGATCCAGCTTTGGAATACAAAAAATAAATGGATCCAAATGGAATTTGCTTCTTGCATGTGCATAGCCCCCATCATTGCCCTTATACACCTTTAGAAAATATCTCAAGGAGTTAATCCACAATTGCAGGAAGCAGTTTTGGGGATGAAGTGTGCGTATAAGCCTTTATTTATCCTCAATGAATGACCCCCTTAAGTCTCATCCAAAGGACTGGTTAGGTAGGAAATACTTTTTAAATATTTTGACCAATTAACCCAACCCAAATTCGATCCTGGATGGGCTTGAACAAGCGATCCCTGGGTTACTAAGTCGCGACGCTATGGTGCTACCTTTGGGGATGGACAGATGGATGAACTCAGGAACATATCCCTGTGAGGCCTTTAACTGTTTTTCAATGCTACAACAACAACTCTAACCTTAGCTATGGTTTTATATTCTGTACCGACCACACAGCTGTGAATCCTCTGATTCGAATAGAATCTAAGAAGTAGAGATTGGGCACTCCAAATCATACATACCGGTAATCTTGACAAAGGGTAAAACTGCAAAATCTCAGTCTCTATTTTCTCATCTTATATTTAAGACAGAAAGAATACAATATCAATGCACACATGGTATTATGCTTTTCACTAATTAATAATTTGAGAGCATTTTTTTTAGCATAACTACAACAACAAGTAGCATAAAATAGGCCTTACTGCCCTTAGTCCAACTGTTTTAATTAACACTTGTTGACATCATCAGTAGACATAAGAAATACATGTATTTTGAAAATACCAATGTATTCCAAACGTAATTTTATTTATCTAGACCATTTGATGACTTTTACTTAAAAGACTTCACAAATTCTCTTCAGTTACTTAAACCAATAAAAGATTATATGTCAGGGTCTGCTCTCAGGGCATCGCCAATGGAGCCAAATGAGAATAAATTATCAAAATGGCTCTAACTTTTAGCATTTGGCAAAAATTACTTGAGCAAAAATAAATAGATCTACATGTATAAAATAAAAGTGAAGTCTTTATCCTACTGTTAAACCAATTAACAGGATTGTCTAATTGAACTGAATTATTTCGCATAATTATTATTTATATCTAATTGTATTATATAGGTATGTCATATCTAATTGTATTATATAGATATGTATATTCTCTATTTAGTATACAATATAGGTTATAAATGCATATTGCCACTGGAGCCATTTTGCATCAACTTTACTAATTTGGCTCCAACTTATCTCATTTGGCTCAAGTGGTGGCGCAAAGAAAAAATAAGCCAGAGAGGACCCTGTATGTGATTTTTTAATATTTTGTACCTGAAAGCATGAGTTGCCAATTTTTGGTTTATTACATCTCCAATTCGAAATATAGGTAGGATTTGGAGAGGTCCTTTGAAGACAAGACTAAAGACCCTGCATAAACAACCACTGTAACTAAACCTTTAATACCACTTGATGTCGATGCATAAAACTCACCACAAAGAAGGATATCATGCTGATCTAGAAGGATTTTCTAACAGGTTTATATTTTCCGCGTCATCTTCTACGCTTTGGTCTCGAAATATCTCGGCCGACTCCGTATTTGACAACTTAGCCTCATGGGGGGCGAATATCATGAATACAATTGATAAAAAAATATAAATATCAAAATTGTTTAAAGATGACCAGAAATTGTCAGTTGTATTCATGAGCGGGCCTGCCAAATCTCTGGATAAAATCTGGATTCTCCGGAATTTTAAGTCGCTCTCCGGATTTCTGGATTTACGTTTTGTTTCTTTGTTTGTATGGTGTTTTACGTCATTTTCAACACATGTAAGGTTATATGATTTTTTTTGTGTTGGAGGCAGACCATCCACTTTTCCTGGGTTGAGCCAGTACTGTACACCTCCCACCATCTGTAAGATTTAAGTGTACAATCTCCGGATTTTCCATCAAAATAAAATGTTTAAATTTAAATTAACAGCTATACTTTCACAGTTTATCAGCTATTTCCCGAATTTTTCCTTTTACGCTCCCTAGTCAGAGGAGTATTTACAAGTGTCGAATCAGTGGGGGTCATCCATGTAATGCACTGACTGAATATACAATTACCACCTATGGACATAATTAGTTCCTTCAGTGACATAACGACATTTGCAATAGTAGCAATATATCTGTGGTTTCTTTAATTGGTCATAACCAAACTGAAATAGCAAGTGTGAGGAACTAGCAACTCATTTTGTGTGGTACCACTATAACAGCAGCTGCTGTGTACGATGATTATAATTTGTATATAAGAGTTATGAAGACTTTGTTTTTGCATTTAGCATGCATCTTTGTAGAAAGGTAAGTCCACTTTCATTAAAAAAAATGTTGTGGTAGAAATTAAACCTTAATAATCGAATTACTATGCTAATCTACTGTTTCCTATATAACTATCAAACAATGCATCAACTTGCATAAATAATTTAAATTTCCACTTTAAAAAAATAGTGCGAAAATCAAATCGCGCGCTTCAAATTATTTTTCCTTTGCACACTTTAAATCTTAAAAATCTCAGGATTTTGTGTTAAAAAGTTTTGGCAGGGCGGAGCTTTGTTGTTTCTGGGACGAAAATGACAGGGGTCGGTCTCCAACAGAAGGATGCCAAACACTTGTCTTTCACTAGACGACAGGTTCACTGCGCATGTCCGCTTAGGGAAAAGACTGCTCCTGCATAATCATGTTCATTTTGGTATGAGGGTAAACTTTTTTTTCCCACTTTAATCGTACCTATTGATGATTGCAAGTAATAATAGACATACTGAAATAGTGTTTGCGGTAGTTTTTAATTTGGTTTTAACAAAAAAATGCTTTTGAAACTAGGCAAATTTTTAAAAAAAAGTTGCTCCTGCATAATCATGTTAACTTTTGTACAGGGGTAAACTTTTCCCCCACTTTAATCGTACCTGTCGATGATTTTAAGTAATAATAGACATGTAGTCTTTGCCGTAGTTTTTAAGTGGATTGTGAATTTGATTTCAACACAAAAAAATTAAACGTTTAACTTGGCCATTTTAGAAAGAAAAAAAACTCCTTGATAAAAATGTTCATTTTTGTACATTGGTAAACTTTTCTTTTTTTCACTTTAATATTACCTGTCGATGATTGCAAGTATTTAAAGACATATTAAAATAATGTTTGCTGTAGTTTTTAAGAGGGTTATGCCTTTTATGGTAAAAAAAATCTCATTTTTAAACTTGCTATTCTGAGAATTTTTATCGGAAAAAAAGGCTATCTATACATCTTAATCTTTAATTTGTTATAAGGGATCCCCAGGACTCGATCTTGCACCATGAGGTATTGTACACTAGCCTACCATGTGTCCATGTGTTTGTTGTAAATTAGTGTGTGCATGGGTCACCAAACTTTATGACAGGATGTTATGAAATATTACATACTTTTATGGCGTACATTTTTTTCCACTTGCGGTAAACTCGCCTAACAACAGATCAAGATCTAAATCATCAACTATTTTAGCCTTTTCGACATTCCTTTTAATGCGAACGAGCAACTTTTAAATGAGAGCAATTTACAATCATTCAGATGATTTTAATAGACAATTTTAATTTTGACTAATTGCATTTCGAGTCTGTCAACAAGCTTAGCAATAAAAAGTTTGTATATAAGCCGACTTAAAAACCGCGAAGAAACAAACAATAATAATGCGTTGTTCGAATTATCATACTTACTCCCTGTTTTAAGTGTTTACACGTTTGTTTATTTATAAGTGATTGTGTGTTTGTTTAGTTCTCAGTTGTTAGTTATGAAAAGAGAATACATTAAACACAAGATTTTTTCTTTCACACAAGGCAAACAAATTAGCACAATGTAACTAAAATGGTTTTAAATTTTAATCAACTCAAAATATTGCCAGTTGTTAAAAAATATATATATTTGCCGATTCGAGATTTCTTTGTTTGAAAAAGAATCAACACCATCACAATGAAGATTATTTATTTGACAATCATTTAAATAGTACCTAGTAATTAAAATTGTGACAAAAGGCATAAAATAGCATGGTGTCAGATTGCAAAATTGCTTTGAGAGAACAAAAATAGCGTAGGTAACGTTTTCCAACTCTTGATTTCTCCAGTTTAATTAATCGTTATTCGAAATAAAATAGCGTCACTAGGAAGGTGCTTTGTTTTACTTTCTCGTCATACAATTCATTTACATATTTATTTAATAAAATTGTACCATGGCCAAAAAAAGACGTACGTTTATTTCCGTAAACTCGTTAAGAAATCAAAAAAAATTGTTTTATTTCGTTTCTATCTCGAGATATTGCCTTTTTATCTAACCATTATTTGGAATAAATTACATCATTAGAAAGGTTATTTATTTGGCTTTCTGGTGATACAAAATATATAATAATCCAGTTAAAGATGGATATATATAATGTCTGTTGCAATGTAAATGGGTGTGCCACCGCAGATCTCTCGCTACTCATCACGATAAGCTTAGTAAAAATCCATAACTGCAGTGTATAGTCGATAGCCTTACCTCGACGACAAGTTATTTCAGTACATAACAGCATTAGTACTGTGGTGTCATATATAGTTGTTTGTACCGGAGCTCTATCTATCTTCCTTTAATTCATAACATTCACATCCGGTCAACTTCCGGTAGGTCGAGATATTCAGTAGGTGAAAATAAAGGGGTTTACTCGGACTTTATCCTCAATCTCTATATGAAAAACAAAAATATTAGACCCTGATTTAAATTAAATGTATCCATATTGGTGTTTTAAAATCAGACAACACCAAAAGAAGATACAAAGATGTACACAAAAAAAAAAGCTTTTAATATAATTATCACTACAAACTAGTTTTATAAAGGGCTAAAGTCAGTTGAGCACCAACGATAAACACCGAGTTTACCCCATACCAGAATGTGGAGGTCTTTTATTTTATTGATCACTGATTGGTCAAATTATTTTGATGATGTCATGTGAATGTTATGAATTCCAAACCCGTGCTGGGGACCTAGGAATGGCGTGCGTCTATCTGACACAGGCGTGTTAATAGAATAAAAGTAAGTAAAGATTAAAAAAAAAAAATGGGGGGGCGGTGGGGGGGGGGGGGGGGGCGAGTCATGTTCCACTATGCTCTAGTCTATGGTCAGTGCAAAATATCATTACTACCGTTTTTTTCTAACGCACAAAAAACAAATCAGCCACGAAATCACATGACAAACGCCAATGTGTATTACGCTGTATAACTTTGAACTTATTTTAAAGAAATGCTTACGTCCTTTCTTCAGCTGTTGTGTCTTAACTCTATGTTTTTCTTTTTTTAGACCAGCTTGACTTCTTGATTTGAGTTTTCCAGCTCCTTGTGCCATGCTTTTTGTCGAAATTGGTTTGTTTACAAAAATCTAACTTCCGGTTTCATACTCTCCAAAAAGGGGGGGGGGGGGGGGGGGGGGGGGCGAGTCATGTTCCACTATGCTCTAGTCTATGGTCAGTGCAAAATATCATTACTACCGTTTTTTTCTAACGCACAAAAAATAAATCAGCCACGAAATCACATGACAAACGCCAATGTGTATTACGCTGTATAACTTTGAACTTATTTTAAAGAAATGCTTACGTCCTTTCTTCAGCTGTTGAGTCTTAACTCTATGTTTTTCTTTTTTTAGACCAGCTTGACTTCTTGATTTGAGTTTTCCAGCTCCTTGTGCCATGCTTTTTGTCGAAATTGGTTTGTTTACAAAAATCTAACTTCCGGTTTCATACTCTCCAAAAAGGAGAAACTCATCCATAATGCCAAATTTAGAAATTGATCTTGTGCCAGTTGTTTATTTTGCAATTTTGGCAACAAACAATACGCTATTCACCTTAAAGACATATCCATTCGCAGGTATATGTACAGATGTAATATTTTCTGTCAATATTTTAACATTTAGTCTTGTCAGTTGTTGTTGTTTTAATGAAATAGCAGGAGATAGGCACTTGACATAGTTTTTTGACATGGTGAACTGTGATTGTCAAAGATTTTAATACGAATCATAGAACTATGAGTCACTATCTTTATTAAGTCGGTAGAGCTAACTTGGCAATCTTTTGCTTGTTTAACCCCCATTATGACCATCTAATCTTAATTTATTTTGTTCGCCATTATTATAAAAGAAGAAGAGAAATATGCGCCACAACTCCATGTCAAATCTGTTGGCGACTGTGAGGTGTATGAAGAGCAAAGACAAAACAAAAAGCCTGTCAAGAGATATATCTAAAAAGTACGGTGAGGTTGTCAATTTCGAAAAACTAGTGAAACTTTTTGTGTATACTTTCAAACAACACTTTACAACTTGATTTTTAATCTCTGTCATGCACATACATCGCTTGTTTATTTTGTTTCTAAATATAGGCAAGCATTAATGCTTTCCAGGGATCAGTATTGGCGCTAGAATGGGAAAACATTCTTCAGATTTCTTTTTTATGAACAGTATAAAAAAACCTTGAATGGTATACCTACTTTTCAACACTGCAGCAGATTATTTGTCAAACTGAGCCTAACACAGAAATCTATAATAACATTTCCAGAAATATATATTTCCGATGGGGGAAAAATAAAGTTTGAAATATATAGATCTATGCCTAATAACATTATTATCTGATCTGATCAACCCAAGCAATGTAATAAACAATGTCAAGTGTGTTGCCCTTTTCTTTCTTCCACTTCTCCTTTCTTTTTTGTTTCTATTTTCTACTTATATTCATCATCATATTATCTTAACCTGTCCTACACTTATATTCATCATCATATTATCTTAACCTGTCCTACACTTATATTCATCATCATATTATCTTAACATGTCCTACACTTATATTCATCATCATATTATCTTAACCTGTCCTACACTTATATTCATCATCATATTATCTTAACAATTGTCCTACTACTTACATGTTGAAGGTAATCTAGCTTAATGGTGTTAATAGCAGTGCCATTAAACATGTTTGTTAAAACTCCATTGTAGGGAAGGGCCGTAACTAATGTGCGTGGCACTTGTGGCTCGACCCGATTGCATTGTAATTTACATACACGACATTAAAAATGTTTAAATCAGCATATAAAATTTAAAGATTCAAAATTACTTACAAGTCGGCAAGGTTTTTTCCTTCCAACAAATATGTTTTATACCTGTAATCTATATTTATTAAATACCAATAAATATAATAGTTATACAAATAATAGTATTACTTTCACTTCAGAACGAGGCTATATTTCCCATCAGGTGAAATTTGCTTGTTAAAGCTTTTCAGCGATTGAGATTGGTTACAGTCGAATGTTTACATTTTAGTTTATGACGAAAAAACATCAAATAGTATTGTACATGACTGCATATTGTGTTTAATTATAAGTGGCAAGGTTTCATTGAAATTATTTATTGAAATATTATTTGATCCGGTACTGGGGAAGGTCCGAGACTGACGACTTCACTGTATCATTAGGAGAGACATCAATTTTTTTACAAAAGATTTATGTGAATAAAAAATTATTCAAATTAAACAATCATTTAAAATCAAAATAGTTTTTTAAATTGTTAAAATTGAAATAACAAAGTTATTTAATTTCTAAAGTAGTATAGGTAGTGTCTGAACGCTTTGTAATTCTATTGAACATTTATGAATATATACCATGATTATCTATCATGCGCTGCATTGCGCTAACCTGCAGTCCGATGTATTAATGGAAAGATCGTAAACCAAGCTTTATTGTGACATAGTGTCATTTTATGCCTATGCACTACTTTTATGCAAGTTGACCTATTTCAATCTAGTTTCATCGGGACTATTTTCAGGAATTTTCCATTTTGAAGATACCATTAGAAAGGCCAATCATAGCTCTTTCAGATGACATTATTATTTTTTCTTGATTGGTTAAGCCACAGTCACGAGTTAAGGATGCCGACCTTCAACTTGCGCAATTTCTGCAAGGTGTGATTTTACATTTATTGACTGAGTAGGGGTATAAGCTTAGATCGATAAAAACTACTTTATCGATAATTAAAGTTTACAAATTGGATATCATTGTAGAGCATGTTCCTCGCTTTCATTACGTATCTGACCTCCCTAAACCACCACCATATTTTAATACTATTGGTGTTCCGATGATCGATTATAATCAACAATAGGCCACCTTTGAATTGACCAACCAATCATCGGCAATGAAACTCTGACTACAATCGTCAGGATTTTTGGCACCGGTTCCGAGTTGATAGCCTATTGATCATATTAATCGCCGAGACGCTGTTGTTTAAAGCCTGAGTTGTCGAGGAAAATGTCTGTCAAACTTTTAACTATGCAAACTGTGGGAACGATCGTATGCTTTCAAAGGTTAGTTTTTTCGGACGGATAAGAATTATTCTGATGTCTCGCAAATTTTATCAGTGTTACGATGCTAACTAGCTCTTTTTCAAATCTTCTGTCTGGTTTATTTTATTTTTTTCCCACTGTTTCGAAAAAAAAGCTATTGTCATAACCTGATCGTTGTCGTTGTTGTCATATGTATCCTCTGGTTAAAGTCACGAAATTAACTACTTTACATAATTAATTGAAACTTCACACATATTTTGCAACTTTATTGCTAATGAACATTTCATTAAAGTTACTTTGTACAATTTATTGAGTGAGTCTAGTCATATTTTCTTTTTTCTTGTTGTTGCTTTTTTTTGTAAAATCTAGATTAAGTGTTGCAGTTATTTTGTTATTAGCTCAACTGGCCAAAGGCCAGCAGAGCTTATGGGATGTTGAGTTGTCTGTTGTCCGTCCATCGTTAACTTTTGTCTCGTTAAGACGATAGGGCCTTCATTTTTCATCTGATCTTTACCAAACTTTACCAGATTGTTAATGTCAATGAAAGCTCAGACAAGTTTTGAAAATCAGCCAGATCGGACTAGTAACAGCGTAGTTATGGCCCTTATTTAGTTAAAAATGCTATATTTTGCCTCGTTAAGACGATAGGGCCTCCATTTTCCATCCAATCTTTACCAAACTTTACCAGATTGTTAGTGTCAATAAAAGCTCGGATAATTTCGAAAACCAACCAGAACGGACCAGTAACAACGGAGTTGTGGCCCTTGATTTATTTAAAAATGCTATATTTTGCCTCATTAAGACGATAGGGCCTTCATTTTTGATCTGATCTTTACCAAATTTTACAAGATTGTTAATGTCAATAAAAGCTCGGACAAGTTAGAAAACCAGCCAATTCGGATCAGTAACAGCGGAGTTATGGCCCTTGATTTCGTTAAATATGCTATATTTTGCCTTAAGGCGATAGACCCTTAATTTTTCATCTGATCTTTACCAAACTTTACTAGATTTTTGACTCTTTTTTTTCTTTTATTAATTTTTGATTTTTTTTAGATTTTTTAATATTTTTTTTATTTTTATATTTTTATATTTTTATATTTTTGTATTTTTTCCTTTTTATTATCTCTACTGGCCAAGTTCGAAAACCGCCAGATCAGACCAGTAATGGCGGAGTTATGGCTCTTGATTTAGTTAAAAACGCTATATTTTGCCTCTTTAAGACGATAGTCACTCGCTTCATTGATGTTATAAGAGCCATATTAGCCAGTAGAGCGTCCACAGGCCCTCTTGGGCCTCTTGTTTTTTTCATGATTAAAGTTTCAAAATGTATGTGGTCTTTCATTTAAGCTAATAATGATGTATTATATACTTCATATTGGATCTCCTTCAAAATGTATAAACAAGAAAATCTAGCATTTTAGTTTTTAAGGATTTACTGTTTATCAAAAATCATGAATTTAGCAAGTGTTCAGAGGACACGCTTTCATACAAAAACTTAATTCTACATTAAACAATAATAAATACAGCAAATTCATTAATGATTAACATAAACTAAGTTACAATATATAATATACATGTAGCTACTTTAAAAAGATGAAAATTCAGCATAAACACCAGGTAATAAACCCACACTTTAATTAATATAATAGCCGTATTAGTCGACTATTGGTCGATCATTGGTCGCGAGCATCAAACCGATGATCGATCAAGAAATTTTGGCTGATTCCCACCACAATTTATTACCACACATCCATGCACAAAACTCACCAAGGATAAGGATATCACACCAGTTTAGTAAGGTTAGGTTACAACTACCAATTTTTCGTCATTTTCTTGATTCCAGTGTTTTCCACTAGAAATCTCGCTGAATAAACAATATTGACATTTATTGAATAGCTCCTCCCATCTATGCTGGCACCAGAAAAGCAGGTGTAGTAGCTCAGAGAACCAAACTAGAGGTTGGAGGAGCTAAGTTTCTATATATGGCAATCTAGTTTTCCGGCGATCAGTACAGTTGTTACAGGGCAGGAAAATTCCTGTCCCCCTCCTTTTGATGTGTTATTAAATTGCTACTCCAGAATAGTAGCTATCCTTGCACTATACATCACGAAGGAGGGCATTTCATGAAAAAAGAAGTTAAAATACACACTGGAAATCATGAAAAGTAATCACTCAAAAATCCTGGAATGTAAATTTTGTTTTCGCTTTTAGTTATCTAGTGTGAGTTGAACCAAATGAATACTTGCATGTACCTTGTCCAGTGACCATAGTAATAAGGGCAGTACAAATAGGGTAGCCCGACGCCTGGGATTACTCCGTAGGTGAGTCCAACTTCCCCACAACCCCCTCAAAAAAAAAGTTTGTAGGTTTTTAGTAATATAATAAATAAGTACCCAAAAAAAGAAGTGTAGTAAGTAGAAAGATAAAAAACAAGACCTACCTACCCAAATTGCAATTATCTTTTCCAGCCCATTGCAGAAAGCAAAGCATTTTTTCAGGTTTACTTACAAATCATAAAAAAAAAAGTGTTTGTATTGAAACAAAATGAAGAATGGGAGAGTTGCAATTGGAGTGTGACTCTCATATCTCATCACAAAGGAGCTATCCCTTAAACATTTACTAGAGAGAACCCTGCTTATAAATATATAATGATATCATCCAAAGGATGGGTCATCATCAACTCATGCAATTTAGAATTAGTCTCTAGACAAGCGCAGGTCCTTTTTACCCTTCTTTGCAGTGGCCTATATAAGGTCCCTTCCCCACCCAACTTCCTTTTAAAATCATGCATTTTACCCAATTTTCTAAAATTCCCCATTCATTAATTTTCCCCCCCAATTTAGGCCAAAAGGCCCCTAGCTCCCCAAAACTGGTAAAAATGCCCTGAAGTGATAATCTGATCAGGACTAGTCACTTTGAATGTATTTTCTACTAGGGTATATAGGTTTATAGGTTACATATATACTAGGGTATATAGGTTACAGATATACTAGGGTACATGTACATATAGGTAACGGATATACTAGGGTATATAGGTTTATAGTCCGATCTGCATCCGGGCTAGTCTCTCTCAAAAATGGTGTCACTGTCGCTCTGTGGTTGTCGCTGTGGCGGTGAAGTGGGGGGTCTGGAACGACGTCTAGGTGGTGCTGCCTACGCTACTGGACGATCCCCTTTAGGGCCACATCCGCCAGTTGCAACCTGCGTCCCCGGTGGCTATAGCAACTAACGTAGGATAGTTCTATACTCTTCTCTGACGCTGTACAAACGTCTGGCGGGAAGAAGGAGACATCTTCACTCTCGGTCAATCAGCAATCATTCCGTTAGTACTGCATCATATAAGCCAGTGGACTTATACTACAAGTAATAACAGATCCGCAATCCTATCTCGTACAACTTTGTAGGATGTGCTGGCAAGGGCGACCCAGTAGGTCCACCCCTACATGATTGCTGGACAGTGCCCACTCTGCGGACGTGCACGGCGGTGGAAGATCTATGTGGGGAATGATCCTAAAAATGTAAAAGAAAATGGTATTGTTTTTGCTATATGATGCAATGGAAATAAAAGGGAAAATAGAACCTTATTGTTTGATTCTAATCACATGTGTATTATTAATTAATTATAAATAAAACAAAGCAAAAAAAGCGATGTATTCAGTATCGACAAAAAGCTATGTTCCGGCAACTATTCATTGGTTACTAACAATTTCAGTCAACTAAAAAAATAAATCGGGGCAAGTGACTTTTCAGTCAGGGCAAGTGGGACTTTTGAAATCTACTTGATCTGGGCTTACCCAATTTTAATTTTCTTGGAGCACCGATATACAGGTTTATACTTGTTAAGTGAAATTAAATTCCTGCCATTTTCAGCCACAACTGTGAAAAATGTTGGATAAACTTAAAAAAATCTGGGACTAGTGGACAGTCTGTTCAGGGCTAGTCACTTTTGCTAAGGTCACAAGCTCTGGAATGGTCACAAATATGTGTACAGCTCTGGTCATGACAGCTACTGATTGGACTGTAACAT
Source organism: Cyrtodaria siliqua (assembly GCA_037043455.1). Taxonomy (NCBI): domain Eukaryota; kingdom Metazoa; phylum Mollusca; class Bivalvia; order Adapedonta; family Hiatellidae; genus Cyrtodaria; species Cyrtodaria siliqua. The sequence continues at coordinate 13,946 of JAWPHD010004101.1, forward strand.
TTGCACTCCCCAGGAGAGAGTACATGCAGTTGCAGCAGTGAACCAGGGCTGGCTGGTTGTAGCCTTTATGCCAATATTTGACAAGGTGAAATAATTCAGCGAATCTTCTTACAGATGGCGGGAGGTGTACAGTACTAGTACTACCCAGGAAAAGACGCAGGAAAAGTGGGTGGTTTGCCTCCACCACAAAAAAGCGACCGTCATATATAACCTTACATGTGTTGAAAATGACGTAAAAACACCATACAAGCAAACAAAAATAATTCAGAGAAGCATTTCTCATGGTTTCCATGACTGCTCAATGAAAAATGCCAGAAAATAATATTTTGAATACATGGTCATGTATTCATATATCCCCAAGTGAATTCACAGGACCTAATAACAAATAGATTGGACACTACAAAAATTATCTAAATTTCACTTGGCACAGTGCGGAAAATTTCACAAAATATTTCCCAGCTTTAAACACACATATCAGGGACGATTTTTATAGATACAAGTTTCATTCATGCCAAATCCCATCCACAAAATTTAATTATCTTTTCCAATGATAGTATTTTGATTTCTCTTACATTTATAGCAAAAAAGAAGTTTGATGGGAAAACTTTGGACTATGTCCAAAACCTTGATTTTTAAGAGAAAAGCGAAAAATGATTATTTTTAACTTTAAACGTCTTTTTATACAATTTTTTTATTTTGAAAATAAACATAAATTATTTATAATCCCATTTTGCTATTCACTATGAATCTTTTGAGTGTATTCTCATCAAAATCGGTGAATAATTGAGTGAGAAGATAGAAGGAAAAAGTTAAGGTGCCATGTGATATTTTGGTTATTTCATTGGTTAAGATAGGAAGTTTCCTATCTGTTTATTAATATGTCTGTGGTGAAATGTACATGTAGCCCTATAAGAATTTGCAATAACAATTCAGGATCAATCTAATTTGACTCTGAGGGCCAAGCATAATTCAGTACACAGTGGAAGTTATAATACAGTTTACTGTTGTGAAATAACATAATGCAAATATATATTTTTCAGAAATTACACGAATAAGATGTTGACATAATGCAAGTTTAAAAAAATGGCAGAAACTCAGCTGACCAATGACCATGGAAAATGACCACAAAAAGGTCACTTCAAATGAGAAAGAGGAAGAGATCACCCCTGAGCGACCTCGAAATAGACATGGCCACCACAGCGAATGGCGTAAAGGATGAGCGGGAGGGATCGTTCGAGAGTGATCGCTTTGATTTCCAGTCCTTGTGTTGGAACGGGTCACAGTCCAGACGCAGCATTAACAAGATCCGACCTTCAGCAGAGGTTACTTGGCAGTGGCTCGTCCCATAGACAGCTTCTATCATGAAAACGGGACAACCCCTGACGGGAAAGCGGGTGTCGGAGAGCTCTCGTGTATATTTTGACCTATCCAAAATTGACGCCATGGAGGCCGAAAACAAGCACCGTAAGTGTGGCAGCTAACTCGATGAAAGACATGAGATTCAAAATACGAATGAATCAGTCATTGGAAACAATACCTCAGGATCAAATATTAGAAGTGACCACAAACCCCATCTAAGGTTTCCTACACCAGCTCAAGGACATATTCGCTAGAGGCTTTAGATGATATTGAAGAGAGTGATATCGAGAGTGATGTTTGAGCTGGAACTAACAGCAGAATATTCTGATAAACTACACCTTGAACCAGTTTACCTGTAGTTTTTACTCCAAATACCCCCTGCTGGGTGAGTCAGAGCCCCAGGTCCAGCGGATAATCACGCAGCTTGGCAAAATAAAAAACAACTTGAAACTTAAATATCAGGCAGTTTTGCGTATCTCTAGAAAAAGACATTTCAGAATTAAAAAGAGCCACAGGAGTGGATGAAAGTTAAACCTTTGCAGCAGATTTTGGGGATCGATGACAGAGGCCTGGGCATTTCCAGTTTACGGGAGAGATTTATCCTATGGGCTATGTGATATCATAAAGAAATGAAAGCGTTTTAAGTCTTTTATTGAAAAACTGTGACAGCGATATCCGGGAGCTGATGATAGCGTCTGCAGAACTATTGGAGCAAGTGATGTGTCAGTAAAAAAATAGGGAGCATGTTACAAATGAAAGGTCCTTGATGTCCGTTGTTAAAATGACCTCAACGGGACAATAGGGCATCATGATATAGGCTTTTAAGCGCAGCTGGGATATTAGAAAATCTCTTCAAAGTTGATGAAGAAACATCGTCGAAAGTGATAGAATTTGGCGGACTAGACGCTGTATTGTACTGGTGCAGAAGCAGCGATATAAAAGTTTTACGAAAGTGTGCTAAGGCATTGTCTAATCTTGCACTGTTTGGTGGTCCCGAAAACCAGGCGATAATGACCGAACAAAAGGTTCCTGATTGGTTATTCCCCTTGGCATTTCTGGAAGATAAGTCTGTCAAGTATTATGCCTGCTTGTCCATAGCCGTTCTGTCTGCAAACAAGGAACTGGAGGCTGCTGTCCTCAAATCAGGGACACTCGACCTTGTGATACCGTTTGTGTCACAAGAGAAACCGGACGTGTTTGCGAAGAGTGACTACGCACATCGTCAAGGACGCGATGCAGTATGGCTCAATCGATTAAAGCCCTTGCTTTGTAGTCGTCGACCAGAAGCTCAAGCACTTGCAGCTTTTCACTTCGCCATGGAAGCTGCCATCAAGTCTGAACAAGGGAAAAATGGGGTAAGAGAATGAATATATACTTTCTATTTTTCTTTCATTAGTCCAAAACAAAACGTGTGTTTCTATTAATCAGCCTGACCCGGGTTTTATTTTTACTTGCTGGCCAACCCTTCATTTTTTTTTTTATATAAATCAATATTAGCTCTATGTTTTTGATTGCCAATTTAATATTGTAATTGCAGATAATAAACATTAAGTATTTAACTTAACGTTTTAAAGCTTAAGCTTAGCTACATGCCTCCAGATAGAAACTAGAAGGGGATTGTGACCTTCAGGTCAAGGTCAGATTTTGGTTGAAAGTTTGTAAGATTTTTCCAAAACACCCTAACTGCACAGTTGTTATATAATTATGATAATTAGCTATCCAACAATACCAATGTTTCCCTAACTTTGACCTTCCATTGAAGGTCATACTTGATTGAATCTAAGGTCACTTTCGGTTAAGAAGTTAGCAATTTCTGAAGTTCAAAAAACTATCCAGCTGGTTGCGCTTTGCTATTCCCATGTTGTTACATACGCGCCTGACCAACCATACCATTTTTTTGTGACCTTGACCTTCAGTTTTAAGGTCTGTTTAAGGTCATACTTGTTTTGTTGACTCTATAGAAGCATTACTTTTTTGGTTAGATGATAACACCTTTATAATTTTAGGCCAGTATATCAAAGGTCAGGGTCATGTTTTTGATGTTTATATATATATAATAATCACACCATCCGTCCATATGTTCTTACACCCGGTTGTCCGTCTCATCCATAACTTTGAAAGTACTCGGGAATTTCATGAAACTTAACACCTTTATGAGAAGGTGTGTCGCATGTCAGAATGTCAGGTCCATACCTCAAAGGTCAAGGCCACACTTGGAGGTCAAAGGTTGAATGAGTAAAATTTGTGTCTCGGCCATAACTTCGAAATTAAGGAAGGGAATTTTATGAAACTTCACTCTCATGTTAATCACAATGAGAAGATGTGTTACATGTAAACATTAGATACTTACCTCAAAGGTCAAGGTCACACTTGGAAGTCAGAGAGTCATAGTTGTATCTAAGCCATACATTTGAAAGGACTGAGGGAATTTTATGAAACTTCACACATGTTAATCATAATGGAAAGATGTGTCTCGTGCAAGAATTAGGTTCCAAAAGTCAAGGTCACACTTGGTGGTCAAAGGTCAAATTAATCAAATTCATGTCTCAGCAATAACTTTGAAAGTACTGAATGGATTAAATGAAACATTACACAAAAGTCAAGTTCAACAAGCAGTTGTGCACAAGAATCAGGTATATACCTGAAAGGTCAAGTTTACACAGAGGTCAGAGATGAAATTAATTAAATTTTGTCTTTGCCATAACTCAAAAACTGCATCAGGAAATTTCATCGAACTACACAAAAACTATAGATAGTGTAGGTTTCAAATTGTCCCATCACGTCCTGTCCGGTCCACTTCACATTTTTACAGTTCTAAAGCTTGTACCTCAGTAGCGGTTCAGAAGAATTCACGGAAACTACACACATGTATATATGTATTCTGTGTCAGAAGAAAACATGCAACCAGAGTTAAGTCCCTTTTCTACTTAAGTCCTTTTTTCTACTTCAGCAAATTGGGTAAAAAGTAAATAAAGCTGATATTTGTTAAACCACTTGACAGAACAGAATGAAACTTCACACATATAATTAGTATACGATCAGTAAATGGTGATGCAAACGTTAATCTGCAATTCCATTTATATAAAAGTTATATGCTCAATAAATCATGTTTCCATATATATATCTTACACGTATCCCCTTGCATATTTCAGGTGTTCTACGATATCGAGGTGATAGAACCTCTGCGTAAGGTAGCAAGCAGTCCTAACGCCATTGCTTCAAAGTTTGCGCGAGAAGCTCTACATCTGATAGGGGAGGCAGTACCCCACAAACTGTCACAGCAAGTACCGCTGTGGACCTCGGAGGATGTTATGCACTGGGTGTCAGAGGTACATCGAGGCTTCAGATAAGCTTTCTTCTCAAAGGCTATTTTACCCCCTAAATACGTCTGCAACTAAAGACGTCTGCAATGCTGATTTTGATTATGTTATTTTACAGAGTTTTTTCATTTCTTTGTTTTTGACAGTTTTTCTATAAAGAAACACATTGAAATAAACAAATTTCTGCCATATTTTACTGGTAGACCATATTTGCCTTTTGTTATATATACACCATTGTATAGTTTAACATTGTTTTATTGTTAACCAATCCGATTGCAGGGTTTTTACCAAGCAAGTTAGATATAATTTTAACATTTGCGTTTTAAGGCACTATAGATCGTTTGAAATCCTTCAACAGTCTGGAAAAAAAAGCACGATCAAAAAGAGAAGAGTTGGCTCTGATAATATTTCCACTAGACGTAAATTTGTAGGTGGGGTTTCCCGAATATGCACAGAAGTTCGAAGAATGTAAGATAGATGGAGACTTGCTTCTACAGCTGGAAGAAGAAGATATGGTGGACAGCATACAGATGTACCCAGGCATGATACGTAGAAGGTGAGTTCAGATAATAGACAGCATACATATGTATCCAGGCATGAAACGTAGAAGGTGAGTTCAGATAATAGAGACCGTACAGATGTACCCTGGCATGATACGTAGAAGAGGAGTTCAGATAATAGAGACCATACAGGTGTAACCTGACATGATACGTAGAAGGTGAGTTCCGATAATAGAGACCATACAGATGTACCCAGGCATGATACGTAGAAGGTGAGTTCAGATAATAGAGACCATACAGATGTACCCTGACATGATACGTAGAATGTGAGTTCAGATTATAGAGACCATACAGATGTACCCAGACATGATACGTAGAAGGTGAGTGTAGATAATAGAGACCATACAGATGTACCCAGACATGATACGTAGAAGGTGAGTTCAGATAATAGAGACCATACAGATGTACCCAGGCATGATACGTAGAAGGTGAGTTCAGATAATAGAGACCATACAGATGTACCCAGGCATGATACGTAGAAGGTGAGTTCAGATAATAGAGACCATACAGATGTACCCTGGCATGATACGTAGAAGGTGAGTTCAGATAATGGAGACCATACAGATGTACCCAGGCATGATACGTAGAAGGTGAGTTCAGATAATAGAGACCATACAGATGTACCCTGACATGATACGTAGAAGGTGAGTTCAGATTATAGAGACCGTACAGATGTACCCAGGCATGATACGTAGAATGTGAGTTCAGATAATAGAGACCATACAGATGTACCCTGACATGATACGTAGAATGTGAGTTCAGATAATAGAGACCATACATATGTACCCAGGCATGATACGTAGAATGTGAGTTCAGATAATAGAGACCATACAGGTGTACCCTGACATGAAACGTAGAAGGTGAGTTCAGATAATGGAGACCATACAGATGTACCCAGACATGATACGTAGAAGGTGAGTTCAGATAATAGAGACCATACAGATGTACCCTGACATGATACGTAGAAGGTGAGTTCAGATAATAGAGACCATACAGATGTACCCAGGCATGATACGTAGAAGGTGAGTTCAGATAATAGAGACCATACAGATGTACCCTGACATGATACGTAGAAGGTGAGTTCAGATAATAGAGACCATACAGATGTACCCAGGCATGATACTTAGAAGGTGAGTTCAGATAATGGAGACCATACAGATGTACCCAGGCATGATACGTAGAAGGTGAGTTCAGATAATAGAGACCATACAGATGTACCCTGGCATGATACGTAGAAGGTGAGTTCAGATAATGGAGACCATACAGATGTACCCAGGCATGATACGTAGAAGGTGAGTTCAGATAATAGAGACCATACAGATGTACCCTGACATGATACGTAGAAGGTGAGTTCAGATAATAGAGACCATACAGATGTACCTAGGCATGATACTTAGAAGGTGAGTTCAGATAATAGAGACCATACAGATGTACCCTGACATGATACGTAGAAGGTGAGTTCAGATAATAGAGACCATACAGATGTACCCAGGCATGATACATAGAAGGTGAGTCCAGATAATAGAGACCATACAGATGTACCCTGACATGATACGTAGAAGGTGAGTTCAGATAATAGAGACCATACAGATGTACCTAGGCATGATACTTAGAAGGTGAGTTCAGATAATGGAGACCATACAGATGTACCCAGGCATGATACGTAGAAGGTGAGTTCCGATAATAGAGACCATACAGATGTACCCTGACATGATACGTAGAAGGTAAGTTCAGATAATAGAGACCATACAGATGTACCCTGACATGATACGTAGAAGGGGAGTTCAGATAATAGAGACCATACAGATGTACCCAGACATGATACCTAGAAGGTGAGTTCAGATAATAGAGACCATACAGATGTACCCTGGCATGATACGTAGAAGGGGAGTTCAGATTATAGAGACCGTACAGATGTACCCAGGCATGATACGTAGAAGGTGAGTTCAGATAATAGAGACCATACAGATGTACCCTGACATGACACGTAGAAGGTGAGTTCAGATAATAGAGACCCTACAGATGTACCCAGGCATGATACGTAGAAGGTGAGTTCAGATAATAGAGACCATACAGATGTACCCTGACATGACACGTAGAAGGTGAGTTCAGATAATAGAGACCATACAGATGTACCCAGACATGATACGTAGAAGGTGAGTTCAGATAATAGAGACCATACAGATGTACCCAGACATGATACGTAGAAGGTGAGTTCAGATAATAGAGACCATACAGATGTACCCTGGCATGATACTTAGAAGGTGAGTTCAGATAATAGAGACCATACAGATGTACCCAGGCATGATACGTAGAAGGTGAGTTCAGATAATAGAGACCATACAGATGTACCCAGACATGATACGTAGAAGGGGAGTTCAGATAATAGAGACCATACAGATGTACCCAGACATGATACGTAGAAGGTGAGTTCAGATAATAGAGACCATACAGATGTACCCAGACATGATACGTAGAAGGTGAGTTCAGATAATAGAGACCATACAGATGTACCCAGACATGATACGTAGAAGGTGAGTTCAGATAATAGAGACCATACAGATGTACCCTGGCATGATACTTAGAAGGTGAGTTCAGATAATAGAGACCATACAGATGTACCCAGACATGATACGTAGAAGGTGAGTTCAGATAACAGAGACCATACAGATGTACCCAGACATGATACGTAGAAGGTGAGTTCAGATAATAGAGACCATACAGATGTACCCTGACATGACACGTAGAAGGTTAGTTCAGATTATAGAGACCATACAGATGTACCCAGACATGATACGTAGAAGGTGAGTTCAGATAACAGAGACCATACAGATGTACCCAGGCATGATACGTAGAAGGTGAGTTCAGATAATAGAGACCATACAGATGTACCCTGGCATGATACGTAGAAGGGGAGTTCAGATTATAGATACCGTACAGATGTACCCAGGCATGATACGTAGAAGGTGAGTTCAGATTATAGAGACCGTACAGATGTACCCAGGCATGATACGTAGAAGGTGAGTTCAGATAATAGAGACCATACAGATGTACCCTGGCATGATACGTAGAAGGGGAGTTCAGATAATAGAGACCATACAGATGTACCCAGGCATGATACGTAGAAGGTGAGTTCAGATAATAGAGACCATACAGATGTACCCAGGCATGATACTTAGAAGGTGAGTTCAGATAATAGAGACCATACAGATGTACCCAGACATGATACGTAAGAGGTGAGTTCAGATAATAGAGACCATACAGATGTACCCAGGCATGATACGTAGAAGGTGAGTTCAGATAATAGAGTAATAGAGACCATACAGATGTACCCAGACATGATACGTAAGAGGTGAGTTCAGATAATAGAGACCATACAGATGTACCCAGACATGATACGTAGAAGGTGAGTTCAGATAATAGAGACCATACAGATGTACCCAGACATGATACGTAGAAGGTGAGTTCAGATAATAGAGACCATACAGATGTACCCAGACATGATACGTAGAACGTGAGTTCAGATAATAGAGACCATACAGATGTACCCAGGCATGATACGTAGAAGGTGAGTTCAGATAATAGAGACCATACAGATGTACCCTGGCATGATACGTAGAAGGGGAGTTCAGATAATAGAGACCATACAGATGTACCCAGGCATGATACGTAGAAGGTGAGTTCAGATAATAGAGACCATACAGATGTACCCTGGCATGATACGTAGAAGGGGAGTTCAGATAATAGAGACCATACAGATGTACCCAGGCATGATACGTAGAAGGGGAGTTCAGATAATAGAGACCATACAGATGTACCCAGGCATGATACGTAGAAGGTGAGTTCAGATAATAGAGACCATACAGATGTACCCAGACATGATACGTAGAAGGTGAGTTCAGATAATAGAGACCATACAGATGTACCCTGGCATGCATGATACGTAGAAGGTGAGTTCAGATAATAGAGACCATACAGATGTACCCAGGCATGATATGTAGAACGTGAGTTCAGATAATAGAGACCATACAGATGTACCCTGGCATGATACGTAGAAGGTGAGTTCAGATAATAGAGACCATACAGATGTACCCAGGCATGATACGTAGAAGGTGAGTTCAGATAATAGAGACCATACAGATGTACCCTGGCATGATACGTAGAAGGTGAGTTCAGATAATAGAGACCATACAGATGTACCCAGACATGATACGTAGAAGGTGAGTTCAGATAATAGAGACCATACAGATGTACCCTGACATGACACGTAGAAGGTGAGTTCAGATAATAGAGACCATACAGATGTACCCTGACATGACACGTAGAAGGTGAGTTCAGATAATAGAGACCATACAGATGTATCCTGACATGATACGTAGAAGGTGAGTTCAGATTATAGAGACCGTACAGATGTACCCAGGCATGATACGTAGAAGGGGAGTTCAGATAATAGAGACCATACAGATGTACCCAGGCATGATATGTAGAAGGTGAGTTCAGATAATAGAGACCATACAGATGTACCCTGGCATGATACGTAGAAGGGGAGTTCAGATAATAGAGACCATACAGATGTACCCAGGCATGATATGTAGAAGGTGAGTTCAGATAATAGAGACCATACAGATGTACCCAGACATGATACGTAGAAGGTGAGTTCAGATAATAGAGACCATACAGATGTACCCTGACATGATACGTAGAAGGTGAGTTCAGATAATAGAGACCATACAGATGTACCCTGGCATGATACGTAGAAGGGGAGTTCAGATAATAGAGACCATACAGATGTACCCAGGTATGATACGTAGAAGGTGAGTTCAGATAATAGAGACCATACAGATGTACCCAGACATGATACGTAGAAGGTGAGTTCAGATAATAGAGACCATACAGATGTACCCAGGCATGATACGTAGAAGGTGAGTTCAGATAATAGAGACCATACAGATGTACCCAGACATGATACGTAGAAGGTGAGTTCAGATAATAGAGACCATACAGATGTACCCTGGCATGATACGTAGAAGGTGAGTTCAGATAATAGAGACCATACAGATGTACCCAGACATGATACGTAGAAGGTGAGTTCAGATAATAGAGACCATACAGATGTACCCAGACATGATACGTAGAAGGTGAGTTCAGATAATAGAGACCATACAGATGTACCCAGACATGATACGTAGAAGGTGAGTTCAGATAATAGAGACCATACAGATGTACCCAGACATGATACGTAGAAGGTGAGTTCAGATAATAGAGACCATACAGATGTACCCAGACATGATACGTAAGAGGTGAGTTCAGATAATAGAGACCATACAGATGTACCCAGACATGATACGTAGAAGGTGAGTTCAGATAATAGAGACCATACAGATGTACCCTGGCATGATACCTAGAAGGTGAGTTCAGATAATAGAGACCATACAGATGTACCCAGACATGATACGTAGAAGGTGAGTTCAGATAATAGAGACCATACAGATGTACCCTGGCATGATACCTAGAAGGTGAGTTCAGATAATAGAGACCATACAGATGTACCCAGACATGATACGTAGAAGGTGAGTTCAGATAATAGAGACCATACAGATGTACCCTGGCATGATACCTAGAAGGTGAGTTCAGATAATAGAGACCATACAGATGTACCCAGACATGATACGTAGAAGGTGAGTTCAGATAATAGAGACCATACAGATGTACCCTGGCATGATACCTAGAAGGTGAGTTCAGATAATAGAGACCATACAGATGTACCCAGACATGATACGTAGAAGGTGAGTTCAGATAATAGAGACCATACAGATGTACCCTGGCATGATACCTAGAAGGTGAGTTCAGATAATAGAGACCATACAGATGTACCCAGACATGATACGTAGAAGGTGAGTTCAGATAATAGAGACCATACAGATGTACCCTGGCATGATACCTAGAAGGTGAGTTCAGATAATAGAGACCATACAGATGTACCCAGACATGATACGTAGAAGGTGAGTTCAGATAATAGAGACCATACAGATGTACCCAGACATGATACGTAGAAAGTGAGTTCAGATAATAGAGACCATACAGATGTACCCAGACATGATACGTAGAAGGTGAGTTCAGATAATAGAGACCATACAGATGTACCCTGGCATGATACGTAGAAGGTGAGTTCAGATAATAGAGACCATACAGATGTACCCAGACATGATACGTAAGAGGTGAGTTCAGATAATAGAGACCATACAGATGTACCCAGGCATGATACGTAGAAGGTGAGTTCAGATAAAAGAGACCATACAGATGTACCCAGGCATGGTACGTAGAAGGGGAGTTCAGATAATAGAGACCATACAGATGTACCCAGGCATGATACGTAGAAGGGGAGTTCAGATAATAGAGACCATACAGATGTACCCAGACATGAAACGTAGAAGGTGAGTTCAGATAATAGAGACCATACAGATGTACCCAGGCATGAAACGTAGAAGGTGAGTTCAGATAATAGAGACCATACAGATGTACCCAGGCATGATACTTAGAAGGTGAGTTCAGATAATAGAGACCATACAGATGTACCCAGGCATGATACTTAGAAGGTGAGTTCAGATAATAGAGACCATACAGATGTACCCTGGCATGATTCGTAGAAGGTGAGTTCAGATAATAGAGACCGTACAGATGTACCCAGGCATGATTCGTAGAAGGGGAGTTCAGATAATAGAGACCATACAGATGTACGCAGACATGATACGTAGAAGGGGAGTTCAGATAATAGAGACCATACAGATGTATCCAGACATGATACGTAGAAGGTGAGTTCAGATAATAGAGACCATACAGATGTATCCAGACATGATACGTAGAAGGTGAGTTCAGATAATAGAGACCATACAGATGTACCCAGGCATGATACGTAGAAAGCGAGTTCAGATAGTTCAGACTATACAGATGTACCCAGGCATGATACGTAGAAGGTGAGTTCAGATAGTAGAGACCATACAGATGTACCCAGGCATGAAACGTAGAAGGTGAGTTCAGATAATAGAGACCATACAGATGTACCCAGGCATGATACGTAGAAGGGGAGTTCAGATAATAGAGACCATACAGATGTACCCAGGCATGATACGTAGAAGGGGAGTTCAGATAATAGAGACCATACAGATGTACCCAGGCATGATACGTAGAAGGTGAGTTCAGATAATAGAGACCATACAGATGTACCCAGGCATGATTCGTAGAATGCGAGTTCAGATAATAGAGACCATACAGATGTACCCTGGCATGATACGTTGAATGCGAGTTCAGATAATAGAGACCATACAGATGTACCCAGGCATGATACGTAGAAGGTGAGTTCAGATAATAGAGACCATACAGATGTACCCAGGCATGATTCGTAGAATGCGAGTTCAGATAATAGAGACCATACAGATGTACCCTGGCATGATACGTTGAATGCGAGTTCAGATAATAGAGACCATACAGATGTACCCAGGCATGATACGTAGAAGGTGAGTTCAGATAATAGAGACCGTACAGATGTACCCAGGCATGATACGTAGAAGGTGAGTTCAGATAATAGAGACCATACAGATGTACCCAGGCATGATACGTAGAACGTGAGTTCATATAATAGAGACCATACAGATGTACCCAGGCATGATACGTAGAAGGTGAGTTCAGATAATAGAGACCATACAGATGTACCCTGACATGATACTTAGAAGGGGAGTTCAGATAATAGAGACCGTACAGATGTACCCAGGCATGATTCGTAGAATGTGAGTTCAGATAATAGAGACCATACAGATGTACCCAGGCATGATACGTAGAATGTGAGTTCAGATAATAGAGACCATACAGATGTACCCAGGCATGATACGTAGAATGTGAGTTCAGATAATAGAGACCATACAGATGTACCCTGGCATGATACGTAGAATGTGAGTTCAGATAATAGAGACCGTACAGATGTACCCAGGCATGATTCGTAGAATGTGAGTTCAGATAATAGAGACCATACAGATGTACGCAGGCATGATACGTAGAATGTGAGTTCAGATAATAGAGACCATACAGATGTACCCAGGCATGATACGTAGAATGTGAGTTCAGATAATAGAGACCATACAGATGTACCCTGGCATGATACGTAGAATGTGAGTTCAGATAATAGAGACCGTACAGATGTACCCAGGCATGATTCGTAGAATGTGAGTTCAGATAATAGAGACCATACAGATGTACGCAGGCATGATACGTAGAAGGTGAGTTCAGATAATAGAGACCATACAGATGTACCCAGGCATGATACGTAGAAAGCGAGTTCAGATAGTTCAGACTATACAGATGTACCCTGGCATGATACGCCGAAGAGGAGTTCTGATAATAGAGGCCATACAGATGTACCCAGACATGATACGTAGAAGGTGATCATGAGCAGATGTGTCTGTCCATCCTAGCTGGCTGTCTAGAAGGTTAAATTTACTTAGATGACGAATGAAAGAAGGTATGTTCAGATGTGACTGAGTCGTAGGTAAAATAGTGATGTCTATGACTGGCTGTCATGCTAGAAGGGATAAATATCGCCTGAAGAGAGAATAACCCCAGCATGATACGCCGAGGTCGAATGTTATGCATAGTTAATGTGTGGCTGTCCATCTGTTTGAAAAAAAGTTGATTCTGCATGAAATACTGTATGTACCTGATAGTTGGTTGTTTGAATGGGTTCCATTCCGCCAGCTTAGTACCAAAACATTTTAAAAAGTTCTACATGTAAGAGGTTTTAGCATATTGTTATAGGTGCTCTAAAGGTTTGGATGTAGAAGTAATGTCTTGAGAATAATTGAGTACAGAACTGAGCATATTATGTTATTATATCGGATAAATGCATAAACCTGGTCTCGTTATATGCCAGATTTCAGCGAGAACTTGTCAACCTGAAGATCACTGCTGACTACTCGTCATACGACCCTACGAAGATCGACCCGTGGTTGATGAGCGTGCTGCCAGAGCTGTCCCAGTACACATACGCCATGTTACGGCACGGGATGGACAGAAACCTGTTGTCTAGTACCACGGACGAGGAACTCACGGAGGAGTGTGGCATCAGGAATGGCATCCATCGGAGGATCATTGTTCAACATCTAGCGGGTAGGTTTAAATTTCTTACTGTGCTTTTATTGTGCGATTATCTCGGTGGGATGTTTGAAAGATTGTTTAGATGTTGTAATGATTGCATATCAAATATTTGTTGACATATTTATGATTTGGCAGTTGTTTTGAGATGTTTCGTCTAATATAACATTTTCTCTGTACATGTATTTCCGTAGCAGCATTTACCAAGTTGGCAAATAATAATGTTATGTCTTTATTTTTTTATTGTTTGTTTTACGAACCATCAAGACATAGCAGTAGGAGGAGGTACAACTACAATTTTTATTTGTTGGAAAGGTAAAAGTTTGAAATATTCAATTCATATCTGGTAGGAGGTAAACTAAAAATAAAATAATAAAATACCCCAGATTTTTTAAAAATTTTTTTTAATAATTTCATTTTTTCACAGGAGGGTTCGTGAAATAATTAATAAAATAATAAAGGCCGTAATAGACTTTCTGTTGAAATCTTATTTATTTTATTAAATTTAACTTGTGTTGTTTGTTTTCCATAGAGGTATCTGTGACTTCATTTAATACAGAAATTTGTTTTATTTTTTACTAAACTTTAAGCTTGAATATTAAAGAGATTGAATATTGAAGAGACTTTGGTTTTAGTGTAAATATGGTGCCAGGCTCTCAAGAGTCTTTACATAGATCCATTTACCGTAGCTTTTGTTCAAATTTTCAAATATGTTTGTTGTTTCTGTTGTTAAACCATTTGCATACAGGTAAAACTGTTTGTATTTTTGGTGTATATGCTTTTCTAGGTTTGGTAGTAGGCATGGCAGGGGAGCCTACTCCGGAAGTATCTGGCTGTAAGTTAGGCCTATGAATGTATGGCTATATATTTGCACCTGTACACTAATTGTTTATAAAGCATTCTCTATTGTTGTAGTGCCTAGTGGTATGCATAGAGCCTTTAGGTGTTGTTTTTTACATAGCTCTATTAACTCATTTTAATCACTCTTGATAGAACCAATCCTTAGCAAATGCAGATAAAGTATCTTGCAAAGCAGTGTATTAGGCAGAAATTCATGAACTGGGTGTGCAAATATGCAAACAGTGTGTTACGCACAAATTCGCGACAAGTGGGTGTCTCACTGGGTAATTTATTTCCATAGATAAAGCTAAAAAAGGTGCATTTTAGATCATCTTTCTTCTATAGATGTATACAAAACATAACAATATTGAGAAAGTAAGAGTTAAATTATTTTTTTACCCCTTCCACTTCTCCAAATATTGGCGGCAATTTTTCAAAAATGAGCTTGCAAAAAACGGCTGCACGGTTGGCTGGCTAATACACTGTTGCAAAGGGACACAACACAAATGGTCATGGTGGGTATCGTACCCACAACTTTTACCACAGCTCTCCACAATGCATGCTTACAGCGTTTAAAATCGCAGACCGAATAATAATTGTTCTTAGGACTGTATAAGAATGTAGATATTAGTTAAACACATTTTATTGCATTTCTATTGTTACTTGTAGAAAGAAAATAAGTTATAAGCACACTAATTGCATGCTCATTTATTACAAGCTCCGTTTACTTTCAATGTAACAGGAAACGTCAATATTAGCCCATATTGATGTGTCATATTAACGCGTTGTAAAATCATGGTACTGGAGCTACTGTTTTGCATACTTGTTAGAGATTAGTGCAGTTTGCATTACATGTCACAGGAAGTTTGTCATGTGATGTAAACATAGAGTATTTTTGCTCCATTGGGAAAAAATTTCCACGGCGGTATGACTGTATGTTTTTTAGATCACCTGAGCCGAAGACTCAAGGTGATCTATTGGGATCACTCTTCGTCCGTCATCCGTCTGTCGACGTTAACTTTTCTTCAAACGAATTCTCCTCAGAAAACACTTGGCCAATTTTGACCAACCTTCACATGGATGATCCTTAGATGAATGCTTTTTAGATTTATTAAAATTAGGTCAGCGCAACATCCAAGATGGCCGCCATTACCATATATGGTTGAAATCTTAAAAAATCTTCTTATCAAGAACCGCTGGGCAGATTTCAACAGTTTTTCTTTTAAAATGATCGCGAACGCCTAGACTATCAAGTTTGTTCAAATTAAGTCCCCGGGGTCAAAAATGTCAAAAAAAAGTTTGTATATTGAGATTTTGCATGTTTTTCATATAGACATATAGGAAAAAAACTTTTAAAAAAATCTTCTTCTCTGAAACCACAATGCACAGAGCTGTCATGTATTACATGTAGCATCAGCTTATGGTCCTCTACTAAGGTTGTTCAAATGGTGACCCTGGGGTCTAATTTGGCCCCGCCCCGGGAGTCCCACAGTTTTACAGATTTATATAGGATTATTTTTTTTAAAAAAACTCTTCTCTGAAACTACAAGAGCCAGAGGTTTAATATTTTGCATTCACTATATATGGTCCTTTACCAAGTTTGTTCAAATGGTGACGCAGGGGTCACATTTGGCTCCACCGCAGTAGTCACATGTTTTTATAGGCTTGTATAGGGAAAAACTTTAAAAAAATCTTCTTCTCTGGAACTGCAAGAGCCAGATGTTTAATATTTTGCATTTGCTATAAACTTATGGTGCTCTACCAAGTTTGTTCAAATGGTGACCCTGATGTCAAATTTGGCCCCGCCCGGAGTCACAGTTTAACATAGACTTATATAGGGAAACATTAAAAAAAAGTCCTCTCGAACTACAAGAGCCAAGGTTTAATATTTTGCATTTACTATACTCTTATGGTCCTTTACCACATGTGTTCAAATGGTGACACTGGGGTCACATGTTGTACATAGACTTGTACAGGGAAAAGTCTAAAAAATCTCTAAAACCACAAGGCACACAGCTCTCATATATTACATGTAGCCCTGGGGTCACATTTGACCCTGCCCCAGGTGTTACACTCTAGCAACTTCATATTGTATTTGATATTTACCAAACTTTGTCAGTGTCTTTATATCAATGTTGTTAACACAACAGAGGCCACGTTTCTTGAACAATCTTAACCAAACTTGCGCAGATTGTATATGACCATAAGATTTCGAAGAAGTTTGATAATGGGCCAGTACCCAGGTGATCGATTTAGGGCCATCTTGGCCCTCTTGTTTAGCTCTACTGATCGCTTATGCTGTGGTGCGGTGTCCATCGTCCATCTGTCCGTCCCTAAACTTTATTTTTGTAGTGACTACACCTCTGAAACTACTGAATGGATTTTCATGAAACTTTACAGGAATGATGCCCATGATGTCTAGTTGATTCTAGCAAAAATTCACATTGATGTGAAATCCAAGATGGCCATCAAAGCTAAAAATAGATTTTAAAAAAACAAGTTTGTATCGACTACTTCTTGAAAACTATAAGTGATATTGATATGGGACTTTTCTAAAATGATCAGCATGACATGGTGTTGGTCCTTGTCGAAAATCGTTTTGATTTGGCGTTAAACATGGCTGCCAGCTTTGTTTACATAGAGTTATATAGTAAAAACTTGTAGTGACTACACCTCTGAAACTACTTGATGGATTTTCATGAAACTTCACAGGAATGTTGCTCTTGATGTCTAATTAATCCTAGCAAAATTTCAGGTCGGCCGGAAATTCAAGATGACCACCACGGCTAAAAATAGATTTTTAAAAACAAGTTTGTAGCGACTACTTCTTGAAAACTATGTGATATTGATATGGGACGTTTTCTAAAATGATCAGCATGACATGTTGTTGGTCATTGTCGAAAATCATTTTGATTCAACATTAAATATGGCTGCCAGCGGCCATCTTTGTTTACATTAAGTTATATAGTAAAAGCATTTAGCGACTACTCCTCTGAAACTACTTGACGGATTTTCATAAAATGTCATAGGAATGTTGCTCTTGATATCTAGTTGATCCTAGCAAAATTCAGGTCGGCCGGAAATTTAAGATGGCTGCGAAAGCTAAAAACATATTTTTAAAAAACAAAAGTTGATAGCGACTACTTCTTGAAAACTATAAGTGATATTGACATGGGACTTTCTCTAAAGTGATCAGCATGACATAGTGTTGGTCCTTACTGAAAATCATTTTGATTCAACATTAAACCTGGCTGCCAGTGGCCATCTTTGTTTACATAGAGTTATATAGTTAAAATTTGTAGCAATTACTCCTCTGAAACTACTTGACAGATTTTCATGAAACTTTACAGGAATGCTGATCTAGCTATCAAAACCTATCAGTAGATCTTTAAGGTCAAGTCCAGACTCTATTGTGCCCATAGCGACCAGGGTTCTCCAGGCGTTTTAGTTGGCGGAGGGACTTAAAAACTTAGAATTAACAACAAAAAAAATAAGAGCTTTAAGGTCAATGACCTCTTGTTTCAAATAATATATATACACTTTTGATGAAAATTAAATGGTAAAACCTATTGTTTTGTTCTACATATACATATATTATGTGAAAGAACTCATGCATATTATATCCCTATACAAATCTGATAACCTATAAATATTTGTTAACTTTGGGGAAAAATACTTAGAGAGAAATTAACCATCTTTTTTTTTTATCAAATATTCACAATGTTGGTAGGGACTTCTATCTTAATCAAAAGTAAATGGAAATGGATTTAAAATAGATGTTGAAATGTAGTAAATAGATTATTTGTATGGTGGGTTTGTTTATCGTGTTTTCTATCACTTGATTGAGGCTTTTTGTGTTCTCACTTGTTCGCATTCTTTCATTCACTCGCTCATGATAAAACAACACACCTAATTCCCATTTGAAACAGTTTCTGAAAATGGAACCCATTTATTAAATAATCTCTTTATATCTGTTTAACTTATTCTAAACCTCTTGATGACTTATGCTCTAGAAATGGTGTATTAGTCAACTATGTAGTAGTGTTTTGCACAGCCTATTTCAAAATATCAAAGCAAAAATTAGAAAGAGTTTGGTAAAAAAAAATATTTGTAAACAACACTTTTCTCTTACTTTCCTGCTTAATATTGTTGTGTGCTTACTTTCCCTCCTAATTTGTCCTTACTTTCCCTCTTAATATTGTTGAGTGCTTACTTTCCCTCCTAATTTGTCCTTACTTTCCCTCTTAATATTGTTGAGTGCTTACTATCCCTCCTAATTTGTCCTTACTTTCCTGCTTAATATTGTTGAGTGCTTACTTTCCCTCCTAATTTGTCCTTACTTTCCTGCTTAATATTGTTGTGTGCTTACTTTCTCTCCTAATTTGTCCTTACTTTCCCTCTTAATATTGTCGAGTGCTTACTTTCCCTCCTGATTTGTCCTTACTTTCCCTCTTAATATTGTTGTGAGCTTACTTTCCCTCCTGATTTGTCCTTACTTTCCCTCTTAATATTGTTGTGTGCTTCTGACAGTTCCCTGTCAATATTGTTGTGTTCTTACTTTCTCTCTTAGTTTGTTGTGTTCTTTCATTCCCTCTTAGTTTGTTGTGTTCTTTCATTCCCTCTTAGTTTGTTGTGTTCTTTCATTCCCTCTTTGTTGTGCTAAAATATATCATTATCACTCATATTAACAAAACAACCAATTTGCCAAGGACATTCACAACCTGTGTGGTGGGGGTTGGCTCACGACGCATGTAAAAGTAAATTACTTAGACACCCTGTTTCAATATTTACAACTCCAAGTCTTTAATTTCTGCCCAATTCTCTGTCAAGATGCAACTGTTGGTATATAGTTCAGCAGCACATATGACAGTTTATGCAATCTCATTAAAATCAAATCCTAATTACTCTTTGATACTTTCCGCTATAGGATCTGACAACACTGCCTTGGAGGTCACGTCAGATCGACCTTTCATCTAATCAATATTCATGTGAAGATCAACTAAATTCAACCAATGAAATTGCACGTTTCATATGCACTTCAAATGATGTTCGAGTGAACTGAACAAACGAAAATCCATATAGATCTATATCCGAATAAAGATAACGTCTTTGTGTGTTATTGCTGTGGATTGCAGGATAAATTCAAAGAAATGCACTAAATGACATGTTTTACATCAAGAATACGAAAATAATAATAATAGTAATTATTTACAGCGGGTAACACATTTAGTTATAAACTAATCTTCCATGAGGCCCTCTATTATATACAAATTTACAAATGACAGAACAAATCAAATAAAGCAGTAATCAATTAAGGCAATATTGTTTTTAAATATTAAATGTTAAATCATTGCATTCAAAAGAAACCTTCAAAACGTTGCATACACTTTAACACACATACACTAAATTACCTAAATGTACCTAAATTTGTAAAAAAGAAACTAACTCTAAGATGAATAAATACAATGAAGCTATGGAAAAAGAAAAGAAGCAAGCATAATTAATAACAGAAAAAAAGAAAATGGAATTGGAATAATACGTCTAAATACATTTGAACAAATGGTGAAAATTACTATTTAAATATATACAACAAAATTATTTCACAAACCCTGTCTGCTTTACTTAAAAATGGTGTATTAAAATATATAAGTATTTTATTCGAACATTAGGTTCCTTTCATCCATTTTATGAAATTCTAATGAAATGCATCAATAGTATTCAGAGTTTTTAACTTATCTGATAAGCTGAATATGCAACACTTTGTAAATTTCTTTGTTTGGCTTTGGTGGAATAAAAGTATATGTTGATGTTGATCTTAGCACTGGCACATTATCATTTGCCATTCTGTTTAAACATTTCATTAACATATTGAGGTGTTTCTGATTTGGTCACTTTATACATAAACTTTGTTTTTCTTAGTTATAATCTTTCAAAGACTGTTAATATTTTCACTTTTTGCATGGTTTCTTAATACATCTACCACCTTACAGCCCATTATTATTTTACATGTGCATTTTTGAAGACGAACAATTCTATTAAGATTCATTTGAGATCACGGTGCCTCCCCAAATTGTATTACAATAGTCTATGTGGGGTTTGAATGTATGTTTTGTAAAACTGAGTTCTATGCTCGGTAGATAAATATTCTTTAATTCTAGACAGAAGCCATATATTTGATGTTACTTTTTTTACATATTTTATCTATGTTGATTGACCAAGTCAAGTTATTGTCTACAAAAACTCCAAGAATTTTGTCATTTGCAATTGTATTTAAATTCTCACAGTTTAAATTTAAAGTTAGATTTTCAAAAGTCAAACTGGCTCTTTTTTGATGAGTAGTTATTAACATTAACTTTAGTCTTTGTGGTATTTATAAGCATGCCTACATTTGCACCAGTTTGATATTCTATCTAGGGCTGTTTGTAAATTACTTTCAATTGTTTGGCGAGAATCTCCAATGTCATATTGGGTAGTGTCATCTGCATACATGTCTGTGTTTACCAAGTCAGTATAGAGTGAGTGGTAAATCATTAATAAACATTAAGAATAGTATTGGACCCAAAATTGAGACCTGTGGCACACCATTAACTATACAATTTTCCTCAGAAGTAATGTTGTTAACAGATACCTTTTGCTTTCTATTGAGTAGATATGAAGAAAACTACAAAATTGTATCACCAGAAAGTTTGTAGTGCTTCAATTTTTGTCTCGCCTTTTCGAAGAAAAATAGAGACATAGGTGTTGCTTTTCCGGCGGCGGCGTCAACATTCAAGTTTTGCGTTTAGGTCATTTTCTCATAAACTATATGCACTAGACCTTTCAAACTTTGCTTATAGTTGTATCTTGGGTTGTACATCGTAACGTGACAAAGCAAATGTGGAAGTGACCTTGACCCTCAAAGCAAAGGGCAGATAACTTAATAATTTTTAGGTTCAACTTTTGCGTTAGGTCACCTTTTCACAAACTGTATGCACTAGACCTTTCAAACTTTGCTTATAGTTGTATCTTAGGTGGTACATCGCAACGTGACAATGCAAATGTGGAAGTGACCTTGACCCTCCAAGCAAAGGGCAGATAACTTAATAATTTTTAGGTTCAACTTTTGCGTTTAGGTTACTTTTTCACAAATTGTATGCACTAGACCTTTAAAACTTTGCTTATAACTATATCTTGAGTGGTACATCGCAATGTGATAAAGCAAATGTGGAAGTGACCTTGACCCTCCAAGCAAAGGGCAGATAACCTTATAATTTTTACTTTCAAATTTGGCGTTTATGTCACTTTTTCACAAACTGTATGCACTAAGACCTTTCAAACTTTGCTTATAGTTGTATCTTGAGTAGTACATTGCAACATCACAAAGCAAATGTGGCTGTGACCTTCACCATCCAAGCAAAGGGCAAATAACTTAAATTGTTATATTTACATCACTTTCTCATGAACTATAATTCATAATAATGCACTAGATGTTTTAAACCTAATTTATAGCTTAATCTTCGGAAAAAAACGTATTTTATTTTGACATAGTTGTGTCTTGGGTAGTGCATCTTTTTGGAAGCATGGATTTCATCTATGACCTTGACCTACTTTTTGGAGCTGATGATTTTTAGCTCTGCTGGCCAAGGGCCTTTATTTCTTATCCGATCTTTACCAAACTTTAACAGGTTGTTAATATCAATGAAAGCTCGGACAAGTTCGAAAACCAGCCAGACCAGTAACAGCAGAGTTATGGCCCTTGATTTAGTTAAAAATGCTATATTTTGCCTCATTAATACGATATAGGACTATCATTTTTTATCTGATCTTTACCAAACTTTACCAGATGGTTTGCCTTTCTTTTCTTTTTTAGCTCTACTGGCCGAAGGCCAGCAGAGCTTATGGGATGCCGAGTTGTCCGTCGTCCGTCCGTCCGTCCGTCGTCCGTCCGTCCGTCCGTTGTTATCTTTTGTCTCGTTAAGACGATAGGGCCTTCATTTTTCATCCGATCTTTACCAAACTTTAACAGGTTGTTAATATCAATGACAGCTCGGATGAGTTCGAAAACCAGCCAGATCGGACAAGTAACAGCAGAGTTATGGCCCTTGATTTAGTTAAAAATGCTATATTGCTAAATTTTGCCTCGTTAAGACGATAGGGCCTTCATTTTTCATCCTATCTTTACCAAACTTTACCACATTGTTAATATCAATGAAAGCTCGGACAAGTTCCAAAACCAGCCAGATCGGACCAGTAACAGCGGAGTTATGGTCCTTGATTTAGTTAAAATGGCTATATTGCTATATTTTGCCTCGTTAAGACAATAGGGCCTTCGTTTTTCATCCTATCTTTACCACATTGTTAATATCAATGAAAGCTCGGACAAGTTCGAAAACCAGCCATATCGGACTAGTATCAGCGGAGTTGTAGCCCTTGATTTAGTTAAAAATGCTATGTTTTGCATCGTTAAGACGACAGGGGCTTCATTGTTCATCCGATCTTTACCAATCTTTATCAGATTGTTAATGTCGTTGAAAGCTTGAACAAGTTTGAAAAACAGCCATATCGGACCAGTAACAGCGAAGTTATGGCCCTTGATTTAGTTAAAAATGCTATATTTTGCCTTGTTAAGACGATAGGGGCTTTATTGTTCATCCGATCTTTACCAAACTTGATCAGATTGTTAATATCAATGAAAGCTTGGACAAGTTCGAAAACCAGCCATATCGGACTAGTAACAGCGGAGTTATGGCCCTTGATTTAGTTAAAAATGCTATATTTTGCCACGTTAAGACTATAGGGGCTTCATTGTTCATCCGATCTTTACCAAACTTAATCAGATTGTTAATATAAATGAAAGCTCGAACAAGTTCTAAATCCAGCCATATCGGACCAGTAACATCGGAGTTATGGCCATTAATTTACTTCAAAATGATATATTTTTTCTCGTTAAGACGATAGGGCCTTCATTTTTCATCCGATCTTTACTAAACTTCACCAGATTGTTAATGTCTATGAAAGCTTTGTCAGGTTCGAAAAACAACCAGATCGGCCCAGTAACAGCGGAGTTATGGCCCTTGATTTTGTTAAAACTGCTATAATTTGCCTCGTCGTTTGATAGGGGCTTCATTTTGCATCTGATCTTTGCCAAACTTTACCAGCTTTTACGACTGTCTTTTTTATATTATTATTAATTTTATTTTAATTATTATTATTTTTTTTATTTTTTTTATTATTTTTTTTTTTTTTATTATTTTTTTTTTTTTTTTCATATATTTTTTTTTTTGAAATTATTCCTTTATATATATATTTATATATATATATATATGTTTTATTTTTTTTTAGCTCTATGTTGGACCAGTCGGACCAGTAACAGAGGAATTATGGCTCTTGATTTAGTTAAAAATGCTATATTTTGCCTCGTTAATACGGTATGGCCTTCATTTTTCATCTGATCTTTACCAAACTTTACCAGGTTCTTTAGTTATGGCCCTTGATTTAGTTAAAAAGCTGTTTTTTGCCCAAAACTTTCAAAAAAACGTAAATGGCAGTCACTCGCTTCATTGATGTTATAAGAGCCAACATAGCCAGTAGAGCGTCCACAGGCCCTCTTGGGCCTCTTGTTTATTATTAGTATATTTTTTTTGTTTAATTTTTTTTTAATATATTATATATATATATATGTTTTTTTTATTATTTTTTTTTTATTATTTTATTATTAGTATATTTTTGTTTTGTTTTTTATTAATTTTTTATTTTTTATTATTATTATTATTATTTCATTAATTACATTTATTTTTTATTATTATTATTTTTTTTAATTTTTATTTTTTTTGTTATTTTTTGTTTGTTTATTTGAGTGTTCGATTGATTTTGTTTAATTTTTTTAATTTTTATAATTTGTTATTTTTTTGTTATATGTTTTTTTTGTTTATTGATTGATTTATTTTTGATTATTTTTTTTAATTTTGATATTTTTTGATTTTTTTATTCATTATTTTTGGTGTTAACGCCATGTTAGCAGGAAGCATTGCTATGATTTCTAGTTGTGCCTATTGCGCATTATGGGATGCCGAGTTGTCCGTCGTCCGTCGACTGTCGTCCGTTGTTAACTTTTGTCTCGTTAAGACGATAGGGCCTTCATTTTTCATCCAATCTTTACCAAACTTTAACAGGTTGTTAATATCAATATCAAACCAGCCAGATCGGCCAAGTAACAGCGGAGTTATGGCCCTTGATTTAGTTAAAAGTGCTATATTGCTATATTTTGCCTCGTTAAGACAATAGGGCCTTCATTTTTCATCCTATCTTTACCAAACTGTACCACATTGTTAATATCAATGAAAGCTCGGACAAGTTCGAAAAACAGCCAGATCGGACCAGTAACACCAGAGTTATGGTCCTTGATTTAGTTAAAAATGCTATATTGCTATATTTTGCCTCGTTAAGATGATAGGGCCTTCGTTTTTTCATTTTCATCCTATCTTTACCAAACTTTACCACATTGTTAATATCAATGAAAGCTCAGAAAAGTTCGAAAACCAGCCTTATAGGACTAGTAACAGTGGAGTTATGGCCCTTGATTTAGTTAAAAATGCTATATTTTGCCTCGTTTAGACGATAGGGACTTCATTGTTCATCCGATCCTTACCAAACTTTATCAGATTGTTAATATCAATAAAAGCTCAGACAAGTTCGAAAACCAGTCATATCGGAATAGTAACAGCGGAGTTATGGCCCTTGATTTAGTTAAAAATGCTATATTTTGCCTCGTTAAGACGACATGGGCTTCATTTTTCATCCGAACTTTACCAAACTTTATCAGATTGTTAATGTCGTTGAAAGCTCCAACAATTTCGAAAACCAGCCATATTGGACCAGTAACAGCGGAGTTGTGGCCCTTGATTTAGTTAAAAATGCTATATTTTGCCTCGTTAAAATGATAGGGGCTTCATTGTTCATCCGATCTTTACCAAACTTCATCAGATTGTTAATATCAATAAAAGCTCGAACAAGTTCAAAAACTAGCCATATTGGACCAGTAACAGCGGAGTTATATATAATGGCCCTTGATTTAGTTAAAAATGCTATATTTTGCCTCGTTAAGACGATAGGGGCTTCATTGTTCATCCGATCTTTACCAAACTTTATCAGATTGTTAATATCAATGAAAGCTCGAACAAGTTCGAAAACTAGCCATATCGACCAGTAACAGCGGAGTTATGGCCCTTGATTTAGTTAAAAATGCTATATTTTGCCTCATTAAGACGATAGGGGCTTCATTGTTCATCCGATCTTTACCAAACTTAATCAGATTGTTAATATCAATAAAAGCTCAGACAAGTTCGAAAACCAAACATATCGCACCAGTAACAGCGGAGTTATGGCCCTTGATGTAGTTCAGAACGCTATATTTTGCCTCGTTAAGATGAGAGGGCCTCCATTTTCCATCCGATCGTTACCAAACTTTTCTTTTTTTGATGCTATTATTATTATTTATTTATTTTTATTGTTTAATTTTTATTTTTATTTGAAATAAAAAAAAAAAAAAAAATTTTATTTTAATTTTTGTTTTGTTAATTTTTTCTTTTAATTTTTATTTTTTATATATATTTTTTTTTTTTTAGCTCTATGTTGGACCAGTCGGACCAGTAATAGAGGAGTTATGGCTCTTGATTTAGTTAAAATGCTATATTTTGCCTCGTTAATACGGTAGGCCTTCATTTTTCATCAGATCTTTACCGAACTTTAATAGATTCTTTAGTTATGGCCCTTGATTTAGTTCAAAAGCTGTTTTTTGCCCGAAACTTCCAAAAAAACGTAAATGGCAGTCACTCGCTTCATTGATGTTATAAGAGCCATGTTAGCCAGTAGAGCGTCCACAGGCCCTCTTGGGCCTCTTGTTATTAAATTTCATTCATAGAAGAAGTGGGACAAATTAAAAAATACCCATGCCAGACTAGACACAGCAGACTTATTGCCCATGATTACCAGGTGAGCGATCGAAGGCCATCCTATCCCTGTTGTTTTTGCAATGTTTTAAAAAAATAATGATGGGAATTTTATGTCGACAACCCTTGATATAAGAGTCGTTTTAGCCAGTAGAGCATCCACAGGCCCTCTTGGGCCTCTTGTTTTTAATAGAATTGGCATTTTGTTTTTAAACAAATGCACTTAAATGTCATCTCAGTAAAAGCAAACGGCAAACTCCGTTGTTTTTAGTTACTAACATTTTTACAAACTTTCATTTCAGCACCATTGGCGTTTTTATTTTTAAGTCCAGCCCCCATTAGGCGAGACATGTGAATCCACGGATTTCTTGTTTTAACAAAAGTGTGTGATCAACAAGGTCGAAAGCTTTTTTGAAGTCGACCATTACACAACTCCAATCAAAGATCCATTATTTATAGCTTCGAGCCATTTACCAATCATTCCTACTAAAGCAGTTTCATGGTTGGGCCTAAAACCAGACTGATCATGAGTTTTGTGTAGTAAATTATAATATATACGGAAATTCATTAATGAATCATGTACATGTTTCTCTAGCCCCGGGTTGAGCAGAACTCAATGTTCATAAAATCAATAGTACATAATTTTAACCATCCCGAAGATGGCATGCATATGGCAGTGGACATAGAGATATTTTCTTCCCTCATGTCCAGCGGCGTACGGTCCCAGTATCTAACAAACTACTATGCCCCGAAGTTCACATTTGATGCATCTTTCTGCATTTTGATACCCTGCGTCTTGAGTATGAGAGTAGTGGTGCCGATATTCTTCATTTTTACGTTGGTTCCTTCCATGTTTATCGTTGTTGTTGGTTTGCTGAAAATATCTGTTTGGAATCATCTGGTCTTCATTGTATCGCCTTATATCACCAGTTTCAGAGTGACCATTTCAGTTTTTCGATCGGCGAGAATCATGGTTCTGTGAGAAACGACTTTCTTCATTCCTGCTAGGTTCTGATCCTTGACAACTGTAACTTGGTCCTGTGTAAGACAGATTGATCGAAAAGGCACAATGCTCAAAGTGTTCAACAATATGTAGGTGTTGGTCTATGGTACCGAGTACCCATTTGATTCCTGATCTGGATAGATGTATGTTGTCACGGCGTTTGTAGAAATGGGAACGCAATTGGTTCTGTTTGTCATAGAAGGCTGAATTTGTGTCGATACACTCAATTCCATTTACTTTACTTAACTGAGTGATCACATTATTGACATCCATTACGTCTGTATCACCCCTTGGAAATGATGTACACATATTACAAATTACAGCTTGAGTTTTTGCTTTTTATATGTGTCAGAAGCTGCTCATATTTTTCTTCAAAATATTTGATGTCTGTGTTCTCGCTGCATTGTTCCCACCGACATACACCACAGTGTTGTCGAATTTGGCTATTTCAAAGATCGGCACTCTATCAATATGGTTTAAATTAACTCGCATTGAAACTTGTAATGAAATAATGGTGTTATAAGCACAGCCTTAAACTTGTAATGAAATAATGGTGTTACAAGCACTTCCTGAATCTTGTAATGAAATAATGGTGTTACAAGCACAGCCTGAATAATCTTGTTATGAAATAATGGTGTTATAAGCACAGCCTGAATAAATCTTGTAATGAAATAATGGTGTTATAAGCACAGCCTTAAACTTGTAATGAAATAATGGTGTTACAAGCACTCTCTGAAATTGTAATGAAACAATGATGTTACAAGCACAGCCTGAATCTTGTAATGAAATAATGGTGTTATAAGCACTTCCTGAATCTTGTAATGAAATAATGGTGTTACAAGCACAGCCTGAATAAATCTTGTAATGAAATAATGGTGTTATAAGCACAGCCTTAAACTTGTAATGAAATAATGGTGTTACAAGCACTCTCTGAAATTGTAATTAAACAATGATGTTACAAGCACAGCCTGAAACTTGTGATGAAATAATGGTGTACGTTACAAGCACTCTCTGAAATTGTAATGAAATAATGATGTTCTAAGCACTCTCTGAAATTGCAATGAAATAATGGTGTTACAAGCACAGCCTGAATCTTGTAATGAAATAATGGTGTTATAAGCACTTCCTGAATCTTGTAATGAAATAATGGTGTTACAAGCACAGCCTGAATAAATCTTGTAATGAAATAATGGTGTTATAAGCACAGCCTTAAACTTGTAATGAAATAATGGTGTTACAAGCACTCTCTGAAATTGTAATGAAACAATGATGTTACAAGCACAGCCTGAAACTTGTGATGAAATAATGGTGTACGTTACAAGCACTCTCTGAAATTGTAATGAAATAATGATGTTCTAAGCACTCTCTGAAATTGCAATGAAATAATGGTGTTACAAGCACAGCCTGAATCTTGTAATGAAATAATGGTGTTATAAGCACAGCCTGAATATATCTTGTAATGATATAATGCTGTTACAAGCCCTGCCTGAAACTTGCAATGAAATAATGGTGTTACAAGCACAGCCTGAAACTTACAATGAAATAATGGTGTTATAAGCACAGCCTGAATCTTGTTATGAAATAATGGTGTTATAAGCACAGCCTAAAACTTGTAATGAAATAATGGTGTTACAAGCACTCTCTGAAATTGTAATGAAACAACGGTGTTATAAGCATTCTCTGAAATTGTAATGAAATAATGGTGTTATAAGCACAGCCTGAAAATTGTAATGAAATAATGGTGTTACAAGCACTCTCTAAAATTGTAATGAAATAATGGTGTTATAAGCACAGCCTGAAATGTGTAATGAAATAATGGTGTTACAAGCACTCTCTGTAATGTGTAATGAAATAATGGTGTTACAAGCACTCTCTGAAATTGTAATTAAATAATGGTGTTACAAGCACTCTCTGAAATTGTAATGCAATAATGATGTTAAAAGCACAGCCTGAAACTTGCAATGAAAATGTGTTGTTATAAGCACTCTCTGAAACTTATAATGAAATAAGGTCTATATAAGCAAATAATCAGATTGAATGGGAAAACATATTCTTGTAGTATTCCTTTTGTGTGCTATACATACGTTTCTCTGACCTACTTGTTTTAAACTATACTCATGTTGGAATTCCCGATCTTCATGGGATACCCATGAACAGTTCTTGTAATCATACACACAGGTTGAAATATTTTGTCTTACACAGGTTGGATAAAACTCATGTGCATCTATGATATTGAACATTTTAACTGTTGCATTGTCAGTAAATAAAAGTACAAATGGTAGCTGATGGCGATGTCATTGATGTGCAAGAAAATACCAGTATCAGGTTCAGATAGAAACTTCCAACTTTTAACTGCTTTGATTGGAACCTTGGAGCCTCGGGTCATATCAGAGCCTTGGGTCAGATCAGAATATCAGAGCCTCAGGTCAGATCAAAATCCTGGAGCCTTGGCTTAGATTAAGAACCTCAGAACCTTGGGACCTCGGCTCAGATTAGAACCTAGGAGCCTTGACTCAGATCAGAACCTTGGAGCCTTGACTCAGATCAGAACCTCAGGGCCTCAGCTCAGATCAGAACCTAGGAGCCTCGGCTCTTGGCTCACATCAGAACCTCGGGGCCTCGGCTCAGTTCAGAACCTTGGAGCCTTGACTCAGATCAGAACCTAGAAGCCTCGGCTCAGATCAGAACCTTGGGGCCTCGGTCAGATCAGAACATCTGGGCCTTGGCTCAGAACACAACCTCGGGGCCTCGGCTCAGATCGGAACCTTGGAGCTTCAGCCCAGATCACAGTTTTGGAGCTTTGGCTCAGATCAGAACCTCGGAGCCTTGGCTCAGATCAAAACAGTTATACATTGGTTTGGAATTCCCTATCTGAGATGGATATCCACAATTTAAGCTTCTTATGTTTCCCTACCGTAGACGTTTTTAAATTTCTATTTTGCATATTTCAGATCTCCAGAGTCCTGGAGGAGTGATGAATCGGTCTAGTATGGACTGTGGTGCGAGTCTGTCCATCTGTCCACGCAGCGTGGATGTTTTCATTAGCTACAGACGGGCCACTGGGTCTCAGTTGGCTAGGTATGTCTGCCAGTGTCTCTTATTTCCTCCATGGCCGAGGGGTTAACGGCATTGAGTTGTAAACCTTCTCGCCTCTCACTGCTGTGGGTTCGTATTCCACTGGGAGCTTGACTTGTAAGTGAGAAAGTGTCGATTCTTCGGATGGCGGGATGTGAACAGTACTGGTTCTACCCAGGAAAGTGGATGGTCTGCCTCCACCGCAAAAAAATCGATCATCATATATAACCTAAAAACAAACATCATGTACCAAAATGGCAACCCATTGCCATGTTATTGCCATGTTACCAAGTAGAGCGTCCACAGGCCGTGGTGGATCTCTTGTTTGTTTTAGATTTTAATGTGTGTTGACATTTGTTTGTTATGTAACAATACCTGTACTGTAAAATGATCTGTTGACCCTGCTACCTGTCGGTGTTTTTATATTGATTTCATTTTGTATCCCCTTAGTAATAAGACTTCCAAAAACCGAGTTCACATTTTCATTTAACGTTTTAAAAAGGAAGGAAAAAGCAGAAAAGCTTTTTATTTTTTTTAATTTTTTTTTTTTCAGCAAGTTTTTATTTATTCTTGAATGTAGATTGTCTGCGAGTGAGAAAGCTTGACGTAACTTGCATGGAAAACTAGCATGCGCTTAAATTGTATTTTCAGTCTGTTGAAGGTTCACCTGCAACTGAGAGGGTTTTCCGTATTCCTGGACATAGATCGACTAAGGGCGGGGAAATTTGATGAGAACTTGCTGATGAACATCAAGTTGGCCCGACACTTCCTGTTGGTCCTGACCACCAACTCCCTCGACAAATGTATAGGAGACGTGGAGAGGCAGGACTGGGTCCACAAGGTATGTTTACTCGTGTTGAGTGCACATACATTCAAACCAAATTTCATGCCATAAAAAAATGCAATGCAAACATTTGTGGCATTAAACGATTAAAGGGCTATTCCATTAAAACACCAAGGAAGGAATTTTGAAATTTAACACCCACCCATACGATGCAAAATTGAGTATAAAGAACCAAACTTCAGAAAATAGGGTTGACCCTTAAATGGTTATTACATTGCCTTCCGGGTGTCCTGGTTATTACATTGCCTTCCTGGTGGCCTGGTTATTACATTGCCTTCCTGGTGTCCTGGTTATTACATTGCCTTCCTGGTGTCCTGGTTATTACATTGCCTTCCTGGTGTCCTGAGTAAGTTTTAATGGAATAGCCCTAATGCATACAATAAAAAAGAAGATTATTATTTATTTTTTGAATTCACATTAGCAAGTCTTTTTATAAATTAAGGAAAGATGTAACAGTATCATTGAAAAATCTGTCAGTTTTAAATATTAAGACCTCAATATTTGTTATCATTTGAGATAATCTTATAAAATATTTCTTCTTCATGTCAGATAGTGATTCATATTATTTTCTGAATCTTGTGAAATGCAATAAAATTCTGTATCAATATATCCGTCTTTTCCAGTAGTATCTTTATTGTTCTCGATATCTTTCCTAATACATGTATCTTTTGATACGATATCTTTATTTTTCTCGTTACCTTTATTTTTCCGAATACATGTACCGTTATTTCCCGATATCTATATTTTTCCAATATTTTAATTTAAAAGTTTCATCGAAATCTTAATTTCCCAATATTTTTATTTCTCAGTATCTTTATAACCCAGTAACTGTTTTTAGCAATATCTTTATTTAAGAAATAGAAATAGCACATACAGTGAATTATCCTGTAATATATCGCGGTTTAGAGTTCGGGCTCGGGAAATTATTGTTTACAATTGAACGACAAACCGCGATATATTACAAGATAGTTCACCGTAAACGATGTTCTATTTCTATTCTAATACTCCTAAAATGTGAAAATAACGCACACACCTTCTCCTAACGTTCTCCTAACATTGCAAACGTTACAGTGATATCTTTCGCATTGCCTTGCTTATTCTCCTAACGTTGCAAACGTTACAGTGATATATCATTGAATATAACGAGATATTTTAAACTAGGCTATATAGTGCGGGTGTATTAGAATTATCAATAACTGTATTTCGGATATCTGTATTTTTGGATGTCTGTATTTTCCCAATATCTGTATTTCCTGATATTTTTACTTTCCCAGTATCTGTATTTTCAAATAACTGTATTTTCCCAATATCCGTTTTCCCAGTATCTGTATTTCCTGCTATATACATTTCCCGATATTTGTATTTTCCCAATATCTGTATTTGCCTGTCTTTAGGAGATTGTGACGGCCCTGGAAAGCCACTGTAACATCATCCCCATCCTGGACAACTGTGATTGGCCAGAACCAGAACAACTGCCGGAGGACATGAGACAAGTCTGCTACTTCAACGGCATCAGGTATGGTTACTATGGTAACTGGGAATGTTGCCAGTACTAACATCGCATCTATGTTCTTGTATATTCTATATAGCTTGATGAATGTTCTAACAAAGAACTCTGAGAAATTTTTTTTTTTCTTACCTGGAATAGTGTTCTATACTTATGCAAAAAATATCCGTATGTCTTTGATGACCGGAGAAACTCTGTTTTTTTGGCACCGATCTGACAGGTATTTTTCTAAAAAATTTAAAACTGATAGATTTAACGCAAACGAAATTAAAAATATTACCTATAATTACCTACAACTTTTTATATTATATAAGTTGACCTTAATAGCCTGACAGTGCATTATACTCGGATATGCGTCTTATATTGGCACTATGGTATAGGTGTCAACCCTTAACCCGCTACATATATATAATGGATTGTTCTTTCTTTGAATTAAGACCATTCCATTTATGTGACAAAGGGGTGTTTTGGGGGAAATGACTGATCAGCAGGACATTGTAAACCCTGATCTTGGTTTACAATGGACGCAAAGGCTATTATAGTCGTGCTCAGCGGGTTACGGGTTAACTTGTTATCACACCCTTTAAAACTTCATACACATGCGTTTGATTATAAGTTGAATATATTTTATTTGAGAAATTTAATGCTCACACTCTTCATGGTGGACATTCCTGCTAGACCTGAACTTAGGCGTTTAAATTACAATCGAGGATTAAAAATGTGTTACAAGAAAGTGATAAAAATTAGAAAGTTTGTTATAAGTTAAACACATCTTATCATTAACAGTTTAATGTTTACACTTGGCATAAAGAACATGATCTTTGTCTTAAATGCCAGAATGCACTTAGGTGTTCAAATTATTGTTAAACACTTGAGAACATGTAACAAAACTGTTTAATA
This sequence comes from Cyrtodaria siliqua, assembly GCA_037043455.1. Lineage (NCBI taxonomy): Eukaryota > Metazoa > Mollusca > Bivalvia > Adapedonta > Hiatellidae > Cyrtodaria > Cyrtodaria siliqua. The sequence goes on from JAWPHD010004101.1 coordinate 48,422, forward strand.
ATAAGTTGAATATATAAAAATGAGTTACAGAAGTGTTTGATGACAAGTTTGAACCCATGTTATATGAGAGGTTTATGCTCGCACTGTGCATGAAGGTCATATTTCCTGCAAGATCTCAATGTAACCTAGCATATGTTCTTTAATGGTCATTAAACATTTATGTGGTCTTTTAAATTAATGGGCATTAAAACATTTATTATCAATGAAAGAAGTTTTTTTCCAGAAAGTTAAATACACAGCAGTTTTCCTAAATACGACATAGCGAACACACCGTTCGAAATTGTCAAAATTAAAAATGCGAAGGCCTCTTTGTGGATAATAATTTATTTGTGTTTTATAGTTCACCTTGTTCATTTGCAGATAATATAAAAAAACAAAAACAGTATAGTTTCATCTGCTTCTTTGTTTAGTTGTATCGCATAACTTAAAGGTAGTTGTAATAATTCAATTTTGCCCAATAGTATTGCAATAGTATATCTCAATGGTATTAATAGAATTGCACTTGTACTTTCTGCGATAGCAATACTATCGTAAATGTCAATTGTCCCTTCAGTATTCAACCCTAGTTTCAAGAGACCTCTAAAAATAAGAATAAAAGTGGGTCTCTTAACACGTGGTCTCTTAACACAGGTACATTTTGTTATAAAACAGTACAACTTGTAATATTGGTCTCTTAAAGCAGGTGGTGGTCTAACACCCATATCGAAATAAAAATAAACAAACATATCTTCTAACCTACTAGTTAATTGGTTTCAATTTATTTTTGTGTCACCTGCATAGCATGCCAGACACTTAGAGATCACTGTGTCTGTTGTCTGTCGTCGTCATCCGTATGTCACACTTTCACCTTTAACCTAAGGTTGGTCATAACTTGAAATGATTTGTTCATAAAACTTTTCAAACTATTCATCTTATCCCAATTAATGTTGTTACCCATGAACAATAACTCTTGACTTCCATTTGCCCCTTTTCATAAAACTTAACCAAGTTCCTAACTGGCCATAACTTTAAAAGTATTTGACCCGATATTTCATGAAACTTCACACACATCTTTATGTTACTTCGAGGAATGTGGTTACACATATCCAATAACTCTGACTTTCATTTTGGCAGAGTTATGCCACTTTTCATAAACTTTAACAATTTAAAAAAACCTGCTCCATAATTCATGAAGGTTTCCACCCCTTCGAACTTTATAGCTAGATTGTCCTTGCTTTTCATATATTTGTATACGATTTCTAACATATAATGAATTAGAGATAAAGCTAGTACATGTACCTAGTTTAATGGAAATGACCATGACACTGACTATTAACATTTGTAAGCCGTGGTTGGTTAGCTAAAAAGCCATTCCATGTGACAGCGTCTCCGTTGTAAACCTCGCCTCTCACCTCTGCGGGTTCGAATCCCACTGGGAGCTCGACTAGTAAGTGAGGAAATGTCGATTTTAAGGATGGCGGGAGGTGTACATTACTGGTTCTACCCAGGAAAAGTGGGTGGTCTGCCTCCACCACAAAATAATCGACCGTCATATACCGGTATAACCTTACATATGTTGAGAATGATGTAAAACACCATACAAACAAACAAAAAATGAGCTCCAGAACTCTCCGGATATAGAAATATAGAACAAAATAGCTATTCCTGAAAATTCTCATGCAAGTATTGTATACCAAACAAACAAATGAGAAAAATTTCCCCAAAACAGTGATCTAGCTGACATATGTAGGGCTTACATTGTCATCTTGCCTTACCTGCCTCTGACCTCTGTCAGTGTTTCATATATGGTTGTATTTTGATCAAACTTGGCAGCTGGGTAACCTAGAACATATTACAGGATGAGTTATCTGCCCATTGCAAATGTAAAAAATGGTGGCTTAGGCAATTTCTAAATACTTATTTGTTTAGAATGATACAGTAAATTAGTTTAGGTTGGTGATGGGGTGTGGGGTAGACATTTAGGGGTTGGGGATAGGACATTGATTTATTTTTAAATAAAAAGGCAATACAAGTGCCTTTAATCTATTGACACCCAATTTTAGTAACTTGAAAACCAGCATTTGACTGGAAATGCTCTGTTGTTTATTTTTCAATTAGATGGGTGCATGAATACCAAGACGCATGTATTAACAAGCTTGAAAGTTTTCTACGAGGGAAACTTAAAACACTGCCAGATAAAATGTGCCGCGCCAAGGCACTGCGGATGACATCGAAGGGTTCGAGACCGAAACTAGAACCCTCGAACAGCTTCGATTTACCCAAGCCTTACGATTGGACGATTGAAGACACGCCCATTATTGGGTCATTGGTGCGGTACCTTGAATAGTAGTTGACGTGAACTAATTACTGTGTAACTATACGATGTATGTCTATCATATTGACTTTTTCTTTTTAGTACTGGGAATGATAGCTGCAACTGGTTTTAGACCTTGTCTTGATACATTTTATACAATACTTTACAAAAACAATCATTTTACCATAGGGTATCGGAGCAATGATTGCCCCCGCCCCCTCCCCCTCCCCCACACCCACCAACACTTTGAAAAACAAAATGTAAAAAATCCAAAACCCATCTAAAATGCATTTATATATACAAATAATAATACAATTTTTTAAAATCCCTTCCCCATTTAATGTGACTCATTAAATGAGAAGAGGTGTGTGAAATTTTATTATTATATAGATAAAAGAATATTAGATGGATTTTAGATTTTTTTAACATTTTTTTTTTTTTGAAAGTCGGAGCAGGAGGTTGGGGTTTAAGGGGAAGCGAGGGGGTGGTGTGCGTCGATCTGCGCTTTTAACAAATATTTGATGAAAATAATATACCAGAAATAATAATGTAATGGGGTATATACCTTTTTTTGAACAGGACAGAAATGTTAAGAAAGTTATAAATATTAATTTTAGTATCAGTTGGGAATCTCCATTTTGTTATCGATTCTTTGTTTTATTGTGTTGGATTCCAAACTTAAACAGAATCATTCAAAATGTGTCCGATTATATACCCCATGTATCACATGATGGAAAAATTTCTCTTGATAGACTTACAGTAACTTTCATTCTTGTTTTTATTTCTGCCAGCTAGCTAAACAATGTCCAAATTCAGAAAAAGTTGACGTTTTAGAAAAAGTGTTAAAAAGGAAACACTTCCAAAATAACAACAGATTAGAAGTAGTGATTTGCCAACTGCTTAATGTCAGTTCATGACATAAACTTAAAGATTTTAAAGAAAAAAAATATGTTTGGATGCTCTAAAATGACGGATACGTTGAGCGCTTTCTAGAAAACAAGGCTGCTAGTTACAGGTTTCATGTTGTAGTAAAAAGAACGATGGTGTATTAGTAACCATGGCAACCGTGTTGAAGGTTATCATAGGTGAATGTGGTTGCCATTGTGTAGATTTCAGTAGTATAGTGTGTGCTTCAATTTTATTAGCTCTTCTAGTATAGTTATTAACCCTTAGCCCGCTATGAATGTATAATGGACTGTCCTTTCTTTAAATTTAGACTATTCCATATATGTTACAAAGGGGTGTTTTGGAGAAATGACTGATGAGCAGCTGGACATTGTAAACCCTGAGTAACTCGCAGGCTGATCTGGGTTTACAATGGACACAAAGGCTATTATAGTTGTGCTTAGCGGGTTAAGGTTAATAACTCCTGGTGGAATTTGCCTTCTTGCACTACTTACTAACAATAATGATTAAATAATGTTAAATTCTCTTTGATAAACAATACAACATTAATTTCATAAATAAATGTACTGAAAGAAAGTTGTCAAGGAAATTTAGAATTTTAAATTGATAAAAACAAAATGGCTGATACATATTTAAGTTTTGTTTTTGACTATCAGTCTAAATTTATTTTACTGCTTATGAATATATTTATGAATTAAACTTGAAAGATAAAGTTTTATCTCTAGGTCTGCATGTTTTTGAAATAGGCAACATATTTGACTTCTGATGAATACCTCTTTTGTAAAGCATCCAAAATTAAAATTTGAAAAATCTAAACAGAAAATTATCCAAATACATTTGTTAATATAAGAGATATAAAACGTACCGTTGTCAATAAAATAATGTTTTTATATGTTTTAAACGTACCTTCCTTAATGTAATGCTGTTGTTATGCCATAACCCAATTTACATAATTATACACCTTGTTTGGTATATTAATTAGTGTTCACTTTGGTTGCTGTGTTTGCCATTTACCATTTATTATACCTCACGTTTACACTCCTGTATAAACTGCCCATACCCCTAGCTTGAAGCAATTTTTACTGTTCACTGGTAAACAATTTTTACTGTTACACGATTGTGACATCACGGGAAGTATAAAAATTGGTTTTGGGTTTTTCCAATTAAGACACGCTTTGGGCAGTTGGAAATCGGTGGACGCTTATTAAACTACAGTTGAAGTTATGTCAATTGTAAGACGCTTGGTTTACCAAATGACAATTAACATTTTGTTACTTTAAATCAAAACTAGTAAAAAAATAATTGTTATTGGGATTTTTTCCCCCCTCGTATATTATAATTTTAATCAAAACAATTTTTGTTCGGTATAATAAAATAAATATAGCATTCCAGTGAGGGTGACAGTGGATATTGTCAACCTTCGGAAAAATAATTTCCTCAGGTTGACAATTATAATCCACTGTCACTCTCACTGGAATGCAATATTTATATATTATTTATTATTCTTTACATTTTTCTGGGCGAAAGATCAGAATTTATACATGAAAGAGATAAAGAAAGATTATTTAACTACTGGCCAAATGATTTTTTGACAAGATGGTGGGCATGTAATGAGCAGATGAGAGAGAGTGAAAAAACAAAACACGCCCACTATCAAGTGAAGCATTCTCTTGTAGTCAAACCCAGCAGTTAAATGATCTATTTATTATATTTTAAATCAGTTTGCATATGATTTAAACCAAAATAACTATGCTTTTGTTGAACGTTCTTGGCAAATGAGTTTTCTTGATGTCATGTATTACAGTTAGTTAATTATTTGTTCGGATTTAATTATTAATACAAGCGATTCATTATTATTCATCGGTGGGAAATAACAAGTTCAAATGAAGTGGATTCTACGTTCCCATGAATAGCTGACGTTGAGTCCGGACATCAGTAAAAAATGGTTAACGTTTACTCAAATGTTAAAAAAAAAAATAGAACATTGACCTTTTTGTACGCCATTTTAAGAAAAACATGTCTTATTGGATTTCATGTGTTATGCGGGTGAATATTGAATATTGACGATTTTAGTGTCTGCTCACAACATTAACAGCTTCAACAACAATATTCCAAATCGGGATGAAACTTGGGGACAATATTTATGGGCATAATATCTCGGCCAAGTTCGATAACATTGTACATGGTCATATAAATAGGAATTCCATATGTATGACGTGCGTATATTGTGTCAATTTGCCACTCTTGTTCTAAAATATACAAAACAGGGTTTTGAATGTAAAAAATAGTTTTACCCCTGCTTTCATATAAAAAAAAAAATCTTAAAAAACAGTTCTATAGTTTTTCATTAAGTCAGTTTTCTCGTGAATTATTTATTTTTAATACAAAAATAACAGTTGAATACAACTATATAGATCTATATTTATCCGCTAAAATTGGTGGGACTATACTGTTTTGGTCTTGTCCGTCCGTCCATTCGTCGTTTTTGCTCATATTCTCAAAATGCTTTCACAAATTACTTTCGTACTTTATTTGTTGTTACTAAGGTCGTACAAAAACATTATGTCATATTTCTGATCACCTGCGACCACAAGGTCAAGGTCACAAACTTGGAAGTTTTACGTTTAGTGAGGGCATTAGTCGGATATCTGACATTTCTAGCTGTTTATATTATATTTCTAAACTTTGTTTTATTTTGCTTGCCTTTGCTTGGAACATAGGTATATTTTCTTCTCCTTTCTTGAGTTTATATACTATACTGAACAAAAAATAGTTTAGCACGGTCTTTTGTGTATCTAGCTCAAAGAACCTGATTTTTTATTTCATAGTGTGAAGTATTTGATAACTTTGGCATGACAGAAGATGTTCTTGTTTTTCACTTATTATGTGTGATTCAAAGTAAGTATCAGAGTTATCTCCCATTTATATAGAACAACATATATCACATTAAAAATAAGAATATTATCAAGAACAGGGTTAAACTTTATTAAATAACTATTGTGGGTTTTGAGTGATAAAAAATGCAAAAACAATTGACATTAACCTTGTCATTATAATGAAATTACGAACCAAACGTTTAAATTTTAAAATTATCTCCCTTTATATTGAAATAAGAACGAAATTATAATTTCTGTAAAGCACGTAAATTAAAACATGTTGCTACTTTTTTCGCAGATATCGTTTAAAAGTAATGTCCTGCATATGCTTGTTAATTATATTATTAACGGCAGCTGAAGCATATAGCCTTGAATTTTAGGTTGTTTTTTTATTTATTTTTTTGAAAAGGGGGAAGCAGGGAGGTGCTACTGTTAGGGGAAATACGTTATTTTGTATTTTATGTTTGTAATGTTTTATATAGAGGATCTTACATGAGTGACTGTGTATTACTGATTTTAATAAACGAGTTTGATAAAATGATAGGATATGAGGCTCTTGCCGAGTATCCTATCAGTTTATCCAACGAGTTTATTAAAGTCGATAATACACAGTCACGAATGTAAGATCCTGTTTATCACATAACACACCTACGACGTGATAATTTCACATTAATGTTGTCAATTTTCCTTATATACGGCAGCAATTTGTAAGACAAATCATGACGTCATTTTGTTGTTTACATGACATCTCTACGTTACGCGGCTGTAAATGCGTTCGCCTTACAAATAATGCGACACCTTAAACCAAATTTAACGTTAATAACATTCATTTAATGAAGTAAGATTTCAAATGATGATAAAAAATTAAGGCGTCTGAATGTACCGTACGATATACCATGCAAACAATTGGGATTAAATGTTTTACTGTATACAAAGTTGAAACACAGTGATTGTAATACACTAGTATAAGTCATGGCTTTATTGTTCTCCCAGAAGCCATGTTGTGATAAATTGTTTTTGTGCTGTCTGTCTGTTGTCTGTCTGTCTGTCTGTCTGTCTTCTGTTTACATGTCACAATCTTTGTCCGAACTAGTTCTCCTTAACTCCTGGATGGATTTCAACGAAACTTTGCAGAGATGATCAGTACCAAGCCTAGTTATGCATAACATCGCCATGTTCCGATTGAATGATTTGGCCCTTTAAAGGTTTTGATACACAAACTTTGCCTGGAATAGTTCTCCTGAACCCCTAGCCGGATTTCAACAAAACTTTGCAGGGATGATCCGTACCAAACCTAGTTATGCATGTCATTGCCATGTTCCGATTAAATGAATTTTGCAGAGTTATGGCCCTTTAAAGGTTTTAGTACACAGCCATTGTCCGGACTAGTTCTCCTTAATCCCTTGCTGGATTTTATCGAAACTTTGATGATCAGTATTCCTGGCGGGATTTCAACAAAACTTTGCAGGGATGATCAGTACCAAGCCTAGTTGTGCATATAATTGTTGAATAATTTTTGGCAGAGGTTATAATGGCACTTTAAAGCTTTTAATACACAAACCTTGTCAGGACTAGTTCTCCTGAATCGCTGTCCAGATTTTAACGAAACTTGGCAATGGAGATCAGTACCAAGACTTCTTGTGCATGTCGTTGTCATGTTCTGGATGAATGAGTTATGGCCCTTTAAAGGTTTTGATATACAAACTTTTTCCCTCGACTAGTTCTTCTGGACCGCTGGCCGGATTTCAACGAAACTACCAAGCCTAGTTTTGCATATCGTCACTGTTTTCTGGTTGAATGATTTTTGGCAGAATTATGACCCTTTAAATGTTTTAATACATAAACTTTGTCCGGACTAGTTCTCCTGATTCCCTGGCCAGATTTCAACGAAACTTGGAAAGGATGATCTGTACCAAGCCTTGTTGTGCATATCTTCGCCGTATTCCGGTTAAAAAGTTATTGGCGGAGTTAAGGCCCTTTAAAGGTTTTAATACACAAATTTGTCCGGACTAGTTCTCCTGAACCCCTAGCCGGATTTTAGCAAAACTTGCCTAGCTATAGGATGTTCAATACCAAGCCTAGTTGCACATATTATCTTCATGTTCCACGTGAATGATTTTTTGCAGTTCATGGCCTTTTCCCCAGTGGGGTGTGGGGGGGGGAGGTATTCTGTTTTTAATAAAAACAACCTCTAGTTTACACAATCTGACTTGTAAAGGGGCAGAAATGTCCTTCTTTCAGGTTAAATGTACTCCAAATTGTATAAATTTACCTTTTACTTTTATTACATTCAAAATATTACTGGCTAATTAATAAATCAAAATGCTAATTTTAAACTTTGATAAAATCTTTAAGATGGTCATATGTCCCTTTAAAGATAAAAATCAAAGCCACTTTAATTCAATAATAAGAACATATTACTGTCACAGTCACTGTAAAAGTGTTAGAGTCTCTATCCCGCAAACAACAGGCAAATTATACAACAGATGTACACCATTTTAAACATACTGATGATATAGTATATAATTTTATCACATATACCCTTGTTAGCAGTGTCGAACACCCATTTAATATTCTATTGTATGACACACGTGTAATACAACCTGGAACGATTTTGATTGGTTGAGTTAAACCTGTAACACTACTTAAGTTTATTAACTGAAACTATTTTATTTATTACAAATTCACCCAGATCTGAGTCATAAACTTATTATTTGTGACAGCTTATAAAAATAATGCACGTTATACAAAACATTGTGGTTGGTTTGTTAAAAAGCTATTTTGTAAAGAGGTAAAACACGAACTCTTTTATACGCAACATCATGTGTGAGACGCGACGTTACAACGTCACATATTTTATGACGTTTTGGCGCTAAAGTGCGTCTGACGTCATGGCGGTTCTATGTCCATCTGAATTAATTTTTACTAATTTGATTGCAATGTTATATGATAAAAAGGATCTTAAACTCGTTCCCATTCCATATAAGATCTATGAAACTCGTTATGAATTATTTTTAATTTTAACTCGCCAAAAGGCTCGTTAAAAATAAAATAATTCATAACTCGTTTCATAAATCTTATATGAAATGGGAACTCATTTAAGATCCTCTATATATAACTTAACATATTTTGAGAATCCAAACTCTGTAGACACAATATAAACGGCTTTAACCAGATAGACCAACTCCCAAAACTGGAGCGTCGAATTAAGAGTTACCAACTCATAATTCATTTTTAGCATATTCAATAATGGGTATTTTAAGAAACAGTGTATAGACCTATACTTTTAATCAGCACATATACATTATTATATGACCTGAACACCTGGACAGAGTTTCGATAAACGGTTTTGTAATGTAATTTTTGCCATTATTTGACAAGTTAGTTTCTTTAAGTATATATTACTTTGATGAGTAAACAGGAAACTGTTTTCTCTTAAAGATGAATTGCCACCCTTTTTGTAGTATTATCAATTAAAAAATTTAACTCTTTTTAACATCATATGAACATTTTTTGATAGTCTCGGAGAGAAACATATATTGAAAAACGCTACTAAGTTGTATGTAAAAATAAGTATTATTAGCATGACGTAGATGCTACTTTTACAATTGCGTGACTGCACGGGAAAATGAGGTAAACTTGAATTGTATAGCTGCACAACTATTGCCAGATAATTGATAAATACATTTACTTGTGGATTAATTTTCCTGTTCAAAGTTTTCTACATCATGAAATAAAATCTTCTTCTCGCTATTCACAGATATTGCAATGTTTCAATTGTAAATATCTATTGTTGTGTATTGATTTCCATTTAAATAAACATAAAAATGTTCATGAAACAAAACATGGCCGGAGAACTTTAATATTTCTTTATTTACATACAGTTCCAATAGTTTTACATTCAATTTGTAAGATACAAAATACCTAAGGTACCATTTTTTGAAAATGCTATTGTTTGCATCTATAGTTCAGTTTATAAGACGGTATTTACCTGACATTCTTTAAGCTTTATACATAGATTCATACTGAAAAACACTTTTCGTAACTATCGATGTAGATAAGAAGTTCATAATTATTGACCATGACCTTTGAGACTCGGCGCATTGGCTGTGACCATCGATAGCTCAAACAAATATTGTTAGATTATATTTATTATGCCCCTGAAGGGAGGCATATAGTAATTGCAATGTCAATCTTTACATTAGTTTGTTCATTCGTTCGTCTATCCGAATTATTCATGTTTCAGCCATAACTTTGAAAGTACTGAAGAGAATTGCATGAAACTTTACAACAAGTTTAATCACAATGTGAAGGTATGTCATGTGCAAGAATCAGGTCAAGTGCAAGTCAGAGGTCAAAAAAACATTGCTGGGTGCATTTGTCACTTATCGTGACATTTCTTGTTTTGTAAATAAGATTGTTTATCACTAGACCTTGGATGGGATTGCTTTTCAGCTCCACATGTAATATTTTACGAGAGATATATCCCCCTTCCAAATTGATTGTTTTCTGCTCGATAACTCAATACAAATTGACATATTCTTCTAAAATTCATACGCAAAGTTTATATTATATATTCTGTGATGAATTATAGAAATTTCCCAGTTTGGGAAAATCTATAACATATCCCTTCCTCTACTGTGCTATCTCGCCTAGTGTGCAAGATAGCACAGTAGCCAAATGTTATGAACTAAACGATAGACGTCACGATATTACGTCACGAATTGACGTCATGATATTACTCCGCGATGTCGCCTCCCCAAAGGAGTGACAGAAGAAGGAATACTTGTGTCAAAAGACGATTGGAAAGAAATTCGTCACAGAATATATATTATATAGTTTAATTAACATTTTTGTCGTGATACTGGAAATAATTCACTCATGAGAAATATTCTTGCGATATAGAAACTTGTGCGAAAACGCACTCGTTTCTAAATCGCAAGAATCTTTCTCACTCGGGAATTATTTCCCGTATCACTTCAACAATGTTAATAAAACTCTATATATTCATTTGGCCTCATCTGGGATTGCTTTTTCATTTCCACATAACTGTAATAAGCAATTCCACACATTTGCCAATATTGTTACCTTGATCATAACATAAATGGTGCACTTTTGTGTGTTGCAGGTGGATTCATGATTATCAAGATGCTTGCGTTGACAAGCTTCTAAGTTTCATCCGTGGTCAAGCTGCAATGGAATTTGCACCTATTACTAAGGAGGGAGAACCAGTCAAGGGTGCCTTGATGAGGAAACATGTACCAGTCTGTAGCGTGGCAACTGACTTACAGAAGAAATCAGACGCCTCCAATAATGTTACTAGTTGATCAAGGAATGCTGGCACAAAAAAAAAGTGTTTTAATTGTTCAAACTGTCGGATTAAGTTTGTATGCAGTTATATTATGAATAATTAGACTGCCACCACCAAATGATTGGTTGATGACTAGTAGACTACTTCCTTAATTTAACATGTGGATACAGTGGGAAGACTGATATCTTGTAATTTGTTAGACTGGTTCATTCACATCTTCTTGATTTAAAACAAGGGGATACAGTGAATGAGTGCTATCAGGGTTCTCCCAACGGTTCTGTTTGCCGATGGGTAAAATGTCGGTGACTCTACACCTAATGTAGCATCGGTGGCCTCGTTATGACATAAGTTCAAAATGGCGACGAACATCATCAGTGAAACGTATATTCTGAAAATTTAATCCCAATAAAAATACCAGTGAATAATAAGAGTAAAATGTCTGAAAACTCAAACGTCCGGTTTTGATGTATAAAAATGGCAGGTATCCCCAGTCTTGCCATTTTGCTAATATGTCGGTAGCCAATGGTAACCTTGCATTGCCGTTGGTATGATATACTACCCATATCCGTTCAGAGTTTATTTGTTGCCAGTTGTAACATCGGTACCCACTGGTAACCATATGCTGCCATTGGTGGCCTTTGGTAACCCATGGCCATGGTGGTTGCCAATGGGAAAACCCTGAATGCACTCAATGTATGTGTGTACAAACCTCAGCAATAATTTTTAGAGTACTTGTATGCATCAATGATTTGCATTTCCTATGATCCATGTTAAATAATTCTATTTTTTGTGTGTTTTTTGTGAAACCGATATTTATAAATGATACCTATTATATTTGTCAACCTTGATATTTGATGATTTTTGAGGCTATCAGCCCCCTAATATTGCAACCCTCTGTTTGGTTGTATTCCGGTGTCCATGTGGATGAAGGGCGATACCCTCATGTTGACTTTAGCAATACATCTGAACTATAACCTATGCATGTTTTGTGTTAAGCTGAATTGTCTGCTTTCTTTTTTGTTATTTATTTTGGTGCCATTTTTTTAATTTATTAGTTATATGCTTTCATTTTCATCATTTTTGCTGGCACAGTATTTGCTATTTATTTGTCGACCTGCCATAATACACCATTTTATGCATAAATTTATGTTCAAATTTAAATCAAAATTTCATGTATTATTATTATAAGGCCACAAGGTCTTCCACAGAAATAACTAAAGGGATAGGGGTGATTAAATTTGAATATCACGGGGTGGGTGTAGGAGTGCGTTACCCTCGGGCGGCCGATATTTTAAGGGATCATAATTTGGTAAGATGCATTATTTAAAGTATTTTTCAACTGTAAATGAAAGGATTTTTAAGAAGTATAGTGTACAAGGCTCTACAAGCACTACAAGGGATAGGGCAGAGAGATTAAAGGATATGGAGGCAGTTAATGAGTAGTGGGGTGTGGGGTGGGTAGATTAAATAGATTTTAGAATTAAGGGATAGGGGGAATATGCTCTTAAATACCCTGTGGAAGGCCTTGGGCCACCCATTTACATTGTTGGTTTGCTGTTTCCATACCTACCAATGAAATAGGGCACTACCCAAATGTTTGTATAGAAAATCTGATGTATCATTGTTTTTGTTTATGCTATTTTTAAAATATTTGTGTTTTATTTCATAAGAATTTTTGATTGTTTTTGTCATATTATAAAAATCACCTGCCTTCCTATGCACTTCTGAAATCCTGTGTTGGGAAACTGCAAATTATCTTTTTGGATTGCCTTACTTCAAATGTTTATAATAAGCTTTTTAGCTCAGCACCACCTATGTATGAGTTTCTTTTATTATTCAGATTTTATATAGAAGGTATCGGTACCCAGTGTTTATAAGTAGACTGATCGCGATGTTTCCAAGTAGACTGGTACCTGGTGTTCACAAGTAAACTAGTACCTGATGTTTACAAGTAGACTGGTACCCGGTGTTTTCAGGTAATCTGGTAGCCAGTGTTTACAAGTAGACTGATACCTGGTGTAGACTGCTTCACTGCACATGTACCGTCTCACTCATACAAGCGACAGTCAAACGGCGATTTCTTTGCCGTAAATAACGGCTAAATAAAGCGCATTCCAACCATGATCATTGCCAATCGTCTGATCGACGTTCTATAAAAACATATACATGTATTGGGATTCACTCAGTATTGTTTACATAATGCAGACGGGTCACTTACATAAAGGAAGTAACTCGCGGGATATCTATAAACTGTGAAAATGGCTACGCCTTAAAAAAACAAAAACAGGTAAACATAATGGCGGACTTCTACTTCTACAGTCGTTTATATTTAAACGCTGTGTAGCAGTCTAATACCTGGTGTTCACAAGTAGACCGGTACCCAGTGTTTTCAGGTAGTCTGGTACCCAGTGTTTACAAGTAGAACGATACCTGGTGTTCACAAGTAGACCGGTACCTGATGTTTACAAGTAGAGAGATCATCTGCAATGCTTGCTTGTTTTCAAGACAATTGTCTAGGACAGTTCTTCTAAAAAAGGTTTGACACAGCAGCCATTTTACCGAGATTTTTTGGGAGAACCTGTCTGGTGGTTGCATTCAACTGTTTTCGAGGATAATTCTACTGGGAGGGCATGATGAGTGGTCATTCTAGGAGTTGTTTTTTGTTTTTGTTTGAGAACATCGTCAGTGTTTGTTCCGTGCAGATTTCCAGTGTTTGCTCTCTGTGTTTGTGTTTTAGGAGATTCCTTCTGCTGGGAGAACATCATCCTGGAGATAAAACAGCCCAAAACTTGGGTTTTAATTACTGTGAAGGCATTCATTAATTCTTCTACATGACCCTTCTTATGTACTTGATAACTCATGAAATTATATAATAAATAATAAAAAAAAAATGATTGGTTTTCCCAGGTTAAACTTTGTGATATATTAAATGTTTTAAAAGTAAATCCGGTAGTTACTTGTAGATATTGGTTTTTTTTTAGGAACAGACACCCATATATTCATTATTTGCTGTTATTTCTGAATCCAAAATGTGCCAAACCTGTATATGAGAAGTAAGATGCACTTTAACCCTTAACCGGCTACATGTATGTAATGGACTGTTCTTTCTATGAATTAAGACTATTCCATTTATGTGACAAAGGGGTGTTTTGGGGAAAATGACTGATCAGCAGCTGGACATTGTAACACCTGATCAGCCTGCGAGTTACTTGCAGGCTGATCTTGGTTTACAATGGCCACAAAGGCTATTATAGTCGTGCTTAGCGGGTTAATGGTTAAATTTGAATTCACCATAGATTTTGAAACGGGGCTTAAAATGCTGAAATTAACCCTGAAGCGGGGCTTAAAATGCTGAAATTAACCCTGAAACGGGGCTTAAAATGCTGAAATTAACCCTGAAGCGTAACCTCGGAAAACACATATATTACTATCCAGAATGAATGTCCTTGTAAATAAGGAATTATAAATAGGTTCTGTTGATTTTGATTCAAACATATTGTATTACCCATATTTGCATACAGCGTAATACCAAAATGTATAGAAATATAATCAAGAATATATCCCAAATCTAATTTTTTTTTTTTTTTAAAAATCAATGTTAATAGTTCCTATGACTGCATTGTGCAGATTTTGTAAAAACATGAGACATCGGGAATTAATATTTGCTTTTTAATTAAAAACATGGCAGTCCTTATTAATGATGCTTTTCTAAATTACTTAACACAATGTTGCACAATGTTGCTGTTTTAAGTACCGGTAAAGATAAAATATGTAAACTGTTCTTGGCATGAGTTACTTCCCTTTCTGAAGACAGAACCAGTATTGGGCTATTCTTGCATGCAAACAATATGCAGAGATGAATGTTTTCGAAATAATTTTGATGAAATGATATTGAGATTGCTGTGTAACCCATTAACCCTTAACCCTCTATATATATATATAATGGACTGTTCTTTCTTTGAATTAAGACCATTCCATTTATGTGACAAAGGGTGTTTTGGGGGAAATGACTGATCAGCCAGACATCGTAAACCCTGATCAGCCTGTGAGTTACTCGCAGGCTGATCTTGATTTACAATGGAGGCAAAGTATATTATAGTCGTGCTTAGCGGGTTAAGGGTTAAATATAATATTTCCCCTCATTTATCTGTTGTTATTTTCAACATATTTGTTGACACCATTATAAATACTACTTATACCAAATTAGATTTTGTTCATTACCCTCTGGGTGGTATTTGCTGTTTTTATATTGTCTCCACTATGCACTTGACTTCCGTAGATTTAATTTTTGGCCTACTGAATTAGGCTTTGAAGCAGTTTTTTTTTAAAACAATATGCAATGTTGCTGCAACATTCAATATGTCAATATGTTTGTTTGTGTCGAGGAATCCTTTTTGTATTTTACTTTCACTTGATACTTGCTGTTGAAAAAAGTGTCTAATTTCGATCAACTTCACTTTTCAAGGAGGAAGAATTAAATTGAATTGAATTGGGTTTTAAGGTGCACCGATACATGTAAGGTTATATGGCACCTAACGGGAATGAAAGTGCCAGGCTCATCCTCCATTTACATGAAGATAAAATATGTAGAATGGGCCTGGAACCTTCTTACCTGCAAAACTGCCGAGTTGCTGCAAATTCTATTGTAGACACTCCATTTACGGTGGAGCCACGTTTCCACATTCGCATGCTCAAGAAGAAGAGCTACTGCACACATAACCAATGTGAAAACATAACCAATAGAAAATGGCTATTCCACTTTCTAAACATACATTAAGAGTAGTTGTCTCTCTTGCACATTTTTAATTATTATCAATGTCCCGAGGCATGATATTGTTGGTACTATTGTGATGGGAAAATAATCGAAATATTCTACATGTAAATATAAGAGTGATTTGCATGTTTCCATGTTTATGCAGTTTTTTAAAAATGCTGGTACGGAATGGCAAATTACCATCAAGCAGGTTTCATGGAATTCGCCATTTACTGCAATTATTTAAAACCACATATATGCCGTAAAAACGTGAGTCCATCCTTAAAATGTTAATGTTATTGTTCAATTTTGTAGCTGTTTTACTATTCTGTGTCCAATTAACTGCACCAAAGACTTGCCAGACTAAAACAAATGTTCAAAAGAGCCTGTGGAGTGGATTTTATCACACTAACAAAGTAATTGTTGTATATTTGAACTAATTATTGTCATGAAACTTTATACATTTCCTCATCAAATATCCAATGCAGATTTATACCCCTTTTTCATAAACTTTTTAATCTGCTCCATAATTCATGAAGGATTTCACCCCCTATCTTCAAACTTTATAATTTGATAGTAAGCACATGGCAGGTGACACAAGTGTTTGGTAGAACACCCTTCTTGTATAGTAATGTCATGTTTAGTAAACATATATCGGAGTCGATTTATAAAATTCAGTGTGAATTTACTATCTACGCGAAATCCTTATCTTTATGTAATGATAACCATGCTAAGATTTTCATTCTAGGACGGTCTTCCTCCACCAGTGGAAGCTGGAAAGTCGCCATATGACCTTAGCTGTTGGTGCGACTATAAAATCCAATTCAATTCATTCTAGGACAGTATGTGAGTGGTTTTAAGGTGTCAGAATTTCGTTTTACAGCAACGCGGTAAACAAAATTCTCATACTGTTAAACCACTCGCATACCATCCCAGATTGAAAATATAACAATTCTCATACTGTAAATACTGTAAAACCACTCGCATACCATCCCAGATTGAAAATATAACAATTCTCATATGCATTAGAATAGACTTTTGTTTGTTCCAATCTTTTCTGTTTGTGGTAAAATTGACCTGGCATTTGTGACGTGTCTGACAATCAATAAATCTTTATCCTAATTTATTCTGTATACATTACGTGGTCCCGCCTTAATTCCATTAAGCGATTGGAAAGCTTATATTAGCAGGATTTTATAACAGATATTTCGACAATAAAACATGTTTAAAAAACGTTTTTTACTGATCAAAGAAATGTGATAACCTGTTTAAAATTACCTATATTTTTTTTTAATTTTACAATATGCAAACTTTTTGAGCCAAAATTTAGGTTTTATTTGATACCCCAGCCAACCCCGTTTTTGCTTCTTGGAGAAGGGGTTGGATGGGGTATGAAAGTTAATACTCAGACCACGTAATGTTTCACTTTACTTTGATCACCATAATGAGACTGTGGTTAAATAATTAAGTATTATTTTATTTCATTTATATATTTGAAACAAAACAGTTCTTTACAAAATATATTTAGATTTTATAAAAATTTGATTGAAAAGAATAATTTTTAATAAACGTTCTACACCATGACTCTTGTGATTTAGAACAAATTTCCCATTTTCATCAAAAAAAACATATAACAACTGTTGCTTGTATTACTAATGCACTGGACACAAAAATCTGATTGGTTGACATTTAAAGATTTGCATAAACCTTCAGAAATAAAGTTGTGCAGTGTTAATCTGTCAAAAACGCGATGTCATTTATTTCAATGTGTCAATAAAACTCAAAAAATATGAAATGCATTAGAAACAGGTTTATATAAGCGGTACTGAAAATTATGACTTTTGCAACAGTATATCAGCCATTTTAACTACAGGAAATTGTCACTTTTAAGTAGCAAATTTGGCATGTTTAAAACATCATTACCTGGTCCGAGTATTAACTGTCCTACCCCATCCAACCCCTTCTACAAGAAGCGAAAACGGAGTTGCTGGGGTATGAAATAGAACCTTATTTTCAGCTTAAAAAGTTTGTATATATTGTAAAATTAAAACATTTAATAGGTAATTTTGAACGGGTTATCGCATTTTTTCAGTAAAAAATGTGTTTAAGCATGTTTTATTGTCGAAATATCCGTAAATCCTGCTAAGATAAGCTTTCCCATCATTTAATTAATTAATGCGGGAATGGATAGCTAGTCGTCTGTACGAAAAGCTAATTTTACTTTAAAGAAATGTTTGTTCATAGCTAGCGTAACATTACTATAGTTTAAGAAAAAACTACAAAATATTTTGAAAATAAATACAATTTCAACTAATCGAATCGAGTTTTAGCAAGAATTGACAAAATAAGACAAGTTTTTTTAGTTGTTTTGATGCATTAGAATGCATAAAACATACTTAAAGTTTGCCTTGTCCCTTTATCACTATTTGTTTTGTTTCATTTCATTTCTTTTGTTTATTTCATGTACATAGGCAATTTTGCCATGTGTAATAACCATATGATGCATTCTCATATAAAGGCAAGTTTGCCATATATAATAACCATATGATGCATTCTCGTATAAAGGCAATTTTATCATATATAATAACCATATGATGCATTCTCATATAAAGGCAATTTTGCCATATATAATAACCATATGATGCATTCTTATATAAAGGCAATTTTGCCATATATAATAACCATATGATGCATTCTCAAATAAAGGCCGTTTTGCCATATATAATAACCATATGATGCATTCTCATATAAAGGCAGTTTTGCCATATATAATAACCATATGATGCATTCTCATTGTTAATATAAATGAAAGCTCGATCAAGTTCGAAAACCAGCCATATCGGACCAGTAACATCGGAGTTATGGCCCTTGATTTACTTCAAAATGATATATTTTGTCTCGTTAAGACGATAGGGCCTTCATTTTTCATCCGATCTTTACCAAACTTCATCAGATTGTTAATGTCTATAAAAGCTTGGTCAGGTTCGAAAAACAACCAGATCGGCCCAGTAACAGCGGAGTTATGGCCCTTGATTTTGTTAAAAATGCTATAATTTGCCTCGTCGTACGATAGGGCCTTCATTTTGCATCTGATCTTTGCCAAACTTTACCAGCTTTTACGACTGTCTTTTTTATATTATTATTAATTTTAATTATTATTATTATTATTTATTTTTTTTCGTATTTTTTTTTTTTTCATATTTTTTTTATTTGGAAATTATTCCTTTTTATATATATATATGTATATATATCTTTTTTTTTAGCTCTATGTTGGACCAGTCTCACCAGTAACAGAGGAGTTATGGCTCTTGATTTAGTTAAAAATGCTATATTTTACCTCGTTAATACGGTATGGCCTTCATTTTTCATCTGATCTTTACCAAACTTTACTAGATTCTTTAGTTATGGCCCTTGATTTAGTTAAAAAGCTGTTTTTTGCCCGAAACTTTCAAAAAAACGTAAATGGCAGTCACTCGCTTCATTGATGTTATAAGAGCCATGTTAGCCAGTAGAGCGTCCACAGGCCCTCTTGGGCCTCTTGTTTAAACACATGTTCATACGATTCTCATGGAAAAAAAACACTTCTACTTCTATGTGATTCTCATATGATACTTATACGACTCTTATATGAAAGGTTTTATATAAGAATAATGTACTGCTCCTTTTATATAAGTATCATATACTAAGGTATCATATGAGAATCATATAAGACTCATATGATAATTATAAGTGGCAAAACTGATAGTGTAGTGTAGCAGGCATGAGAATAAATTCTATAAAATAAAATAAAGGTGCATTTAAATTGTTGGAGATAAGAGTAGTTTTAACAGGATTTATTTACATTTAATTTGCCATATACGCAAAATGGCAATTTAATAAATGAGCTATCTAAACTTCTGAGTTTATTTCAATATTTTGTTGTTTTGCACAATAGGCAGTATAAGAAATACTATACTTTTTTTTTAGACGTAGTTATAGAATAAAGAAACAAGATTTATTCATATAGTTATGTTTGAAGAAGTGGAAATAGATTCTATTATAGATATACACACGTGTTGTTTTTGGGTTTTGTTCCATGATTAGCCCCATGTGGTTCCGGGGGCCCCGTTTGGTTACAGGGCAAAGAATAGGGCCACTGCAGATCCCGTTGGAGGGGAAGGCAGAGGGGTAGAATCCTCCCCTCATGTTCATTTTATCATGTTTTGTTCATGCTCATTTAAGGTTTTCATCATGACCCCTGCATTGTTTCAGGTGCCATTTCGCTCATATCACTAGAGCAGTGGCAGAAAAACTATAAAATGGTGTGTCTACGACTACGAGTACAATATAATTTGCAGCAACTCTGCAGTTCAGGGTGAGAAGGTCCTAGGCCCGTTCTCCATATTTTATCTCGATGTACGTGGAGGATGAACCTGGCAAGGTCATTCCTGTTAGGCGCCGTATAACCTTTCATGTCTTGGTGCGCCTTAAAACCCAGTTCAGTTCAATTCAATTGTTCCATGATTATTCTTAAAGCAACATCGGTAGCTCAGTGGATAAGGCTTGGCTTTAGAGCTGCAGACCTCTGCTCTGCATGGGTTCGCTCACTGGCACTTCATCCTTCATCTCATCTCCCTCAGAGGTTGCTGACCCAATATAACATAATTATGATGTGATGTTAAACAACATTTCGTTTATTTCCATGACTATTCTAAGTACATTCTAATACACTGCCTTCATCCATTTCATATAAAGGTATATATACAAATAATTTTAAATCCAGTGCTTGACCCACAATTACCTGTTCATTGAAGTTATACCTTGACCCACAATTACCTGTTCATTGCACTTAAACCTTGACCCGCAATTACCTGTTCATTGAAGTTGTACCTTGACCCGCAATTACCTGTTCACTGAAGTTGTACCTTGACCCGCAATTACATGTTCATTGCAGTTATACATTGACCCGCAATAATCTATTCATCGAAGTTATAACGACCTGCAATTACCTGTTCATTGAAGTTGTACCTTGACCTGCAGTTAACCTGTTCATTGAAGTTGTACCTTGACCCACAATTACTTGTTCATTGAAGTTATAACTTGACCCACAATTACCTGTTCATTGAAGTTATACCTTGACCCGCAATTACCTGTTCATTGAAGTTCTACATTGACCTGCAATGACCCACAATTACCTGTTCATTGAAGTACCTTGACCCGCAATTACCTGCACATTGAAGTCATACCTTGACCCCCAATTACCTGTTCATTGAAGTTATACATTGACCCACAATTATACATTGACCCACAACTACCTGTTCATTTAAGTTATACCTTGACCCGCAATGACAGGCACTTACCTATTTTTTGAAGTTATAGCTTGATCCACAATTACCTGTTCATTGAAGTTATACCTTGACCCGCAATGACCCACAATTACCTATTCATTAAAGTTATACATTGACCCGCAATTACCTGTTCATTAAAGTCATAACGACCTGCAATTACCTGTTCATTTAATGTGTACATTGACCCACAATAACCTATTCACTGACGTTATAACTTGACCAGCAATTACCTGTTCATTAAAGTCATAACGACCTGCAATTACCTGTTCATTGAAGTTGTACCTTGACCCACAATAACCTATTCACTGACGTTATAACTTGACCAGCAATTACCTGTTCACTGAAGTTAAACCGTGACCCGCAATTACCTGTTCATTGAAGTTATACATTGACCCGCAATTACCTGTTCATTAAAGTCATAACGACCTGCAATTACCTGTTCATTGAAGTTGTACCTTGACCCACAATAACCTATTCACTGACGTTATAACTTGACCAGCAATTACCTGTTCATTGAAGTTATACCGTGACCCGCAATTACCTGTTCATTGAAGTTATACATTGACCCACAATGACCCACAATTACCTATTCATTGAAGTTGTACCTTGACCCGCAATTACTTGTTCATTGAAGTTATACCTTAGTTTAAACTTATTTATTTTACATCGATTGTAACGAAAGCTCTATAAACTTATTTGAATCACTCTCGATGTCTTCCTTGGTAGAACCAGTACTAAGCAATGCAGATAAAGTGTCTTGCTCAGGGACACAGCTCATATGGAAATGACGGGAATCGAACCCACGACTTTTGGATCATGGGTCCAACGCTCTACCACTAGACCACAGCGCTCCACATTGAAGTTATACCTTGACCTGCAATTACCTGTTCATTTAAGTTATACATTAACCCACAATTATCTGTTCATTGAAGTTATACCTTGATCCGCAATTATACATTGACCCACAATTACCTGTTCATTGAAGTTATACATTGACCCGCAATTACCTGTTCATTGAAATTATACCTTGACCCGCAATAACCCACAATTATCTGTTCATTGAAGTTATACATTGACCCACAATGACCCACAATTACCTATTCATTAAAGTTATACCTTGACCCGCAATGATCCACAATTACCTGTTCATTGAAGTTGTACCTTGACCCGCAATTACCTGTTCATTGAAGTTATACATTGACCCGCAATTACCTTTCATTGAAGTTGTAGTTTGACCCGCAATTACCTGTTCATTGAAGTTATAAATTGACCCGCAATTACCTGTTCATTGAAGTTATACATTGACCCACAATGACCCACAATTGCCTATTCATTTAAGTTATACCTTGACCCGCAATGACCCACAATTACATATTCATTGAAGTTGTACTATGACCCGCAATTACCTGTTCATTGAAGTTATACATTGACCCGCAATTGCCTGTTCATTTAAGTTATAACGACCCGCAATTACCTGTTCATTGAAGTTGTACCTTGACCCGCAATTACCTATTCATTGAAGTTGTACCTTGACCCGCAATTACCAGTTCATTGAAGTTATAACGAGACCCACAATTACCTGTTCATTGAAGTTGTACCTTGACCCGCAATTACCTATTCATTGAAGTTGTACCTTGACCCGCAATTACCAGTTCATTGAAGTTATAACGAGACCCACAATTACCTGTTCATTGAAGTTGTACCTTGACCCGCAATTACCTATTCATTGAAGTTATACCTTGACCCGCAATTATACATTGACCCACAATTACCTGTTCATTGAAGTTATACCTTGACCTGCAATTACCTATTCATTGAAGTTGTAGTTTGACCCGCAATTACCTGTTCATTGAAGTTATAAATTGACCCGCAATTACCTGTTCATTGAAGTTATACATTGACCAACAATGACCCACAATTACCTGTTCATTGAAGTTGTACCTTGACCCGCAATTACCTATTCATTGAAGTTATACATTGACCCACAATTACCTGTTCATTGAAGTTATACCTTGACCTGCAATTACCTATTCATTGAAGTTGTAGTTTGACCCGCAATTACCTGTTCATTGAAGTTATAAATTGACCCGCAATTACCTGTTTATTGAAGTTATACCTTGACCCGCAATTACCTGTTTATTGAAGTTATACATTGACACGCAATGACCCACAATTACATATTCATTGAAGTTGTACCTTGACCCGCAATTACCTGTTCATTGAAGTTATACATTGACCCGCAATTACCTGTTCATTGAAGTTATAACGACCCGCAATTACCTGTTCATTGAAGTTATAACGAGACCCACAATAACCTGTTCATTGAAGTTGTACCTTGACCCGCAATTACCAGTTCATTGAAGTTATAACGAGACCCACAATTACCTGTTCATTGAAGTTGTACCTTGACCCGCAATTACATATTCATTGAAGTTATACCTTGACCCGCAATTATACATTGACCCACAATTACCTGTTCATTGAAGTTATACCTTGACCTGCAATTACCTATTCATTGAAGTTGTAGTTTGACCCGCAATTACCTGTTCATTGAAGTTATAAATTGACCCGCAATTACCTGTTCATTGAAGTTATACATTGACCTACAATGACCCACAATTACCTGTTCATTGAAGTTGTACCTTGACCCGCAATTACCTATTCATTGAAGTTATACATTGACCCACAATTACCTGTTCATTGAAGTTATACCTTGACCTGCAATTACCTATTCATTGAAGTTGTAGTTTGACCCGCAATTACCTGTTCATTGAAGTTATAAATTGACCCGCAATTACCTGTTTATTGAAGTTATACCTTGACCCGCAATTACCTGTTTATTGAAGTTATACATTGACACGCAATGACCCACAATTACATATTCATTGAAGTTGTACCTTGACCCGCAATTACCTGTTCATTGAAGTTATACATTGACCCGCAATTACCTGTTCATTGAAGTTATAACGAACCGCAATTACCTGTTCATTGAAGTTGTACCTTGACCCGCAATTACCTATTCATTGAAGTTGTACCTTGACCCGCAATTACCAGTTCATTGAAGTTGTACCTTGACCCGCAATTACCTGTTAATTGAAGTTGTACCTTGAGCCGCATTCCTATAATTTAAACATATTTTATTGCCAATATATAATCGCAAAAGGGTTGGGCTACACGTTCTTACAACATTAGTTAATGCCCTTCCCGACAAAATAGTATACACACAATGTTAGACAATTACATAGGTAAATATATATAACTTGCACATAATATCATGATTAGAGAAAAGGTAGTGAGAAAGAAAAACTAGGAACTAGTGAAGAAAAAAGGAAAAAAGAAGAAGTATAGAGATTGTGTCAAGTTCGAAAGAAGAGAGTCAATCAGCATGAGATGCAAAAGTAAATCTAAATCTAGGCAAACCTCAGTGTTTCTCTTATGTACATTTGCACTGCTTCGAAGAGAATTTGATTATCGTCATCCGACAAGTGTTCGCGACCAAAAAGTATTGTATTTAAATTTAATGGGTGAAATGTACGAGTCGACTGAAACAAACGAAGCCGTTGTGTACGAAATAAGTTACAGTTGAAAAAAAAGTGTTCAGCGTCTTCTACTGCAGAACCACAATCGCAATTGTATGATTCTCGTAAATGGTTTAAATAAAGATTATTATTAAGGTTACTGCAATAATTTCGTATTCTGGCATGTAAAACAGCAAATAATCGTTGGCCAGTTAAGTAGTGTGTAGGAACTTTTGAGCTTGAAAAAACAGAACTTAAAAGTTTCCTCTTGAACATCGATATAGATTCTGAATTGCGTATATCTATTGGTAAGTTGTTCCAGAGATTGAGAGATGAAGGTACAAACGAGTTATTAAATATTTCAGTTCTACGAACAGTAGTGGCATAATTATCACTATTTCGAAGGTTGTAAGAGCTCACTTGTCCTACCAATTGTGGGAACAGATTTGAAATATAGTTTGGAGTTGTTCCATATTTAACTTTGTATACTGTAATAAGCTTTTGCAGTTTTCTCCTATCGGAAAGAGAAATCCATCCTATTTCAGCTAATAAATATGATGTATGGATACAGAACGAGTTAGTCCAGTTACTATGCGGGCTGCTTCATATTGTAATTTTTCCAAAGTATCTTTTTCGTATAAGGTACAACCGTCCCATGTATTGGAAGCATACTCAAAGATTGGACGCATATAGGATAAATAAATCTGATTAAGTGTTCTTCGAGATACTTTATATATAAGCATTCGCATTAATCCTAATACCTTTGTTGCGGAAGCAACAACATTTTTGATGTGATCGTGCCATTTTCCATTATGACTAAGCGTTAAACCTAGATGTTTATGGTGATCAACAAATGTCAACTGGATATCATTAAGGTATAGAACTGGAAGACGATAATCTTCAGATAAAGAAAAGAACATTGCTTCTGTTTTATTGGGATTAAACTGGACAAGCCATTGGTTTGACCATTCAGTAATCATGTGTAAGTCGTGGTTTAAAATACCTTCCATGTCATCTATATTAGATGTGGAAATTGCTAACGAACTATCATCAGCAAATAAACGAGTAATACTAACCATACTTTCAACAATATCATTTACGTATATTAAAAATAAAAGGGGCCCCAGAACAGACCTTTGGGGAACCCCGGCAGTTACAGTTTTTAACGTTGATGATGAAGGTCCTACACACACTCAATGCGATCGGCTTGAAAGATAATCTGATATCCACGATAAAAACTTACCATCAATACCATGTTGCTTTAATTTAAATAAGATACCTTTATGCCAAACACGGTCAAAAGCTCTAGATATATCATTAAAGACAATGCACGTAAATTGTTTAGCATCGAATGCCTGACATATATGATGATACATATGGACAAGTTGGTAGGTTGTAGAATGACCCGGCAAAAAACCTGATTGATTCTTGAATATAAGATCATGCATGTGTAGAAAATTATATACATGTTTAAAAACTATTCTTTCCATGACTTTGCCTACACAACTCAACAACGAAATTGGTCTATAATTTATAGGAATACTAGGATCCGCTTTTTTTAACAATGCCATTACCATGGCACATTTCCATAAGTCAGGGAAAACACATTCATTTAATGATCTGTTAAAAAGCATATGTAACGGTTTTGAAATTGTATATACAGTTTCCTTCAGCATTTTATGACTAATTTCATCCTCCCCACATGCTTTGTGTATCTCCAAAATCTTAATAACATCTACTATCTCGCTATCTTCAATGAAATTATTTTCTAGTTTTTCACCAGTTTTCGGTATAAAATTAGGTAGTTCAACATTTGAATCATCAACTGAAGCTATTGAAACAAAATAATCATTTAAGCAATTTGCTTTATCTTGGTCAGTTATTGAGAATGACGTATCGCCATTTGGTAATGTCGTTTTTAAAGGAGGAATGGTTTCAGCGTTTTTATTTGACTTAATAAAATATTTCAAGAGTTTCCAATATTTTCGCCTGTCAGTGATACTTGATTCAGTAATTGTGTCTTCAATACTGCTGAAAAAGCGTTCTTTCGCATGTGTTTTAAGATTGTTGACTTTATTACGCAGACGTTTATAAGCGGTCAGGTCGACGGAAGACTGAGTGCGCGTAGCTTTTTTTTTCTGGCGATCAGGCTGTCTCGCAATTCCTATTCATTGAAGTTGTACCTTGGCCCGCAATTAACTATTCATTGAAGTTATACCTTGACCCGCAATTACCTATTCATGGAAGTTATACCTTGACCCGCAATTACCTATTCATGGAAGTTATACATTGACCCGCAATGACCCGCAATTACCTATTCATTGAAGTTATACCTTGACCCGCAATTACCTATTCATGGAAGTTATACCTTGACCCGCAATTACCTATTCATTGAAGTTGTACCTTGACCCGCAATTACCTATTCATTGAAGCTATACCTTGACCCGCAATTACCAGTTCATTGAAGTTATACCTTGACCCGCAATTACCTATTCATTGAAGTTATACATTGACCCGCAATTACCTATTCATTGAAGCTATATCTTGACCCGCAATTACCTATTCATTGAAGCTATACCTTGACCCGCAATTACCTATTCATTGAAGTTATACCTAGACCCGCAATTATCTATTCATTGAAGCTATACCTTGACCCGCAATTACCTATTCATTGAAGCCATACCTTGACCCGCAATTACCTATTCATTGAAGTTATACCTTGACCCGCAATTACCTATTCATTGAAGCTATACCTTGACACGCAATTACCTATTCATTGAAGTTGTACCTTGACCCGCAATTACCTATTCATTGAAGCTATACCGTGACCCGCAATTACCAGTTCATTGAAGTTCATTGAAGTTATACCTTGACCCCACAATTACCTATTCATTGAAGCTATACCTTGACCCGCAATAACCTATTCATTGAAGCTATACCTTGACCCGCAATTACCTATTCATGGAAGTTATACAATACAACTATTTACAGTTGTTATTTGTTTTTGGTATAAAACAACTTCATATTTTCATAAACAAAGTGTTTTTAGTCAATTCTTAATTGTGTTACACAACATGACTTCTAGGAGTGCAATAAAGGCATGAGTTTCTCGTAATACACTTGACATCATTAAAGTGAATCTACGGTGTCACATCGTAGTAATGTCATGTGATAAATAGAATCTGACATTCGTGACTCTGTATTATTGACTACTCGTTGAATAAAAATAATACACAGTCACTTATGTTAAAGGGGTTGATGCGCTATTTTCAAACACGATTTGTTTAAAAGAGGTCTGAAAAACTTGAAAAAATCTGAAAGAATTATCAAAATGCCATGAAAAATAAAGGAGATATGACCAATTGAAAATTTGCAAAGAACATAAATGGAGGCGGCCATCTTTGAATGATGACGTCATCGCGCCTTTTTACCATATATGACATATGGACAAAATACATTTTAAAGCAAAGAAAATCACTACAAATGGCTTAAAAATAAATATACAGATGTAAAATGTATAAATGGTATGCTTATTTTTCGTTTGCATTGATTTTCTTTGCTTTAAAAGACAGATTGTCGATATGCCATATATGGTAAAAAGGCGCGATGACGTCATCGTTCCAAAATGTCTGCCTCCATTTAGGTTTCTTGCAAATTTCCAATAGGTCATATCTCCTTTATTTTTCATGGCATTTTGATAATTCTTTCAGCTTTTTTCACGTTTTTCAGAGCCCTTTAAAATGAACATTGTTTGAAAATAGTGCATCAACCCCTTTAAGATCCTCTATGTAAAATCCAGTATTGTTTATTTAAAAAATGTTTTAGGTTATAATAGCGTAAATGAGTCTCCATTGCCCTAGTTAGAATGTTGACAACCTGTTAAAAACTCAAACCTGGTTAGAATTCTGGGAAACTTACTTTACCATGCAAATAAACATGTCTGCTATTAAACATCAGGTTTAATACCTAAGAAACATTTCTTCAGTTGTATACTAACACCGGGTCAAAGGTCAAAGCTATTTTTACCCATTGCAATTTCGTACCCTGTCTACTTTCACTTCTGAAATTTATATAAAAAACTGTCAAAAACATGATGAGCTCCCTTTTCAAATATCAACAACATGTCCAGAACACAGTTACAGCCAAAAAATAACAGGAAACTGCACTAAAAAAAGGTTTTAAAGAAAAAAAATATTAGCACTCTTTAATACAGAACTACTTTCGATTGCACCAGGCAAGCACATCCGGCTGATTTAGTGGAATTAAACCTTTAAGTACATGTAGGTCTGCTGGTCAATGTCCAGTAGGACTTATGTCAGGGTATGTGTTGTCCATCGTCTGTATTGTATTATCGTAACCCTGATCTACTTTTAAAATATAAAAGTAATTTAAGAACGCTTCTATGGTGATGTGATTTACAAACTTTGAAAGATCCTTGGTCATAATCACTTTCATACAATCTTTTTTAAACTTGTTAAACAGTTTATCAAAAGTGGTTATGACCGTATCATTTTGCAACGCCCTGCATATTTAGTGGTTGACCCATTTACAGTTCGCCACTGTGCTTTCCTCTTTGATGTGCGATGACCGGACCCTATGATGCCGTCTATATCTAAATCCCCAAAGGACGGTAGAGTTTGATAGTTGTCTGCAGTCTTGTCTTGTCGTACCCTTAATGGTTTGTTTTCTTGTTGCTCCGGCTTCTGCCAAGTCACTGAGTACTTGCTTCGTGACTTTCTATGCTTATTTATACGTAATCATCTATGTGTTATACTTATATTGCCTATTAATACTGCCTTGTTTGTTAGAAAATATAACCTGGCGAGGATATCTTTATCTACACTGTTCCGTTTTACTAGGACGACAAATGGGTAAGATTTGATGCACCCTAGAACCTCATTTAAACCACAGCGGCCTTTTTTGCCATTGACCGTTCCAAGGCGGTAGCCCTATTGTCAATCATTTTATGTTTGTGGTGTCATAGCTTGGCCTTTATACATCTTTGTAGTTTTTGCTTGTTTCTGTGCTTGTTTGTGGTTGACTATGGTCCTTGAATGTACATTTCCTGTTCGACTTTTATATTTACTTGTGTTACTATGTATTCAGCAATTAGAGCTATAAAACATTTGCAAGGGAATTTGTGTAAACACTAGTTAATATTATCAAAAATGTTTTTCAGTATTCATGTCTTTAGTTCTGCAGCCTTTAATAGCTGTGCATCCTATTTTACTTTGGTAAGTCACACGGATGAGAAATGACAACAACATAATGAATAATTATTAATATTTATTCCTATAGTATGAATATAATAATACTGTTTTACAAATTGCACATTTACGAGGGCTGTATTTATTTATAATATACCATATTTGGCCATACAAACTATGAAACTGTATTGTAAAGCGGGAGAGTGTGGATATGTTAATATAGTACCTGTTCTATATTTATAGTTTGTTTGAACTGTATTGGGATATATGCACGAGTTCTGCCGCGTATTAATATTGCGCGACTTTAGGATCGCAATACTTATCCGCGAAAGAACTCGTGCATATATCCCAATACAAATGTAATAACCTTGTTATTGCATACGCATTTTTAATATATATCAAACAAGAATAATTAGAACAATAACGTAGGTTTTACATTTTTTTTATCAGCAACATTTATTTGAAACAAAAATATGTTCGTAACATTGTGGGCATTTTACACAATGAAACCAATATACTATGGTTTGTTTATTTTACTTGACATATTTCCTGTGACGTAATATATGAAATCTACATGACACTACATACATTGACCAATCCGAACGAGTATGCAAATGTAGTTCCAAGTACATTACACACCCAGTATTACTTTACAACACGTCGGATATGGGAGAACATTGACGTTTCTAGTTACATGGAAAGTAAATGGAGTTTGCAAATGCCTTTGTAATAAATATATACTGCTACAATTATACATACAGGATATGGCTCTCAAGGCACGTGAAACAAAGACTTTACATCCCCTCCGATGTAAGCGCAACAGGACGTGTATTTATACTATTTTCACCCACTGGTTTGTGTGGTTAGGAATGAGAATTTTTACCATTTACCTCATATCATCCATTATTACTAATCGAGAATAATTCACTTTTCGCTCAGATCAGTGTTTCGAACACCTGTCCTTATACACTACACATGTAGTTGGTGAACGAACCCAAAAGACCAAATTGCCATAAATAGCATACATATATTCCGGTGTTATGTGTTTTAGACGGCGTAAGCATTTATCTAATTGCAGATTACAAAAACAAATTTATTTCAAATTCGAATAAGTTTCACTGGAACTGAAATATGTCACAAAACGTTCATGTAATAAACATGTGAATGTATTCGATCTTAGCATGTTCACATTTTAAACATTATGGAGGGTACCCATCGTGCATGTCCGGTGAACTACGTCATATGTTTTTGACGGTGTTCCTAAATTGCATATAATTATAGTTTTTACTAAAATATTACGCTATAAAAACTAGAAATTATAAACTTACTTCAAACTCGTAAAGATACATATTCCTTTATTGAAAGGAATTTCACAGAAAGACTGTCTAAGACTCCTTTGCATCCTGACCACAAAAAGGTATCCCCGAGACCGACTTCTTTTTAATGTTTTTTACAGAATCATACATGCACCCATCTGCAACATGTGTCACATTGACCCGAAAAGTATCAGAAACTATTAATTGTTGCATACAACACACCTTTTAAGATTGTTTTCGCAGCGTACATACTGTACTCTGACGACGGAAACAAACATGGAAACGTGTACTTCTATGCATAACCTTTGATGGACAATATACTTTGAACAATTTGGTCACCGGATTTTGTATTGACAATGATTGTGTCATTGCAGACTAACATTGCATTTTCAAGTCAGTGATGTGACAGTCTTGTAATAGTACATTGTTTGAAGGGAAGTTTTGGGATTAGTGTGAAAAGGGGAAAACGGGTAATGAAGTTTTTTTTCTTTCTTGAAACAAATTTTCAAATGTACATTTTCCTCACAAACATTAGCGAAGGTATTTCATTTTTTTTGTCAACAAATTTTTATATTTTTAACTCTGAAATCATCATGATCATGCGCAATCCAAAAAAACACGAGATAAACGGACACCGTCGAAAACACAAGAACGTCGAAAACATGTGATGCCGGGATTAAGACTCTTCTTTATGGTAAGTACATGGTCTCTTTTGGAAGCCCATCTCTCTTCTATTGCCATTTGTGTTTGATTTTTAAAGGGACACACGACAATCTTGAACTTTTTATCAAGCATTAATATTAAACAATGCGTATACTGCCATAGGTTTGAATAATATCGTATTCATAGTATCGTATAATCAACAGTTAGTAATATGCAAAAAACAATTTGCTTTATACTCTTCTTATATTTAATATTAATGATTGTACAAATGCTAGTTATGTAGAAAACTAACGAGACGCCTCGAGTTCAAAAATAAAATATAAAAATCAAGATTGGCGCGTGTCCCTTTAAGCTGAACTGTCCGTATCATAGATAAATAGAGCTATTGAGACTGGTATAAGCACTGGTGTAATCAAAGACGATTGACTAAAACATATATATAAAGACATGGATTGCAAAAGGGAAATCATTTGATCTGATGTTTTTATCCTGTTTTATAAAAAAGAAAATAGAAGAACTTTGTCAATATTTGTTAATACAGCAATTTATCAGATTAATTTTATGCAGATATTTAACATTATATGTACGATAGGATCCAGGACTTAAAATGGGGATAGAGATATGCATACTTTTGAAAAACATATTGCGAAGTCTCCCACCCACCCCTGATTCGCCACTGCTTTGTATCATGACTGCAATATTGAAGCACACACTAAGACATTCTCGTCTTAAACTATGGCTTTATAATGATATGCAGTTGCTTTGGTACTCTTCATTTCGAATTTTATATTAAAACTCAGTGTCAAGTTCTTGTAATAATGTCTTTTTTATGTTGAACTGTATGTTTAATACAGACCATGTCTAAGATGTGTTCATTATTCGGTATCCAAACACTGAGTAGACAAGCGGCGTTATCAACGAACCATGCAGAGATCTCAGAAGTAGAGGTTAGGAATTTACTCATATCTCGCATAATCTCGTATGACACAAGGTAAAACTGCAAAATCTCGTTCTTTATTTTCTCATCTTATATTTAAGACAGAAAGAATATAATAATATCACTACACACAAGGTATTCGTCTCTTTAATGTGAGACCAGTTACAGAAACCTGCTGTTAAAAATTGACGAATTCTATACAGTTCCAAGTTTCAGCAAAACTACAACAACAACAGGAAGTGCATAAAATAGGCCATAGTCGTAGACATAGTTGAAAATACCATTGCGTTTCAGACATAAATGCCTTTAATTTGAGACCATTTGTAGACTGTTGCTTCAAGAAATGACAATTTCTATACACTTAAAAATGAAAGTGCATATTTCTATACACTTAAAAACTAAAGTGCATACGAGAAATTTCGAGTATTTTCTTCCTGAAAGCGTACGTTGCAAAGCTGTGGTCTATACATCTCTGAACGAACCAGGTCGAACTGCGTACGATTCCATGTATACGTCGTGCGTACAGCTTTAAATAAAGCTTGCCAAATTTGAGCTTTTAAGCTTTTGCACTTTTAGCGTATATATTGTTTAACTTCGGTGCAAATATGTGATACCCATAATGGCGTGGTCTACATACATGTGTATATTATGACTCAGACACTAGCTGGTTCCTCCAATTTCTTATTATGAAATACCGCGCTGTTTAACTATCCTCTTGGCTGGTTTCCTATCAACAAAAACAAGGGTAACAGTAACAAACGATCAGAACAACCATTTGAAAAATATTAGGTGAACACATAGTTGATATTTGACGTTTTGGTGCGAATGACAGATTTTATTTCATTGAGAAATGAGAAAGCTAAACCATTTCAAGATTGTGTAGCATGAGCGAAAATGTTTCAGTTTCTCAATTCGTGACGAAATAAAATACTACTGCTCAAAATACCTGGATTTGGTTATATTTGTTATATTAAAACGATACAAACATATACGACTGTACTTTAATCTCATATATTGACATTCCTTAACAATTTTTAATTAACATTGTTAAAATCGCAACACTTCATTGCTTAAAGCTAATGTTTCTCTATTTAAAGCAAATACACATATACTGGCAATGTTTAATATCAGTTTTTCAAAATTGATTTAGTTTATAAAACGATAAAAGCAATATTTCATTCATAACAGTACAAATATAATTCGTGAACAGCATTTTAATATCGAAAGATGTGTTGCTAAAACAGCGCTTCTGCAGTAACGTAAGCTTTGAAGCATACACGAAGCACACACAAGAATTCTCATGATGTTTGACGTGTTTAATTATGGAGGAAGAGCTGGCATTTGCCTTTTATCAAATACATAAACTTTTTACAGAAAATATGTTTAAAGCTAATCTATCAGCGTATATCAAACACGTTACTACTTGTTTAAAACGATACACTACATATGTTGTATATATATTTGTTACCTTTATAAATATTTCTAAATATGTACATTAATCCATTTTCTTAAATAATAAGACAAAATAAAAACAGAAAGGTAAATTATGCTAACTCCTGCATAATTGCAATGATTATATCACCTGTATTTAAAGAACAGTGGAACATAAAATACTTAAATTTCAATGACGACCGACTATTTAAATAAAAATCATGCAATTTATATCTATCCATCCATCCATAATTATCAGTTGATGGAGGTGGATCGCTGTGAGTATTTAATTGCATAGTTTACCCCTAAAATGTTCAATTCAATGCACTCAGATTGCATGCAGAAAGAAGCAAACTAGCCATATATCGCTCCACCATATTTACATATCTATGTTCGCATTCAGTGTCAAGCAAAGGCAAAGTCAAAAGCAGCTCACACAATCAGAAAAAGCAGTATTGATAATTAATTCAACAACAACAATAAATGTAAACCACCCACAACACAACATCTCACAATAGTTTACAACACATGTGCAGATTCATGCCTTTTAAATACATTACCACCGTTAACTATGGCCATACATAACCATCATTAACTTCGGCATACGATGTCATCGTTAAATCTAAGACTATACTTTACCATCGAAAACTAAAGCAATACGTTACCATCGTGAACTAAGGCAATACATTACCACCGTTAACAAAGGCCAATACATTACCACCGTTAACAAAGGCCAATACATTACCACCGTTAACAAAGGCCAATACATTACCACCGTTAACAAAGGCCAATACATTACCACCGTTAACAAAGGCCAATACATTACCATTGTTAAATACGAACATACGTTACCATCATTAACTACGGTCATACCCTACCATCATAAACTTAAGTCATACGTTACCATCATTAAATAAGACCATATATTACCATTATTAAAGATAGATGGATAGATATTTTATTCAAACATAAGGCATTACGCCCAACAGTTCACATGCAAATAGTACATACATATAAACATGTATATGAAATACACACAATATTTTCCAGTTAATGACAATTTGTATAATTTCATAGGTGAGTTTCAAGATCATCTGTATATGTTACTAGTTAAAAAGTATTTGACAACTATTAAGTAAGGTGTTACGTTACAATCGTTTACTAAGGCCATATGTTAGCATCGTGAACTATGGTCATACTTTAAGCATTTTACTAATGCCATACCTTACCATCGTTACCTACGGCCATACTTATCATCGTTAACTAAGGTCATACGTTACCATCGCCAAATAAGATATTACGTTACCATAGATAACTAGGGCCATATGTACCATCGTTAACTAAGGCCATACGTTACCATCGTTAACTACGGCCATATGTACCATCGTTAACTTCGGTCATACGTTACCTTCGTTAACTACGGCCATACGTTACCATCGTTAACTACGGCCATACGTACCATCGTCAACTACGGCCATACGTTTAACTACGGTCATGCGTTACCTTCGTTAACTAAGGACATAGGTTATCATCGTTGTCTACGGTCATACGTTACCATTGAGAAATAAGTCGCCGGAGTTAATTATGTAACCTGAATGTTTGGACAATTTCACATGTTTTTTAATAGGAGCGAAACTCCATAATCATTGCTTTGATCCAGGGTTAGTTGTATATACATGAAATGTTATCAATATAAATTTGAAAATAAATATAAAACACCAAACAGGAAGTAATATCAGTGGTTCCTAAATGTCAAAATACATAGCTTCATTTGATACATATTGAATAGTCGACACGTGACATATCCTACAAATGAGTTACATCAACGTTTACTCGTGTGTATATATAGAGCAAATTTCTTATATTTATCCGTAAACAGTACCCTACCAGTATGATCTAAGATAAATTTAGCTCATAATGCCAGCGTTAAAATGTAACCAATTCCTGTCGATATTACTACAAGCACACAACTCAATGGCGATTGGCTTGCGGCACTTGCTTGCACACGGGTTCCCTGAACTGCCTGAGCAACATGTGCAACCTCTATGCCATGTGCTGTTTCTTCCGCTGACTCACCAAAAGACAGATTAGAAATCTCTTCAAGAATACCTATATCACGTCCTGCTTCATCACTCAACATCAATTCTTCGTCATCACTAACTTTATCGACTTTGCCGTCTGTTCTATGCCTCTTTTGTCTTGCACTCGTTGTCATATTAGGCAATGCCTGAGTACGCAAAAAATCGCACAGTTCTTTGTTAATTGATTCCTCTGGATGCAGAGGTGGCGGAAAGCCACCTGGAAAATCGGGATCGTGCCAGCGTGCATACATTTCCTGGCAAGTTAGGTCATCGTCCTGGATGTCACCTGATCCCGGTTCTTCTGGGATTTCAATTTCCAATGTAGTTGTTGTGACTGTGGTGGTGGAGGTGGTTTGGGTGTGGTGGTAGTAGTGGTGGGTGTCGTTGTAGTTGTTGTTGCAGTTGTGGTTGTGGTTGTCGTTGTTGTCGCTTTTTCCGTCGTAGTGCCTGTAAACGGGATCGGGTTGCTAGGGTAGAAGTTTAATAAATCTAGCTATAAACAACATTTAGGTATTTTGGTAGAATCTCGTGTCGCGCTAGTTTTGTGGAAATAGCAAGTAAATATTAATTTTACACATTGGTAAAAACACTGTTTATTATTCTAAAAATGCATAAATAAGGGACCATTACAGATACCTCTTGCAACAAGTTTCATGTTTGCGTTTGGTTTGTTCAATAAGTAGTAAGTGTTTAGTTAAAGACAAACCAACATTTCCATTTAATTTGGCAAAGCATCCAAAAACACTAAATAGTGAACTATTAATTATTACTACTTATCGCGCTTTTTGCATTTGCGTGATAGTTTATGCTTTTACCTGAACGTGTTCTATTGTAAGTGGCCCATTCTAGGGAACTACTTTTTTTTAATGCATAGCTCAATTCTCGTCATGCGTAAATGGCTCTTAACGTGTACATGACCCTTGTGCGTACATGACGCTATATGCATATATAAAGCTTGCTTGATGCATACATGGACTCCTAGCCTAAGATAAAGTAGATATTTAGGAGACAGCAATACATATTTTCACGTAATTTATTCTTCAAAGTTATAAGAAGGGTCGATATTGTCTACAGTGAAGAATTTGCAGACTATCGCACTACATTTAAACCGAGATATTCTACTCAGGACTGTCGATAATAGTTAGAATTTTTTTTAAAGTAGAGTTACAGAAATAAGTTCCCGGAAATATTTGTTTTTATGTAATTTTAAATGATTGTATATACCCGTTTCTGTTATTATCGACAGTCCTTCCACTTGGAAATAACCGCCAGTAGATTTGGGGAAGTGGCGATGATACAAACAACATGGACGAACAGACGACGGACGCAACAGCCAACACGGTAGCTTAGTGAGTACGGCTTACACTTTAAAGCTACAGACATGTGCCCCCTCCCCCACCCCCCACCCCCACCCCTGCGTGAGTTCGCTCCCTGGTGTCGACATATCTGATGGGAAATTGTATCCTCATCTCATCTCCCTCTGAGATTGCTGTCCCAATATAACCTTATATGATGCGTTACCGGGATGTTATACCCCCATTTCATTTCATAAAAAGAAATAAAGGTAGACACTTAGCACAAGACTCTGGCTAGTTTGTTAAGTTTCAATCGTTAATATGACTAAATTTTGTCATTCGACTACGAAATAGTATGGTCCAAATTCCACGTTCTTGATTTTCCCATTTGCTTTTGCCAATTCAAAATTAATTTTGCATTTTTGTCTGCATATTCCTGATTCTACCCTAATTTCCTTCTTTTCCTTCTTTTCCAACATCCGAAATTCCAACGCTAGTGTCACCTCTAAGAAGGACATGCTAATCACGTGCTGTTAAAATGTGACTGACAAAGAGAGAACAACTGTTTGTGAAAATGGTCTATTATGGTTACTTACTTGGGCAATGGTCTATTATGGTTATTTACTTGGACAATGGTCTATTATGGTTATACTTACTTGGACAGTGTGCCTCGTGAGAACTGTGAACACAGTCTATTTTGTCCCGTACTATATGCTGGCCTGTGTACTGTGTATGAATATGGTATGGAGCGAGCAGTGAGGCTTGGATGGAACGCAATAGTTCCGTTGTTAACCAATACATCTTATTGCCAGGCTCCGTGAGTTTTGGAGAGTAAACCCCTATGAAATCGATCTATGAAAACATGTATGCTTCTAATGCGTAGCAAACGTATCCTAAATGTCAGCTGAATAAAATATTGTTTACTTGATACTTTCCCGGCAAAGGTAATGAGTTCATTGAGGTGCACTATATTTTATTCCGAATAACCAGATACGTTTATTAAAGGTAGTGAAGGCGATCAGGATCAGTGATTGGTGTCACTCTAAATACAGATGAAACCCGTCTCAATGTGCATCAGTTTCGTATAAAATACGCATATACATTAAATTAAGCCGCATGTAAATTTTGGTTTAATTATTCTTGATGAAAATGTTTAGTCTGAAAAACTCCACGACTCGGCTGAATTTTGTTGCTAAATCAAAAATATCAATTTCAATAGCAATTACAGTGCTAACCCGTGTACA
This sequence comes from Cyrtodaria siliqua, assembly GCA_037043455.1. Lineage (NCBI taxonomy): Eukaryota > Metazoa > Mollusca > Bivalvia > Adapedonta > Hiatellidae > Cyrtodaria > Cyrtodaria siliqua. The sequence goes on from JAWPHD010004101.1 coordinate 87,580, forward strand.
TAAAATTCAAATAAAGTGTACGTCGATCACAAAACAAGAATATACAAAAACCTTAAAGCATAACATGAATTAATATTAGTTATTATACAATACAAACTAGCCGAATCGTCTAGTTTTCCACACCAAACTTCCCGTGACTAACAATAACTAAATGGTATTACGTTAGTGCTTATGCAAGCTGAATATAAAACTGAAACATAGTATGCTGGTTTTATTAGGATTTGAACTGACACCCGTAATTCTTCTAGATCGCCTCCAGTCCCTTTAAAGTGACACTCGGCGATCTTGGTGTATGTTTTTAAAAATCGGGTCTTCTCGTCAATATTCTACATTACCTTCATATGTATAAAAATAAGTATAAAACCGAACAGGAAATGCAGCTTTCACAGAACACAGCCTGTCCGGTCATCGTACAATTAAAGAGGAAAGCATAGTGACGAACTGTAAAAGGGTCCACCACCAAGCATGCATTACGTTGCAAAATGATAGGGTCAAAACCTCTTTTGATAAACTTTTTAACAAAGATAGTATGAAAGTGATCATGACCAAGAATCTTACGAAGTTTATAAATCACATCACCATAGAAGTCAGGTTGGGATAGTCCTTGTCGCAGAAGAATCCTTAAATTACTTTATATTTGGAAAGAAGATCAGGGTTACGATAATAAAATTTTGCAAAGGTTTTACGAAGTTTAATTTAACGGTAACCCTGGTGGAGTAGCTTTTTATTTGTAAAACACAAAGATGCTCGTGTATATATAAATACAAAAAAGTATATGTATTTTAATACATAATGTTTGAATAGTTATAGCAAATTATGCTTGCATATTAAACATTGTTAATTATAATGCCTCATTAATATATTAAAATCTATGATAGAACAACGAAAACAATTGCAACCTTTACATTTTATTTCCTTTTCTTTAATTATATGCAAGCAAGAATAAAATCAGATACCGGTTTAATTATTTGATTTGCTAATTTGTATGCTCTATACACTCTTCAACATTGCCGTTAGTTGTGTGTATAACTCGAAAGAGTGGGGGCGTGCGTGCGTGCGTGCGTGCGTGCGTGCTTTCTTTGGAAACATTTCGGAAGCCCACGCGGATCAGCGGTCTATAGCTCTAAAGCCAAGGCAGGCTAAACAACTAAATATAAATCTAGAAGGCTGCTTCTGCTATCATTCTGATCTAACTGTCCATTGCCTAGTTGTAGCCCGTACCAGAATTTGACATTTGACCTTCACCGTGACCTTCACCGAGGAGGATGAGAGTTGTATGCGACGATACATCGTCTTCTCGTGCTGAATATGTTTGCCAAATAGTTGTGGCATGATACTATCCATTACAGAGTTACAGCTCGAAATATTGACGGACGGACAGACGGAGACGGACAATCCTAAGCTTTATGTCCCCTTCTCCACATTCGGTGGCGTGCATAATCCTTTCTGGCGTGTGAACTAAGTTAGTGTACCATTAAATACACAGCAGTAATATATACTTTACTGTAAACACAGACTTTTTCTGTTTATTCAGCGATGAGCTATACAATATTTACAAGGTAATTTGTGTAACAACTACTTAATATTATCAAAAAGATGTTACTGTATTCATTTCTTTAGTTCTGCAGCCTTTGAAAGTGTGCACCCTAGTTTACTTTGGTAAGTTACACGGATGAGAAATGACAACAACATAATGAATAATTATTAATATTTATTCCTATAGTGTGAATATAATAATACTGTTTTACAAATTGCACATTTACGAGGGCTGTATTTATTTTATAATATACCATATTTGGCCATACAAACTATGAAACTGTATTGTAAAGCGGGAGAGTGTGGATATTTTAATATATTACCTGTTCTATATTTGTAGTTTGTTTGAACTGTATTGGGATATATGCACGAGTTCTGCCGCGTATTAATATTGCGCGACTTTAGGAACTCGTGCATATATCCAAATACGAATGTAATAACCTTTTTATTGCATACGCCTTTTTAATATATATCAAAAAAGAATAATTAGAACAAAAACGTAGGTTTTACATTTTTTTTTATCAGCAACATTTATTTGAAACAAAAGTATGTTCGTAACATTGTGGGCATTTTACACAATGAAACCAATATACTATGGTTTGTTTATTTTACTTGATATATTTCCTGTGACGTAATATATGAAATCTACATGACACTACATACATTGACCAATCCGAACGAGTATGCAAATGTAGTTCCAAGTACATTACACACCCAGTATTACTTTACAACACGTCGGATATGGGAGAACATTGACGTTTCTAGTTACATGGAAAGTAAATGGAGTTTGCAAATGCCTCTGTAATAAATATATACTGCTACAATTATACATACAGGATATGGCTCTCAGGGCATGTGAAACAAAGACTTTACATCCCCTCCGATGTAAGCGCAACAGGACGTGTATTTATACTATTTTCACCCACTGGTTTGTGTGGTTAGGAATGACATTTTTTACCATTTACCTCATATCATCCATTATTACTAATTGAGAATAATTCACTTTTCGCTCAGTTCAGTGTTTCGAACACCTGTCCTTATACACTACACATGTAGTTGGTGAACGAACCCAAAAGACCAAATTGCCATAAACAGCTTACATATATTCCGGTGTTATGTGTTTTCGACGGCGTAAGCATTAATCTAATTGCAGATTACAAAAACAAATTTATTTCAAATTCGAATAAGTTTCACTGGAACTGAAATATGTCACAAAACGTTCATGTAATAAACATGTGAACGTATTCGATCTTAGCATGTTCACATTTTAAACATTATGGAGGGCACCCATCGTGCATGTCCGGTGAACTACGTCATAAGTTTTTGACGGTGTTCCTAAATTGCATATAATTATAGTTTTTACTAAAATATTACGCTATAAAAACTAGAAATCATAAACTGACTTCAAACATGTAAAGATACATATTCCTTTATTGAAAGGAATTTCACAGAAAGACTGTCTAAGACTCCTTTGCATCCTGACCACGAAAAGGTATCCCCGAGACCGACTTCTTTTTAATGTTTGTACAGAATCATACATGCACCCATCTGCAACATGTGTCACATTGACCCGAAAAGTATCAGAAACTCCAAATTGTTGCATACAACACACCTTTTAAGATTGTTTTCGCAGCGTACATACTGTACTCTGACGACGGAAACAAACATGGAAACGTGTACTTCTATGCATAACCTTTGATGGACAATATACTTTGAACAATTTGGTCACCGGATTTTGTATTGACAATGATTGTGTCATTGCAGACTAACATTGCATTTTCAAGTCAGTGATGTGACAGTCTTGTAATAGTACATTGTTTGAAGGGAAGTTTTGGGATTAGTGTGAAAAGGGGAAAACGGGTAATGAAGTGTTTTTTTCTTTTTTGAAACAAATTTTCAAATATACATTTTCCTCACAAACATTAGCGAAGGTATTTCATTTTTTTTGTCAACAAATTTTTATATTTTTAACTCTGAAATCATCATGATCATGCGCAATCCAAAAAAAACACGAGATAAACGGACACCGTCGAAAACACAAGAACGTCGAAAACATGTGATGCCGGGATTAAGACTCTTCTTTATGGTAAGTACATGGTCTCTTTTGGAAGCCCATCTCTCTTCTATTGCCATTTGTGTTTGATTTTTAAAGGGACACACGACAATCTTGAACTTTTTATCAAGCATTAATATTAAACAATGCGTATACTGCCATAGGTTTGAATAATATCGTATTCATAGTATCGTATAATCAGCAGTTAGTAATATGCAAAAAACGATTTGCTTTAAACTCTTCTTATATTTAATATTAATGATTGTACAAATGCTAGTTATGTAGAAAACTAACGGGACGCCTCGAGTTCAAAAATAAAATATAAAAATCAAGATTGGCGCGTGTCCCTTTAAGCTGAACTGTCCGTATCATAGAGCTATTGAGACTGGTATAAGCACTGGTGTAATCAAAGACGATTGACTAAAACATATGTATATATATAGACATGGATTGCAAAAGGGAAATCATTTGATCTGATGTTTTTATCCTGTTTTATAAAAAAGAAAATAGAAGAACTTTGTCAATATTTGTTAATACAGCAATTTATCAGAATAATTTTATACAGATATTTAACATTATATGTACGATAGGATCCAGGACTTAAAATGGGGGTAGAGATATGCATACTTCTGAAAAACATACTGCGAAGTCTCCCACCCACCCACCCCTGATTCGCCACTGCTTTGTATCATGACTGCAATATTGAAGCACACACTAAGACATTCTCGTCTTAAACTATGGCTTTATAATGATATGCAGTTGCTTTGGTACTCTTCATTTCGAATTTTATATTAAAACTCAGTGTCAAGTTCTTGTAACAATGTCTTTTTTATGTTGAACTGTATGTTTAATACAGACCATATCTAAGATGTGTTCATTATTCAGTATCCAAACACTGAGTAGACAAGCGGCGTTATCAACGAACCATGCAGAGATCTCAGAAGTAGAGGTTAGGTATTTACTCAAATCTCGCATAATCTCGTATGACACAAGGTAAAACTGCAAAATCTCGTTCTTTATTTTCTCATCTTATATTTAAGACAGAAAGAATATAATACTATCACTACACACAAGGTATTCGTCTCTTTAATGTGAGACCAGTTACAGACACCTGCTGTTAAAAATTAACGAATTCTATACAGTTCCAAGTTTCAGCAAAACTACAACAACAACAGGAAGTGCATAAAATAGGCCATAGTCGTAGACATAGCTTGAAAATACCATTGCGTTTCAGACATAAATGCCTTTAATTTGAGACCATTTGTAGACTGTTGCTTCAAGAAATGACAATTTCTATACACTTAAAAATGAAAGTGCATATTTCTATACACTTAAAAACGAAAGTGCATACGAGAAATTTCGAGTATTTTCTTCCTGAAAGCGTACGTTGCAAAGCTGTGGTCTATACATCTCTGAACGAACCAGGTCGAACTGCGTACGATTCCATGTATACGTCGTGCGTACAGCTTTAAATAAAGCTTGCCAAATTTGAGTTTTTAAGCTTTTGCACTTTTAGCGTATATATTGTTTAACTTCGGTGCAAATATGTGATACCCATAATGGCGTGGTCTACATACATGTGTATATTATGACTCAGACACTAGCTGGTTCCTCCAATTTCTTATTATGAAATACTGCGCTGTCTAACTATCCTCTTGGCTGGTTTCCTATCAACAAAAACAAGGGTAACAGTAACAAACGATCAGAACAACCATTTGAAAAATATTAGGTGAACACATAGTTGATATTTGACGTTTTGGTGCGAATGACAGATTTTATTTCATTGAGAAATGAGACAGCTAAACCATTTCAAGAGTGTGTAGCATGAGCGAAAATGTTTCAGTTTCTCAATTCGTGACAAAATAAAATACTACTGCTCGAAATACCTGGATTTGGTTATATTGGTAATATTAAAACGATACAAACATATACGACTGTACTTTAATCTCATATATTGACATTCCTTAACAATTTTTAATTAACATTGTTAAAATCACAACACTTCATTGCTTAAAGCTAACGTTTCTCTGTTTAAAGCAAATACACATATACTGGCCATGTTTAATATCAGTTTTTCAAAATTTGTTTAGTTTATAAAACGATAAAAGCAATATTTCATTCATAAAAGTACAAATATAAGTCGTGAACAGCATTTTAATATCGAAAGATGTGTTGCTAAAACAGCGCTTCTGCAGTAACGAGAGCTTTGAAGCATACACGAAGCACACACAAGAATTCTCATTATGTTTGACGTGTTTAATTATGGAGGAATAGCTGGCATTTGGCTTTTATCAAATACATAAACTTTTTACAGAAAAAATCTATCAGCGTATATCAAACACGTTACTACTTGTTTAAAACAATACACTACATGTGTTGTAAATCTATTTGTTACCTTTATAAATATTTCTAAATATGTACATTAATCCATTTTCTTAAATAATGACAAAATAAAAACAGAAAGGTAAATTATGCTAACTCCTGCATAATTGCAATGATTATATCACGTGTATTTAAAGAACAGTGGAACATAAAATACTTAAATTTCAATGACGACCGACTATTTAAATAAAAATCATGCAATTTATATCTATCCATCCATCCATAATTATCAGTTGATGGAGGTGGATCGCTGTGAGTATTTAATTGCATAGTTTACCCCTAAAATGTTCATTTCAATGCACTCAGATTGCATGCAGAAAGAAGCAAACTAGCCAGATATCGCTCGACCATATTTACATATCTATGTTCGCATTCAGTGTCAAGCAAAGGCAAAGTCAAAAGCAGCTCACACAATCAGAACAAGCAGTATTGATAATTAATTCAACAACAACAATAAATGTAAACCACCCACAACACAACATTTCACAATAGTTTACAACACATGTGCAGATTCATGCCTTTTAAATACATTACAACCGTTAACTATGGCCATACATAACCATCACTGACTTCGGCATACGATGTCATCGTTAAATCTAAGACTATACTTTACCATCGAAAACTAAAGCCATATGTTACTATCGTGAACTAAGGCAATACATTACCACCGTTAACAAAGGCCAATACATTACCATTGTTAAATACGAACATACTTTACCATCATTAACTACGGTCATACCCTACCATCATAAACTAAAGTCATACGTTACCATCATTAAATAAGACCATATATTAGCATTATTAACTAAAGTCATATGTTACCATCTTTAACTACGGCCATACGTTACCATTGTTAAATAAGGTGTTACGTTACAATCATTTACTAAGGCCATATGTTACCGTCGTGAACTATGGTCGTACGTTAAGCATTTTACTAATGCCATACGTTACCATCGTTAACTACGGCCATACGTATCATCGTTAACTAAGGTCATACGTTACCATCGCCAAATAAGACATTACGTTACCATAGACAACTAGGGCCATATGTACCATCGTTAACTAAGGCCATACGTTACCATCGTTAACTACGGCCATATGTACCATCGTTAACTACGGTCATACGTTACCTTCGTTAACTACGGCCATACGTTACCATCGTTAACTACGGCCATACGTACCATCGTTAACTACGGTCATACGTTTAACGACGGTCATGCGTTACCTTCGTTAACTAAGGACATATGTTATCATCGTTGCCTACGGTCATACGTTACCATTGTGAAATAAGTCGCCGGAGTTAATTATGTAACCTGAATGTTTGGACAATTTCACATGTTTTTTAATAGGAGCGAAACTCCATAATCATTGCTTTGATCCAGGGTTAGTTGTATATATATGTTTGTAATGTTCTCAATATAAATCGAAAATTTGAAAATAAATATAAAACACCAAACAGGAAGTAATATCAGTGGTTCCTAAATGTCAAAATACATAGCTTCATTTGTCGGTGGTTCTACCCAGGTGCCCGCCCGTGCACGAAAATTGCCCGGAGGGGCACCTGGGGTCTTCCTCCACCAGTGGAAGCTGGAAAGTCGCCATATGACCTTAGCTGTTGGTGCGACTATAAAATCCAATTCAATTCAATTCATTTGATACATATTGAATAGTCGACACGTGACATATCCTACAAATGAGTTACATAAACGTTTACTCGAGTGTATATATACAGCAAATTTATTATATTTATCCGTAAACAGTACCCTACCATTATGATCTAAGATAAATTTAGCTCATAAAGCCAGCGTTAAAAAATAACCAATTCCTGTCGATATTACTACAAGCACACAACTCAATGGCGATTGGCTTGCGGCACTTGCTTGCACACGGGTTCCCTGAACTGCCTGAGCAACATGTGCAACCTCTATGCCATGTGCTGTTTCTTCCGCTGACTCATCAAAAGACAGATCAGAAATCTCTTCAAGAATATCTATATCACGTCCTGCTTCATCACTCATCATCAGTTCTTCGTCATCACTAAGTTTATCGACTTTGCCGTCTGTTCTATGCCTCTTTTGTCTTGCACTCGTTGTCATATTAGGCAATGCCTGAGTACGCAAAAAATCGCACAGTTCTTTGTTTATTGATTCCTCTGGATGCAGAGGTGGTGGAAAGCCACCTGGAAAATCGGGATCGTGCCAGCGTGCATACATTTCCTCGCAAGTTAGGTCATCGTCCTGGATGTCACCTGATCCCGGTTCTTCTGTGATTTCAGTTTCCAATGGAGATGTTGTGACTGTGGTGGTGGAGGTGGCGGTGGTGGGTGTGGTGGTAGTAGTGGTGGGTGTCGTTGTAGTTGTTGTTGCAGTTGTGGTTGTGGTTGTCGCTTTTGTCGTCGTTGTTGTCGCTTTTTCCGTCGTAGTGCCTGTAAACGGGATCGGGTCGCTAGGGTAGAAGTTTAATAAATCTAGCTATAAACAACATTTAGGTATTTTGGTAGAATCTCGTGTCGCGGTAGTTTTGTAGAAATAGCAAGTAAATATTTAATTTTACACATTGGTAAAAAACGGTTTATTACTCTAAAAATGCATAAATAAGGGATCATTACAGATACCTCTTGCAACAAGTTTCATGTTTGCGTTTGGTTTGTTCAATAAGTAGTAAGTGTTTAGTTAAAGACAAAGCAACATTTCCATTTAATTTGACAAAGCATCCAAAAACACTAAATAGTGAATTTATAATAATGACTACTTATCGCGCTTTTTGCATTTGCGTGATAGTTTATGCTTTTACGTGAACGTATTGTAAGTGGCCCATTCTAGGGAAGTGCTTTTCTTTAATGCATAGCTCAATTCGCGTCATGCATAAATTGCTCTTAACGTGTACATGACCCTTGTGCGTACATGACGCTATATGCATATATAAAGCTTGCTTGCTGCATACATGGACTCCTAGCCTAAGATAAAGTAGATATTTAGGAGACAGCAATACATATTGTCACGTAATTTATTCTTCAAAGTTATAAGAAGGGTCGATATTGTCTACAGTGAAGAATTTGCAGACGATCGTACTACTTTTAAACCGAGATATTCTACCCAGGACCGTCGATAATAGTTAGAATTTTTTTAAAGTAGAGTTACAGAAATAAGTTCCAAAAAATATTTGTTTTTATGTAATTTTAAATGATTGTATATACCCGTTTCTGTTATTATCGACCGTCCTTCTACTTGGGAATAATTCATGGTGTACGCACTTCCTGCCATTTGTAACATGTACTTGAGTGTATTCTATTTCTTTTCTCTTTAACTTTAAAGAACATAGTACATGCATTCAGACATTGTCCTTAATAAGTACTAACTGAGAGAATCATAGCCCTTATGGTTATATATTATGACCTATGGTAAGTACAGAATATATGACCAGACGGCACATTTCATGATTGTCTCTCCCCTCATCCCACCCAACCCCACCAAGACATATTTGCTACAACGTTTTGGTTTTTCAGCCATTTTGATCAAATAGTCATCTAATCACAAGCTAAAAGTTTCAACTCAGAAATTCAAGATTGTGAAAATAGGAGCACATTAATAGTCCAATAAGATTTCTTCCAGTCAGACTATTTCAGTTGGAATACAATAAAATGTTATTCAGTAAAAGCCATTCAGTTTTCAAATGCTACGACGTTTTATATTAGGGTGTACGCCATGAATAACTCCCAAGCGGCAACATTTAGATTTGAAAAAAGATAAACAAAATGTAAATTATATAATGATAGAAAATAAAACAAATGTCAAATACATGTACTCGCTCTACTGTGCTCACATCCTATCATGCTTTTGCTTTGGCAAATGTCCCCTATTAAACTCATTAAAATCTATTAATACGGTTTTAAAGGTGTAGTGGTCACAAACTTATTTTTGTAGTATAATTTTAGCTATGGCAGCCGTCCGTTGGAATTCCGTGGAAGTATCATTCGCAATATCTCGGCATAACCAAAATTGCCCGAGTGTGTACGAATGGTTCGAGTCTGTGCATACAGCCAACGTTAGTTTAACAGCTTTTTTTAGAGGAGTTCTGATAATATGTTTTAATGGTTTAAGAATAAATTTAGCAATTAGCTTTAGCATGGAATAAAACAATCCATTAGGATTAGGAACCGACTAGAAATTACCTTCTACGTTTATGTAAAGTTTCACGAAGTTTAGGAGAATCTATGTTTTAAAAAATGACGGCCATCTTGGTTTGCAGATCAGCATTCTATTTAATTTAGAACCTACTAAATGTCATGCCAATCAACTCGATGTCTGTATTACATTTATAATAATATACTAATTGAGCCATATACCACCAAAATATATTATTTTGAACATATAAAATAAAAGTCCCGAAGACGGTATTTCCTAACAATGACTACGCGCCAGGGTTGACTATTTCAAATTTGGCGGTAAAAATAGCAATGTATTGTATTTAGCACCAAAGCCTGATATACCCACTTTAACACGGAATTATGTGATACATTTCCATGCTCTTAAGCGTTCTGGAGGGGTAGTGATTGTAAACATTTTGTTTTTCTAATGTAAGTCGTGGTGGCCATTTTGGATTTCGAGTGTTCTCGAATATCAGTTTGGACCAACTAGACATCATAAAAGCGTTCCTGTGAAGTTTCATGAAATTCCGCCAAGTAGATTTGGGGAAGTGGCGATTATACAAAAAATATGGACGAACAGACGACGGACGCTACAGCCAACGCGCCATTGCATTATCCAGTAAGCTCAGCTGATTTCGATCAGTACATAAAATATGACACTTAATATAAAAAACTTAAATATATATATTTTCCGATTACATGCATGCATAATAAAGATATAGGATAATATATAAGAAGCGCAAATTAAAACAAAACCACAACAAATTAAAATTGAACCAAAGGTTGATATATCACGCTAAATAATAATATTTGTTTTATTTTTAATTAATCACAAGATTAAATCATTAAATATAGCATGATTCAAAGGTAAAGCGGACCAAACTTGACGATTTTGAATGTTTCCTTTCGTCGTTTATGGAAAATTCTAAGAAACATTGAACCAAACATACATTCTTTAGTATATTTGAGTGTACTCGGAACAGTTTTTCTTTCTTCCCAGGGGATATGCAATACAGCTGAGTTCATTTATATGTAAATGTACATAATATCTTCTCAACTGATTTATTTAATCTTGAAAATATATAACTTTTCATTACTTTGCATTTAAAGGTAAGGTCGGAAAAGGTATGATTTTAGTTCCGTGTTTTTGTATATGTTTTTGTATAATATGTCACTGTTCAAGCCATCTCACGATACCTTTGACTACACGCTTACTAGACACACTACAATTCAACGTTTCTCTCTTTGTCTACCATTTTTAGTGAAACATTTATTATATTATGCTAATAAATACCATGACTACCACATTTATCCGCAAAGCTTTAGTTTAATTTTACAGTTTTTCTCTCTCAAATCACAAATCGCTCCCTGGTGTCGACATATCTGATAGGAAATTTTATCCTCATCTCATCTCCCTCTGAGATTGCTGTCCCAATATAACCTTATGTGATGTAATACCCCCATTTAATGTCATAAAAAGAAATAAAGGTAGACACTTAGCACACGACTCTGGCTAGTTTGCTAAGTTTCACTCGTTAATATGACTGAATTCTGTCATTCAACTACCAGATAGTATGGTCCAAATTCCACGTTCTTGATTTTCCCATTTTCTTTTGCCAATCATTCTTGATTCTACCCTAATTTCCTTCGTTCCAACACTCCAAAAGCCAACACTATTGTTACACCTAAGACAGACATGCTAATCACGCGCTGTTCAAATATGACTGACAAAGAGAGAACAGTTTTGTGTGAAAATGGTCTATAACGCGGTTACTTACGTGGACAATCTGCCTCGTCAGAACTGTCGTAACAGTCTATCATTCCGTCACAGAACTTTCGGGCATCGATACATGCCGTCTGGTCCTTGCAAGCCCGTTGACTTTCCGAGCAGGATATCTTATTATCTGCAGTTATAAATGTGACATGTGAAATATGCTTTCTGTATTAAAAATGTATATACACATTTTCTTTGACCAAAATATCACAAAATTGGCTTTACAAGGACTCTGTGATTTGTCGCTCTTGTCCGCTCAGTCGGGAAAATCGACACATTTCCGCGCGTCGTCAATGCATTCTCCAGATATACACTTAAACTGACCGCGCGAGCAATCTGCAGAGATTTCAACAAACTGACTGATAAGATTTCAATTCATAATTGCAATTATAAGTACGGTTCGTGTTAAGGAAACTGCAGTTTATTATTAAGAAGATCTACTGTAACAATGTATTAAAACAACTCAGCAGTGTGTTCGGACTGACCCTACGTACTCTTATTATAGAAATTGTAAACCATTTTACATATTTGGGTATTGTTTTTACTACAGGTGGGTCATTTTCTACCACATTTGATACGTTAGCTTGGCAGGCAGGCAAAGCCATTTTTAAACTTAATAAATATTTACCAAATTTTACGGAATTATCTGTTAAGCATGTGTTTCACCTATTTGATACACTAATAAAACCAATATTACATTACGGATGCGAACTTTGGGGGTTCTTAAAAGCAAACGTAATAGAACGAGTACATCTTAGTTATTGTAAAAGTATACTTGGGGTTAAAAAATCCACTCACAATGATTTTTTGTATGGTGAACTAGGCAGAAAACCTTTAAAACAGCATAGAATTATAGCTGTGATTAAGTACTGGTCAAATGTTTTTAAATTGTGAAAGCAATACATATATAAAAGCTGTTTATAATATGATGCTTTGTGACATTGAGATGACGGCCTAATAAGAAAAACTGGGCATCAGCAGTAACATACTTGTTAGAGAGCATGTGCTTTAATTATGTTTGGTTATTTCAGGTGGTTGGAAATATGAGTATGTTCATATCAAATCTTAAACAAAGATTATCAGACACTTTTATCCAAAACTGGAATTATCGTATACAGGATTCTTCGAGAGCTAAAACGTATTCACTTTTTTGTGTATTCTCGTATAAACCGTATCTAGAAAATGTTCAAATAAGAAAATTTAGAGTAGCACTGTCTAGATTAAGAATGTCCTCCCATAGGTTACAAATAGAATCGGGTCGTTGGCATAAGCCACACCGTATTCCTATTAATGAGCGCAAATGTTGTATATGTGACGTTCTAGAAGACGAATAACATTTTATATTGGAATTACTTTATATAAAGAGCTAAGAACAAAACTTATCAATCGATACTATTGGCAAAGACCAAATATTCCCAAATTTATAGAACTGTTGACATCAGAAAAGCTTACTACTGTACAGAATTTGGCTACTTATGTATTTGATGGTTTTAAAATGACATATATTACAATCAATTAATACTAGTACTCTCCCAAGAGATACCCTAACAACAATATTACTGTCTGTGCCACGTGGATTTGAAGAATGTTTCTCTTTTAAACAATTGTTTATAGTAAAACTTATACTGTTAGATATAGCATAATTAAAACTGATTTAGAATGTTAGTATATTGTACAAAATTTGATATTATGTAATGTTTGTTACTGCCATCGACCTCTGCAATTGAAAATTGTTTGTGTATTTGTATACTCATGGACCAAATGGTCTACAGTATTTGTTGAATAAACTAAAACTATTAAAACATATTCTGTCTTCTTCTCCTCCTTCTTTTTTTTTTTTTTTTTACTTTCACCCAACTATCGTGACAACTGTTTACGTCTACATTTGTAAACTTTAGTTCATTTATTTTCTGTATTCATTATTACTTAATATGTTTACTATAGCCATAACATTACAATTGTTCTTTGTAATTTAAATTGTATGGGGAAGGGCCGTAACTAATGTTGTAAGAACGTGTGGCCCGATCCATGTGCATACTTTGTTAAAAAAAATGCAATAAACTATGTTTAAACCAAATGTGTATACAAATAGCTACAAGGGCATGCATTTGAGGGACGACAGACAAAAAACATAAATGATTGCATACGCATTTACAAGCTCCGTTTACTTTTAATGTAACAGGAAACGTCAATATTCGCCCATATTGACGTGTAGTCGCTCATATTGACGTGTTGTAAAGTCATATGGGGCGTGTAATGTATACTTGTTCGTGATTGGTGCACGTTTCTGTTCATGTCAAAGAAAGTATGTCACGTGATGTAAACAATGTTGATTTCATTGTGAAAATCCCATTATGTCTTGACTATATGTTTGTTTCAAATAAATGTTTTTGGTGAAAATTAAATGTTACAACCTATGTTATTCTCTCTAATTTAAAAAAATATATTGGGAAATATGTACTGGTTCTTTTGCGCATAAATATTACGCTCCTAATGTCGCGTAATATTAATACGCAAAAGAACCCGTGCATATCCCAATACAAATCTAATAACCTATAAGTTTGTGCAATCTTGACTCTAAAAAGGCTCTTGCATATTCTATTTAATGTTTACTGTTCGGGACGCTTGTTTCAGCCAAATCTTTTTCCGCATTAACATGATCAATTTTAACGTACATAAATTATATATTAGTAGAACTGGAATTTTTTAGTGGTAAATAAAAATACGTTAGTTCTGAAATTTGTTGACATTCCGAGCAGGATATCTTATTATCAGTTATAAATGTGACATGTGAAATATGCTTTCTGTATTACAAATATATATACACTTTTTCTTTGACTAAAATATCACAAAATTGGCCTTTTCTCTTACTGCATGCGGGAAGTCGTGGGTTCAGTCCCAGGCCGGGTTATACCAGACTTAATAATAAAGGTACTAGCATCACACTTGCTTGACGTTTAGCATATAAATGGTAGATCTAGGGCAGGTCTGTCCGGTGTGACTGGGTGGGGGTATCATGTCATGGCAGCACTATAAAGTTGAGCACTGAGCTCACTGCTACTAGTAAACAATGGAATATGGCTAAGCACTTAACAGGAACAGTGGAATATGGCGTACCACTCAACATAAATAGTGGAATATAACGTACCTCTCAATATAAAACTCAACAGAAACAGAAACAGTGGAATGGAGTAGCACTTAACAGAAATAGTGGAATATGGCGCACCACTCAACATAAACATTGGAATATGGCGTACCACTCAACAGAAACAGTGTAATATGGCATACCACTCAACAGAAACAGTGAAATATGGCATACCACTTAACAGAAACAGTGCAATTTGGCATACCATTTAATAGAAACAGTGAAATATGGCGTACCACTCAACATAAACAGTGGAATATAGCATACCACTCAACAGAAACAGTGTAATATGGCATACCACTCAACAGAAACAGTGAAATATGGCATACCACTTAACAGAAACAGTGCAATTTGGCATACCATTTAATAGAAACAGTGAAATATGGCGTACCACTCAACATAAACAGTGGAATATAGCATACCACTCCAGAAACAGTGAAATATAGCATACCACTCAACATAAACAGTGGAATATGGCAAACCACTCGACAGAAACAGTGGAATATAGTATACCACTCAACAAAAACACTGGAATATAGCATAGGTACATTGCGTAGAACTCAACAGAAAAAGTGGAATACGGCATATCACTCAACAGAAATAACAGTGGAATATGGCATACCACTCAACATAAACAGTGGAATATGGCGTACCATTCAACATAAACAGTGGAATATAGTGTACCACTCAACAGAAACAGTGAAATATGGTGTACCACTCAACAGAAACAGTGGAATATGGCATACCACTCAACAGAAACCGTGGAATATGGCATACCACTCAACAGAAACAGTGGAATATGGCAAATCACTCGACAAAAACAGTGGAATATAGTATACCACTCAACATAAACACTGGAATATAGCATACCACTCAGCAGAAACAGTGGTACATTGCGTAGAACTCAACAGAAACGGTGGAATACGGCATACCACTCAATAGAAACAACAGTGTAATATGGCATACCACTCAACATAAACAGTGGAATATGATGTACCACTCAACATAAACAGTGGAATATGGTGTACCACTCAACAGAAACAGTGGAATATGGCATACCACTCAACAGAAACAGTGGAATATGGCATACCATTCAACAAAAACAGTGGAATATGACATACCACTCAACATAAACAGTGGAATATGGTGTACCACTCAACAGAAACAGTGGAATATGGCATACCACTCCAGGGCTCAAATTTACCGACAATTTGAACTGGCAACATTTCGCCAGTAGCATTTTTTTGTAACTGGCAAAACAAAAAAGTTACTTTGCAATTTCTACGGTTGTGTGTGTGAGTAAGTACAAATATGTAACAAATAAGTAAAAAGCACAAGATGATTCATCATTAGCAAACATGTTAGCTTCCATATGTGTCATACACATACAAAGACATATCAGCAAAACTTAAAAATATTAAAACACCATTGATATGAAAGCACATTTTCCAAAAAAAAGTCAGACATGATATTCTAAATTAAACACGTAAGGTATTTTGATGCACTTGCACATTTCTGCCAGTATTTGAAAAGTTTACTGGCATTCTGAAAATGTCACTTGCATACCACTCAACAGAAACAGTGAAATACGGCATACCACTCAACATAAACAGTGGAATATAGCATACCACTCAACAGAAACAGTGGAATATGGCATACCACTCAACAAAAACAGTGGAATATGGCATACCACTTAACAGATACCGTGCAATGTGGCATAACATAAAGCTGAACTGTACATATGTATTGTGTAAAACAGACGTGAAACTTAATTACCTTGACAAAGACTCTGTGATTCGTCGCTCTTGTCGGCACAGTCGGGAAAAGCGTCACATTTCCGCGCGTCGTCAATGCATTCTCCAGATGTACATTTAAATTGACCGCTCGAGCAATCTGCAGAGATTACAACAAAACTTACTGATATGATTTCAATTCATAATTGCAATTAGTAGTACGGTTAGAGAAACTGCAGTTTATTATTAAGAAGATCTACTGTAACAATGTGTATACAAATAGCTACAAGGGCATGCATTTGAGGGACGACAAACATAATAACATGAAGTATGTGGAGGGACACTGTGCAATCTTGACTCTAAAAAGGCTCTTGCAAATTCTATTTAATATTTACATTTCGGGGCGCTTGTTTCAGCCAAAGCGTTTTCCGTATTAACATGATCAATTTAATAAAACGTACATAAATGATATATTATTAAAAATTGAATTTTTTAGCGGTAAATAAAAATACATTAGTTTTGAAAATCGTTTGAGAAATAAAATACTTTTTAGGTGGGGATTTTTCCATATACATTTCTTATTGCTGGGACAGCAGAAAATTAAGAAATCTCAAATAACTCAGATAACAGTTGGCCTTATCATTTTGCTAGAAACCGTTCAGAGTGTGTTAATTTACATGTATCCAACACATTTAACTATTTTTGGATAACAATTCTAAAAAAACACAAAAAAGCAGGGTTTTCAAATTTTTGATGCAGCAGAATTTCAAATTCAAAAACAACTTTCGCCCGTGACTGAAATTTGTATTTCCAACAGATTTTGACAATTAAGTATTTTTAATACCACTAAAAATGTCCGTTTCATTAATATTCTTCTTCATTAGGTACTAGCTGACTTTTGTCTCAAGTCCAAAAAATAACAACAACTTTGACTGAAACAAGCGCGCCGAACAATTGTACCAAATTAATTATACTGGCAAATAACTAATTGTTGAGTAAAACACATCACTTATGCAGTGAAAACTACCGTAAACATAGCGATGGAAAATATCACTTTTGCATTTTCCCGATATGTTCGGCTTCAAAGTAAAACTCACTTAAAATGAATAAAGTAAGGTACCTCACGATTGCATTGTGCACTTTTAAAGTTATGTATATAGTATTTTAATTTATCATGCAGTCGAAACATAACTTTTAGCTGTGATAGCTAATATCCAAAACATAGAGAGAGCACATGCATGAACAAATAGCATATTCCGAAATTACGGGGAAGTTGGGAGAATTTGATATAAATCCGGAAAAGAACATGTTTACAATATACGAGTATTGTCTAGTTTTATTTTAGTGAATTATCGCAATTAAGAGTGTTAAATAGTTTTTTGTCTGGAATGAACTAATGCAATATAGTTACTATCAATTATAGATAAATGAGAAAGAAGCGTGCACATGCCTGTATAACAAAGAGAAAATCTCGGCATGAGCCTTTGAAATAAATCATTCTCAAACATAAAAAATACACCAACATGCACACAGGTCGGTATATAGTATAAAGAACTACTAAACTAATGATGGTGATGATGATGATAATGGTGGTAGTGATAATGGTGATGATGATGATGATGATGGCATTAATGATGATGATGATGGCGCTGATGATGATGATGATGATGATGCTGATGCTGATATTGGCGGCGGTATTGATGATGATGATAATGATAATTGCGTTGATGATGATGCTGATGATGGAGCTGATGATGATGATATTGGTGGTGGTAGTGATGATGATGATGATGATATGATGATGATGGTGATGATAATGATACTGCTGCTGATGCTGCTGCTGATGATGATGATATTTCAAGCATAGCCTGTCGGAACTTAAGAAACTAGTCATGTAACAAACCTGTCATAGTGTTTGTCCATTTTATAAAAACAAGACAGCAGATGCAAGTAAATTCAAGCAGATTTATAAAGATTGACACCAGACATGAATACAGTGTACAAACGAAAACAAATGTGATCTTTTTATCGATATACTGTCCTATATAATGTAGGATTTAAAGGGATACACGGCAGTATTTATATTTAAATTTGCTGAAGATCTCACACCTATGTTATCTCCCCTGATAGCCCACGGACCTAGAGACAAAAGGATAACAGAAAATAATTCTATATTTTTCTCCATTTTAGGCAATTTTTAATTCGAAAAAAAAGGACTTTCTTTGTTTAACATGTGTGTGTGTGTGTGTGTAATTCTAAGGTTTATAGTCCCTCCGCCAACGAACACGTCACTTTGTTTAACATACACCTGCAGTGTAAAAGACAGATGCTACAGAAAATCCCATGTTGATATGTTTCATTCAAATTTCAGAAGTGTTTTTTCGTAGGATCACATACACATGAGATTAAAAATAAGTCGACCTGGGGCCATCCTTAAAAAAAGATATTTGTTTGCTGTTTCTCAACCCAGGATTTCATAAATGGGTAGATAGGTAGGTGATTTTTTTTTCAACCAAGGACAGTAAACACTTTAAGAAATTAATAAAAAATATACTGAAGGTAGCAATAAATGTTTTTTAAAGAATTGCTATAAAAAGTTCTGGATATGGCCCTTTTTCGTGGGTAGGTAGACAAACAACAAACCAACAATTTTAATGGTCGGCCTGGTCAATATTTGTGACAGATATTGGACCAAAGAAGATTTTAAGCCTAAAGACATATTGTAAATTATTGTAAATTGTGTTTATCTCTATGCCACAAACAACATCGTTACAACTATGAGAAAATTAATTGTGGTGTGAGGATATACTCCGAAACACGGGGCCACGATGGACGAAGCTAGGGGAAGTGTTTTGCCCCAAAAACTCACCAACGAAGCTCAATGGCGCCGATCAGACTTAAACCCTCTTCATAAGGATGTCAAGTCCATCGTGCTATTCACAGACACATGCCCCGATGTAAACAAAACTGACATTAAATAAAAAAAAAAATGAAGTTATTAATTTTAAAAACATGTTTAAAAATCGATAAATACGCCAAGATTGCCGGCGATCCATATATAGCCGTGCCATCCATATATAACCGTGCGATCCATAACTATATACCGTGAATAAGAGAACCATATGCAAGCACACCTACTCAGAACTGTTCAAATGTATATTTTCAGATATCATGCAAAACACGTACTAAATTAAAATGCATTCAGAAAGCTGTATGCTTCAATTTGAAGCCTGAATAATAACAATGAAAAAAAAAAATAGGGGAAAGAGTCTAGCAACTGGCGGCTAAAGTAGGAAAAAAAGCTTCGATATCAGGGAAACCGCTTACCCATACTTTCTGTGGGGGTAAAACATGTAAACAATTAGACAAAGACACAGAACAAAACATATACGAAAGTATAAAAGTAATAAGATGTATTTAGTCTTTACCTAAATTTGTCAACCAATCAGTTGCTTCAGATTTTCAAATACTTGCACCATTTATTCAATAAGACTTTACTACCAGGCGGTCTTCGCAATTAAGAGCATGACCTATATAAAGACTATCGATAAACCTATGGTAAACACTAAGTCGGATAGAGCCTTTAAAGAGAAATACTCATTAAGAAGGTCGGTCACTACGCTCCCACCATTTCGGTTTCTTTTCATGGCATCAATTCTATATAATATTTTATGTTTGATTATGTTAAACAGTGACACACACTTGTCTAATCGTGCTTACACGGACCTAATACAGCTGTCCGCCAAAGAGCACACATTATATGTTACAGTATATTTGAAAGGACAACAAACACTTTCTACGATCAACATAATCATACAACGTTATTCGACTCCTATTATGTACATTGCAAGTGCATTCACTATTTTCACGTGCTACAAACACTCCGATAATGCCATATATTCCTCCATACGCCTATGCACGTGCTATAAAGTTTTTCCACGTGCTACAAAAATTAACCGAACTTACCACAACCCAATTCGTCACTGCCATCGCCGCAGTCTTCTTTGCCGTCACATCTCTCCTCTCGTGCTACACATTTAGACCCGTCACGGCACGGGACATTGCCTTCATTACATGCTATATCTAGGAATAGAATACAGGACAAACAGTAGTGGAATAAAGTCAAATACGAATCTGAATTTCAAGATCAAATACGATTATGAATTTCTTCAAGATCAAATACGATTATGACTTTAGATCAAACACGAATATGAATTTCAAGACCAAACACGAATATGAATTTCAAGACCAAACACGACTATGAATTTCAAGATCAAAAACGAATATCAATTTCAAGATCAAAAACGAAAATTGAATTTCAAGACCAAATACGATTATGAATTTCAAGATCAAAAACGACTATGAATTTTAAGATCAAATACGAATATGAATTTTAAGATGAAACACGATTATGAATTTCAAGACCAAACACGACTATGAATTTCAAGAACAAACACGACTATGAATTTCAAGATCAAAAACGAATATCAATTTCAAGATCAAAAACGAATATGAATTTCAAGATCAAACACGAATATGAATTTTAAGAACCAAAACGAATATCAATTTTAAGATCAAATACGAATATGAATTTTAAGATGAAACACGATTATGAATTTCAAGACCAAACACGACTATGAATTTCAAGACCAAACACGACTATGAATTTCAAGACCAAACAAGACTATGAATTTCAAGATCAAAAACGAATATCAATTTCAAGATCAAAAACGAATATGAATTTCAAGATCTAACACGAATATGAATTTTAAGAACCAAAACGAATATCAATTTCAAGATCAAAAACGAATATGAATTTCAAGACCAAACACGACTATGAATTTCAAGACCAAATACGATTATAAATTTCAAGATCAAATACGACTATGAATTTCAAGACCAAATGCGACTATGAATTTTAAGATCAAAAACGAATATCAATTTCAAGATCAAAAACGAATATGAATTTCAAGATCAAACACGAATATGAATTTTAATAACCAAAACGAATATCAATTTCAAGATCAAAAACGAATATGAATTTCAAGACCAAACACGACTATGAATTTCAAGACCAAATACGATTATGAATTTCAAGATCAAACACGACTATGAATTTCAAGACCAAATACGACTATGAATTTTAAGATAAAAAACGAATATCAATTTCAAGATCAAATATGACTATGAATTTTAAGATAAAATACGAATATCAATTTCAAGATCAAACACGACTATGAATTTCAAGACCAAATACGATTATGAATTTCAAGATCAAATACGACTATGAATTTTAAGATCAAATACAAATATGAATTTCAAGATGAAACACGATTATGCATTTTAAGATCAAAAACGAATATGAATTTCAAGACCAAACACGGATATCAATTTCAAGATCAAAACCCAATATCAATTTCAAGATCAAAAACGACTATGAATTTCAAGATCAAACACGAATACGAATTTCAAGACCAAATACGACTATGAATTTCAAGATCAAAAACGAATATCAATTTCAAGATTAAAAAGGAATATGAATTTCAAGACCAAACACTACTATGAATTTCAAGACCAAACACGACTATGAATTTCAAGACCAAACACGACTATGAATTTCAAGATCAAAAACGAATATCAATTTCAAGATCAAACACGAATATGAATTTCAAGACCAAACACGACTATGAATTTTAAGATCAAAAACGAATATCAATTTCAAGATCAAAAACGAATATGAATTTTAAGATGAAACACGATTATGAATGTTAAGATCAAATACGACTATGAATTTAAGATCAAATACGAATATGAATTTCAAGATCAAATACGAATATGAATTTTAAGATGAAACACGATTATGAATATCAAGATCAAATACGAATATGAGTTTCAAGACCAAACACTACTATGAATTTCAAGACCAAACACGACTATGAATTTCAAGACCAAACACGACTATGAATTTCAAGATCAAACACGAATATCAATTTCAAGATCAAAACCGAATATGAATTTCAAGATCAAACACGAATATGAATTTCAAGATCAAATACGAATATGAATTTCAAGATCAAATACGACTATAAATTTTAAGATCAAATACAAATATGAATTTTAAGATGAAATACGATTATGAATATCAAGATCAAATACGAATATGAATTTCAAGACCAAACACGACTATGAATTTCAAGACCAAACACGACTTTGAATTTCAAGACCAAACACGACTATGAATTTCAAGACCAAACACGACTATGAATTTTAAGATCAAAAACAAATATCAATTTCAAGATCAAACACAACTATGAATTTCAAGATGAAACACGATTATGAATATCAAGATCAAATACGAATATGAATTTTAAGATCAAATACGAATATGAATTATAAGATGAAACACGACTATGAATTTTAAGATCAAATACGAATATGAATTTTAAGATCAAACACGAATATGAATTTCAAGACCAAACACGAATATCAATTTCAAGATCAAAACCGAATATCAATTTCAAGATCAAAAACGACTATGAATTTCAAGATCAAACACAAATACGAATTTCAAGACCAAATACGACTATGAATTTCAAGATCAAAAACGAATAGAAATTTCAAGATCAAAAAGGAATATGAATTTCAAGACCAAACACTACTATGAATTTCAAGACCAAACACGACTATGAATTTCAAGATCAAAAACGAATATCAATTTCAAGATCAAAAACGAATATGAATTTCAAGATCAAGCACGAATATGAATTTCAAGACCAAACACTACTATGAATTTCAAGACCAAACACGACTATGAATTTCAAGACCAAACACGACTATGAATTTTAAGATCAAAAACGAATATCAATTTCAAGATCAAATACGAATATGAATTTCAAGACCAAACACGACTATGAATTTCAAGAACAAACACGACTATGAATTTCAAGATATAAAACGAATATCAATTTCAAGATCAAACACGACTATGAATTTCAAGACCAAACACGACTATGAATTTCAAGATCAAAAACGAATATCAATTTCAAGATCAAAAACGAATATGAATTTCAAGATCAAACACGAATATGAATTTTAATAACCAAAACGAATATCAATTTCAAGATCAAAAACGAATATGAATTTCAAGACCAAACACGACTATGAATTTCAAGACCAAATACGATTATGAATTTCAAGATCAAATACGACTATGAATTTCAAGACCAAATACGACTATGAATTTTAAGATCAAAAACGAATATCAATTTCAAGATCAAAAACGAATATGAATTTCAAGATCAAACACGAATATGAATTTTAATAACCAAAACGAATATGAATTTCAAGACCAAATACGATTATGAATTTCAAGATCAAACACGGCTATGAATTTCAAGACCAAATACGACTATGAATTTTAAGATAAAAAACGAATATCAATTTCAAGATCAAATATGACTATGAATTTTAAGATCAAATACGAATATCAATTTCAAGATCAAACACGACTATGAATTTCAAGACCAAATACGATTATGAATTTCAAGATCAAATACGACTATGAATTTTAAGATCAAATACAAATATGAATTTCAAGATGAAACACGATTATGCATTTTAAGATCAAAAACGAATATGAATTTCAAGACCAAACACGAATATTAATTTCAAGATCAAAACCCAATATCAATTTCAAGATCAAAAACGACTATGAATTTCAAGATCAAACACGAATACGAATTTCAAGACCAAATACGACTATGAATTTCAAGATCAAAAACGAATATCAATTTCAAGATTAAAAAGGAATATGAATTTCAAGACCAAACACTACTATAAATTTCAAGACCAAACACGACTATGAATTTCAAGACCAAACACGACTATGAATTTCAAGATCAAAAACGAATATCAATTTCAAGATCAAACACGAATATGAATTTCAAGACCAAACACGACTATGAATTTTAAGATCAAAAACGAATATCAATTTCAAGATCAAAAACGAATATGAATTTTAAGATGAAACACGATTATGAATTTTAAGATCAAATACGACTATGAATTTAAGATCAAATACGAATTTGAATTTCAAGATCAAATACGAATATGAATTTTAAGATGAAACACGATTATGAATATCAAGATCAAATACGAATATGAGTTTCAAGACCAAACACTACTATGAATTTCAAGACCAAACACGACTATGAATTTCAAGACCAAACACGACTATGAATTTCAAGATCAAACACGAATATCAATTTCAAGATCAAAAACGAATATGAATTTCAAGATCAAACACGAATATGAATTTCAAGATCAAATACGAATATGAATTTCAAGATCAAATACGACTATAAATTTTAAGATCAAATACAAATATGAATTTTAAGATGAAATACGATTATGAATATCAAGATCAAATACGAATATGAATTTCAAGACCAAACACGACTATGAATTTCAAGACCAATCACGACTTTGAATTTCAAGACCAAACACGACTATGAATTTCAAGACCAAACACGACTATGAATTTTAAGATCAAAAACAAATATCAATTTCAAGATCAAACACAACTATGAATTTCAAGATGAAACACGATTATGAATATCAAGATCAAATACGAATATGAATTTTAAGATCAAATACGAATATGAATTATAAGATGAAATACGACTATGAATTTTAAGATCAAATACGAATATGAATTTTAAGATCAAACACGAATATGAATTTCAAGACCAAACACGAATATCAATTTCAAGATCAAAACCGAATATCAATTTCAAGATCAAAAACGACTATGAATTTCAAGATCAAACACAAATACGAATTTCAAGACCAAATACGACTATGAATTTCAAGATCAAAAACGAATAGAAATTTCAAGATCAAAAAGGAATATGAATTTCAAGACCAAACACTACTACGAATTTCAAGACCAAACACGACTATGAATTTCAAGATCAAAAACGAATATCAATTTCAAGATCAAAAACGAATATGAATTTCAAGATCAAGCACGAATATGAATTTCAAGACCAAACACTACTATGAATTTCAAGACCAAACACGACTATGAATTTCAAGACCAAACACGACTATGAATTTTAAGATCATAAACGAATATCAATTTCAAGATCAAATACGAATATGAATTTCAAGACCAAATACGATTATGAATTTCAAGATCAAATACGACTATGAATTTTAAGATCAAACACGAATATGAATTTTAAGATGAAACACGATTATGAATATCAAGATCAAATACGACTATGAATTTAAGATCAAATACGAATATGAATTTTAAGATGAAACACGATTATGAATATCAAGATCAAATACGAATATGAGTTTCAAGACCAAACACTACTATGAATTTCAAGACCAAACACGACTATGAATTTCAAGACCAAACACGACTATGAATTTCAAGATCAAACACGAATATCAATTTCAAGATCAAAAACGAATATGAATTTCAAGATCAAACACGAATATGAATGTCAAGACCAAACACGACTATGAATTTCAAGATCAAAAACGAATATCAATTTCAAGATCAAAAACGAATATGAATTTCAAGACCAAACACTACTATGAATTTCAAGACCAAACACGACTATGAATTTCAAGACCAAACACGACTATGAATTTCAAGATCAAAAACGAATATGAATTTCAAGATCAAACACGACTATGAATTTTAAGATCAAAAACGAATATCAATTTCAAGATCAAAAACGAATATGAATTTCAAGATCAAACACGACTATGAATTTCAAGAACAAACACGAATATGAATTTTAAGATCAAACACGACTATGAATTTCAAGATCAAAAACGAATATGAATTTTAAGATCAAACACGAATATGAATTTTATGATCAAAAACGAATATGAATTTCAAGATCAAACACGACTATGAATTTTAAGATCAAAAACGAATATCAATTTTTAGATCAAACGCGACTATGAATTTCAAGATCAAAAACGAATATGAATTTTAAGATCAAACACGACTATGAATTTCAAGATCAAACACGACTATGAATTTCAAGATAAAAAACGAATATGAATTTTAAGATCAAAAACGAATATGAATTTCAAGACCAAACACGACTATGAATTTTAAGATCAAACACGACTATGAATTTTAAGATCAAACACGACTATGAATTTCAAGACCAAATACGACTATGAATTTCAAGACCAAACACGACTATGAATTTCAAGATCAAAAACGAATATCAATTTTAAGATCAAACACGAATATCAATTTCAAGAAGAACAATAGTGGAATAAAATTAAATGCCGGATATAGATTTGAAGGAGAGGGAGTATGAATTGAATTGAATTGGATTTTATAGTCGTACCAACAGCTAAGGCGACTTTTCAGCTTCCACTGGTGGAGGAAGACAGACTCCAGGTGCCCCTCCGGGCAATTTTCGTGCACAGGGGGCAAACACGACTATGAATTTTAAGATCAAAAACGAATATGAATTTTAAGATCAAACACGACTATGAATTTCAAGATCAAAAACGAATATGAATTTTAAGATCAAACACGACTATGAATTTCAAGATCAAACACGACTATGAATTTCAAGATCAAACACGACTATGAATTTCAAGATCAATAACGAATATGAATTTTAAGATCAAAAACGAATATGAATTTCAAGACCAAACACGACTATGAATTTTAAGATCAAACACGACTATGAATTTTAAGATCAAACACGACTATGAATTTCAAGACCAAATACGACTATGAATTTCAAGACCAAACACGACTATGAATTTCAAGATCAAAAACGAATATCAATTTTAAGATCAAACACGAATATCAATTTCAAGAAGAACAATAGTGGAATAAAATTAAATGCCGGATATAAATTTGAAGGAGAGGGAGTATGAATTGGATTTTATAGTCGCACCAACAGCTAAGGCGACTTTCTAGCTTCCACTGGTGGAGGAAGACAGACTCCAGGTGCCCCTCCGGGCAATTTTCGTGCACAGGGTGGGGGGGGGGGGCACCTGGGTAGAACCACCGGCATTCCGCATAGGAAGGAGAGGGCGAATGTGTTAAAGGGACTGGAGGCGATCTGGACACTTATGGGTGTCTATCCAAAACCGAAAAAATCCATCATAATTTATTTGAATTATATGTACACATGTCAGCAATATCATCTCCATTTAAATACATATTTATGTTTAAGCAGTAAAAACCAGCCGAGTAGGTTTTCCAGACCAAACATTTTCATAATAATAATTCAACCGAACTAAATATGCGGCTTTTTTAATGCATGTACGCATTTAATATGAAACTGAAGCACATTATGAGGGTTTTTCTCTCCTATATTTGTATTGACACCAGTTACTCCCTCAGATTGCCTCAGTCCCCCCTCCCCCACCACACACACACACACACACACACACGCGCGCGCCATTTCCGGAGGAAAAAGGCTCGTCAATTAATAACCTTACCCTAGTTGTCAACTAAAATACATCCCACACGTATTAGCACGTACAACTTGATTATAATACGGCCTATGTCCAATACACTCCAAGGCGGAGATATCGAAGTACTGACGTAATATCAATGCAGGAGTCCAAGATCATACCTCTACATTGGGGTCCCTCGTCTGATCCGTCCGGACAGTCATTTACACCGTTACACTGGCGATCCAATGGCAAACATCGACCAGAAGACTCGCACTTGAATTCTCCCGCCGTGCAGACGAACTCTGTGAGTAAAACAGTTTGTATTCTGTATTTAAACTTGAACATATGGTGCTTTGCCACCTCTGGTTATTTTCACATTTCAGAGTTAAAACGGTCGCTTTGCCCTGTATAGGTTTCGCTATGATACGCTGGCAAGCGATAATGCCAGTTGCTGGGTTACAAGTACATTATTATAGTTACAATGATAAAAGACGAGCAAAAGTTGAATATGTATAGGTTATTAGATTTGTAATGGGATATATGCACGAGTTCTTTTGCGTATAACTATTGCGCAACTTTAGGAGCGAAATATTTATGCGCAAAAAGAACGAGTGCATATATCCAAATATAAATCTAATAACATTTTTAATGCATACGCATTTTTAAATTAGAGAGAATAAAATAGGTTTTAACATTTAATTTTCACCGAAAACATTTACATATTGTCATTACATAATGGGAATTTTCACAATGAAATCGACATTGTTTACATCACGTGACATACTTTCTTTGACATGAACAGAAAATTGCACCAATCATGAACAAGTATTCATTACACATCCAATATGACTATTACACGTGACGTCAGTAGGGGCAATTATTAACGTTTCCTGTTACACTGTTTGTAAATGCGTATGCAATAACTCCATTTATTGGATACGCATTTACAAGCTCAGTTTACTTTCATTGTACGTTCATATTGACGTGTAGTAAAGTCAGTGTGTAATGTATACTAGTTCGTGATGGGTCTCTTTTCTGTCCATGGCAAAGAAAGTATGAACACGTGTTGTAAACATGTTGACATTGTGAAAATTCCCACGATGTAACGACAATATGTTTGTTTCAAATAAATATTTTTGATGAAAATTAAATGTTAAAATCTATTGTTTTATTCTAATTATTCGTTTATATATTAAAAATGCGTATGCAATAAAAAGGTTATTAGATTTGTATTCGGATATTGGGATATATGCACTCGTTCTTTATATTGGGATATATGCACCCGTTCTTTATATTGAGATATATGCTCTCGTTCTTCGCGCATAAATATTGCGCTCCTAAAGTCGTGCAATATTAATACATGAAAGAACTCGTGCATATATCCAATACGAATATAATAACCTATAAATATCCTGCGAATATTAATATTCATTCTGCTCTGTGTAACGAATTAACACCATTTTGTATTGATAACATTTTTTGAAAATAAATGGAGATGTAATAATAAATAATAATAAAAAAGTAAAAGTATTAGTATCCCCTATCAAGTCTTATTGTTCGTAATCCTAGTTATTTCCCCAGAACACAAAGGTACCGTACGTACTAGTATAACGTATATGTATAAAATACATAAAAATCCATGTCAGATAAAAAAAAATGTAATATTTCCAGCGGGTTTATATTGTGCGAGATCAAAATCTGGTGTTTTAGACTTGAAACACATCAAAACCGCGGGCCTACGTCCCTTGGTATCGACCGATGGTCTTCAAGTCCCGCCCACTAGGTTTTGATCTGGGACAATATAAACCCGCTGGAAATATTGTATTTCTTAAACTTACAACAGCATATATTTGGTGCACCATAGAAGCTGGTTTATTTTACTACTGATGCCGTTACCCCTTTTGCCAACCATTATATGTTTGTGGTGTCATATACTTTGCTTCTATTTTCCTTTGTAATTGTTGTTTGTTTTGAATATTGGTTCCTAGTTGACTGTTCTGTAGATACTACATTTCATGTTCAACTTACCTACATTTGTATTGCCAGTTCTGCATAGAAAATTAAGGATGTATTTACCGCATAACTCGATGTCTTCGTCTGAGCCATCCGGACATTGCGCAAAGCCATCACAGCGGTACTGTCTGGGTATACACTTGCCACACCGACATTTGAAGCTCGTCGCGGTACAGTTGAACTCGCAACCTGGAGAGCAAAGAGAATATATTGACTTATTGGATAACATATTGATCAAAAATGTACAACTGACTTGTTTTTGTCTACGTCGGGGTGACATTGTGAGCACATCAAGAATTCTAAGAACCTTTTCTAATGGGCGCGTGTAGCGATGTTATACTATATATAAATATACTAACATGGGGCGCGTGTAGCGATGTTATACTATATATAAATATACTAACATGATAGCCGAGGCTGCTGACTTACATGCCTTAAAGTGATTGTAGCCATACAGCCAAATTGTTATTATCGTGAGTTCAGCTCTTCTTTGTTTATCATCCAATTTTGGTAATTCTTTCACCTTTCTCATTTCCCCCCGAACTCTCAATTTAATGTAGATAGAATGTATGTAATACTCAAGCTACTGCATGCAGTTGTAATGATTTTATTTACCGTTGTATGTTCGTTAAGTTGCAGTGGTAATACATACATGTTCGTATGTTTCTTGAATCTAAGATGGCACCTCCGAAAGGATGGCGATTATTAACATGCATATATATATATGTATATATACACTACCAACTGTATGATATCAGCTAGTATATGACACAGGAACTGGTCACTTTCAATTTTTGCCTTCTATTATTATATAGATAATTATAATAATAGAAGGCAAAAAGTAAAAGTGACCAGTTCCTGTGGTATATGACACTTACATAAAAGGAGCAGTACACGATTCGTATATAAAAAATATGACAAACATTTTAAAGGTGAAACATATGAAAATATGTGTGTTATAAAAATGAGGCTTGTATGCATTTATTCTCATATGAAACTTATATGAAACTCCTATTGTATAAATATTATACGATATTTTTTATATGAGAATCACATATCAATAATATTAGCTTTAAAGCAATCATTTTTCAATATGTTGTTTTGTAAGCTAACATACTGTAGACCACCTTCATAGTAAACGATGGAATGGACTCCACCATAGATAATCGACCACGGTAAACGATGGAAATGACTCCACTACAGATAATCTACCACGGTAAACGATGGAATGGACTCCACCACAGATAATCTACCACGGTAAACGATGGAATAGACTCCACTACAGATAATCTACCACGATAAACGATGGAATAGACTCCACTACAGATAATCTACCACGGTAAACGATGGAATGGACTCCACCACAGATAATCTACCACGGTAAACGATGTAATGGACTCCACCACAGATAATCTACCACGGTAAATGATGGACTGGACTCCACCACAGATAATCGACCACGGTCAACGATGGAATGGACTCCACCACAGATAATCTACCACGGTAAACGATGGAATGGACTCCACCACAGATAATCTACCACGGTAAATGATGGAATGGACTCCACCACAGATAATCGACCACGGTTAACGATGGAATGGACTCCACTACAGATAATCTACCACGGTAAACGATGGAATGGACTCCACCACGGATAATCTACCACGGTAAACGATGGAATGGACTCCACCACGGATAATCTACCACGTAAACGATGGAATGGACTCCACCACAGATAATCTACCACGGTAAACGATGAAATGGACTCCACCACGGATAATCTACCACGTAAACGATGGAATGGACTCCACCACAGATAATCGACCACGGTAAACGATGGAATGGACTCCACCACAGATAATCAACCACGGTAAACGATGGAATGGACTCCATCATAGCTAATCTACCGCGATGAACGATGGACTGGACTCCACCACAGATAATCTACCACGGTAAACGATGGAATGGATTCCACCACAGATAATCTACCACGGTAAACGATGGAATGGACTCCATCATAGCTAATCTACCGCGATGAACGATGGACTGGACTCCACCACAGATAATCTACCATGGTAAACGATGGAATGGATTCCACCACAGATAATCGACCACGGTAAACGATGGAATGAAATCCACCACAGATAATCGACCACGGTAATGTAATGTGACTGATTATCTGATATAATAATGTAGTTTACGCAAGATCAGGAATTAAATCCGTAATTATTTTTTTCATTTCTGAATTAAGTGATTTTTCAGATTGCCATTATATAAAACATTTTAATACAATTTGTATTTAATTTGAAGCCAACAGTTCACTTGGCACATATTCAATAGTTCCGTCCCTTGACGATACAGTGTACCATGCAACAAAATTAGTAGTCAGGGGCGTAGCTAGAGACTAGCATGTGTACGCAAACAGTCTAAGGGGTGAGGGTCAGATTGTTTTCCCTAGACCGTCTGTGGTGCAATCTGGAGGCATTTTCGCAATAAAATGAGGCTGATTTTGTCTCTGAAATTTATAAAAAAATAAAATAGAAAAAAAGTGAACTCAATGAGTAGTTACCTGACCCCTCTCACCCCACTTTTTTTTTCTTCAATATTTTGGACGATGTGTACGCAACTGCATACTTTGCGTACAGGTAGCTACGCGCCTGGTAGTTATGTCTCTTGACCATACAATGAATCATGGAAGAAATATAATAAGTATATCCACTGACTATACAATGTGTAATGGAACAAAATAAATGTTCCTTGACGAAACGAATCATGGAACAAATCAGAAGCTATGTCCCTTGACGAAACAATGTATTAAAACTCAGTAAGTATGTCCCTTGAAGATGGAACTAAATCAAGATCACTTGACGATAGAATGTATCATTGAACAAATCAAGAGTTATGTCTCTTGACGATATACCGTATCATGGAACACAATCAATAGTTATATCCATTGACGATACACTGTATCATGGAACAACATCAACAGTTATGTCCACCGACGATACTCTGTACATGGAACAACACCAACAGTTATATCTATTGACGATACACTGTATCATGGAACAATATCAACGGTTATGTCCCTTGACGGTACAATGTATCATTGAACAAATCAAGAGTTATGTCCCTTGACGATACACTGTATCAAGGAACAACATCAACAGTTATGTCCATTGACGATACACTGTATCATGGATCAATATCAACGGTTATGTCTATTGACGATACAATGTATCATTGGACAAATCATGAGTTATGTCCCTTGACGGCACAATGTATCATTGAACAAATCAAGAGTTATGTCCCTTGACGATACACTGTATCATGGAACAACATCAACAGTTATGTCCACTGACGATACACTGTATCAAGGAACAACATCAACAGTTATGTCCATTGACGATACATGTATCATGGAACAATATCAACAGTTATGTCCAATGACGATAAAATGAATCATTGATCAAATCAAGAGATATGTGCCTTGACGATACAATGTATCACTGAAAAAATCCAGAGTTGTGTCCCTTGACGATACACTGTATCATGGAACAACATCAACAGTTATGTCCATTTACCATACAATGTATCATGTATCATTAAACAAATCAAGAGTTATGTCACATGACGATAAAATATATCATGGAACAACATCAAGAGTTACATCCTTTACGATACAATGCATTTTTTCCCCTACTGTCTCTTCTTCTAAAACATGTTAAGACTCGATACGATAAGTTGAAGGATGTCCAGCAAGGTTTAAGAGAGTATTCAAACCCTTTTGATTTCAGAAAGAGGTATTTGTTCCAACCTGTTTGATTTTATTCGCCCTGAACCGAAATCAAAATTATATCAGATAGGTTGAACTATTCCAATACACCCTATTTGACATCTTTGTAACGAATTCATCCCCATTCTATAGTAAAAATCGATTTCTAGTGAATCGACAAATAGGCGAAACTACTTGAGATGAACAATATTAGGGACGAAGCAATCCTGTCGAGTTAGTGCTTTACCAAGAAACGCACAATCAAAATATTGCCTATACTACACTATTATATACACCTAATTCCACGTAATATTCCAGATATATCTCAACGTCTTTTGTACAAAAAGGGGCTATAACTAATTACAGAAAGGACAACTCCGTCAAGTAGTAGACCTTTTAATCAAAGTATACGTTGTTACACGAAATTCGTAAATGTTGAAGTTACGCTTGAAAAAGTCAAGCCATTTCAGTATTATGTTTAATGTTAAGAGATTGCAAAGTTTGAAGCATAAGTTTGCTCACCTGCTTGAGTCAAATGCGCATTCTTTCGATAATTAAACTTTAAATGGGTAACCATTGGTGTGTTCGGTGCAGTTTAAACCTTCTTTCCGAAAGGACAGGTCTAATGTCGCCCTGTAGCATTCGATTAGCAGTAGCATATTAAACATACAATATATAGCGAAATACCCATTATGCGTTTCTTTTTCCTTTCAGTATAAAAAGTGCAACTAAAGACACGCATACAGCTGTATCCAATAAACTGAAATATATATTCTGTTCTTTTTCAGAAACATCGGAATAATCGTATAATAGGTTCATGTTGTCATAAAAAAGGGTGTCTGTTTCTACAACTGAAAAAGTGTAGGGTTATTAACTTACTTGCAATTCGGTCACACTGCTCTTTTAGCTCCCGTACCTCTAGGGTGGTTGTCGTCAGGCGTGTTTCCAAATTCTGAAGAATATAATAGAATTGCTCTTATTTGGACAGTAAATGTAAATATTTAATCTCTAAAACTTTGATATCTTTCGGATGTTTTTATGTTTTATTGTTGTTGTAGTTTTAAAATGTCTTATTTAATGTAATACTGATCATTTATTGTTTCAATCATTTGTAAGTAGTAAAACGGCCGCTGGAGTTTCAAAGCGGGTTCTAGGGTGCACCTCACTTTTACCCTATGGTCATTACAATAAAACGGGACATTGAAGATATCGAAATCACTGCCCGTTGTATCGTCTAACATCTAACAGGCGATGTAAGTAAAACACAGAGATGATCATGTACATATGAATATACAAACAAAAAGCATAACAAGCCACCAAGAAAGTACTCTAAGCCAGAGTAGCAAGTGAATGAACGGTTAGGTGCACGATAAGACAAGATTGGAAACATTAAACGTTACGGGGTTTTCCCCCAGGATTTAGGTAAACGTCATCAAACGATGCGTAATATGTCTGGTCAACTTAAAACCACAGCGGAAAGCAAAGTGACGAACTGTCAATGGGTCAACCACTCAACACGCAGTGTGTTCCAAATGAACATTTTTGATCAATTTCTTGTTACAACCTGTTTTGATAAATTTATAAATATTGAGAGAAAGTAATCACGGCCAAGGATCTGAAGTCGTTTGCAAATTGCGCTTAGGAGAATAATTCTAAAAGAAATTGGCTTTCTTTCTAATCCTTTGATATATTGTGTACAATTTATATTTAAAATGTTGTTTAACAAAATCACGTCATCATAGAAGTCAGGTTGTGTCGAAGTCGAGTTCTTAAATTACTATTATATTTTAAAAGTAAGAGTCACGATATTACATTTTGCAATGGTTTACTATATTTTGCTATTTCTTTCGTAATCTTTCAGCGTATCGTTTTTATGTTGTGCACTGACATGCTAGCAGTTATGTTATAACGTTATAAATATCCCTTCTTCAAGTGTTACTGTTCTGCTGTGGTATACTCACTACAAGCGTGCATCAATTGGCAATCATCCATTGTGGATATTTCAGAAGCGTCGTTTTCATGTTTAGTACTTTGCTTATACTGCGAAATTTCGGAACATTCGAAGCTATGTATGACGATCGATTTTTTTATTGTTGTGGAGGCAAACCACCCATTTATTCCAGGGTAGAACCAGTAGTGTATACATCACGCCATCCGTAAGAATCAACACTTTCTCACTTACAAGTCGAGCTCTCAGTGGGACTCGAACCCGGAGACTAAAGGCATACAGGAAGTAAATCACTATCATCGTAGTTATGCCTGGTGGAATCGAAAGATCATTCCTATTTATATAATCCCTAACTCGTTACTGTCATAAAAAAAGTTTTGAGTGTTAAGGGTCAGCTTTTCTGGCTGTATGATGATTTTATGAACCAAATGAAAAGTTTTGAAAGTGAAAGAAGAATGCACGTGTGGTTCCAAATGAATGCAGTTTGGTCGCAGTGGCAACAAAGATCACTTTTATTTTCTAAAATGCCCCATGACCTCTATTTTTCTTAGCAGATTTCTAATTAATTATTTACTGCATCATTTTGAAAGTAGACAAACTAGAACCTTTGGTATTTGTTTTACTTCCACTACATTTACAAAACATGGACACGTACCTTTATTGTACTCAACATTTCTTGAATAATTCTACTTTCTTCAACTGAAAATGCAAATGATTATATTAACTGAAAAGACAATGTAACTGTGGATATATCCTACACGTGGCATTCGAAGTATTAGAAGTTGGAGCTAATATTTAATTAACGTATTACATGTGCCGTTTCTTAACTGACCAACTTCACCTTTCAATTAATTATGCTTTGGGAAGTAAGAGCGGATCTCGTAGTTCGGCGTTCGACATTTAAGTTTAGGATTAGGGGTATGATAACCCATATGAACGTCGAATGCCCAACTATGAATTTCACGCGAACTTCGCACATCCTAATAAATAAACTCAACTCGGGTATTTCCGCTATAGACTTATATACTGCACACTCATCGCCACATAATAGTCCAAAGAAATCCCAAGATGTTTTTACTATAGGTTTGCACCCTCTATGTCCGTCCGTCCGAAAATGCTTGTCCGGGCCATATTCTCAATACTAT
The DNA here is from genome assembly GCA_037043455.1 of Cyrtodaria siliqua. NCBI lineage: Eukaryota > Metazoa > Mollusca > Bivalvia > Adapedonta > Hiatellidae > Cyrtodaria > Cyrtodaria siliqua. Next base: position 124,685 of record JAWPHD010004101.1, read on the forward strand.
AAAACTTTGAGATGCCAAACTTGGTGTGTAGATACATCTTGGGATAGCGGTGTGTCGCGTACCAAAATAAGGTCACTGTGACCTTGACCTTGACCTGTGACCTCTGTCATAGAAAATGCTTGTCCGGACCGTATTTTTAATACTATAACACTTAGAGATACCAAACTTGGTATTTAAATACATCCTGGTATAGCGGTGTGTCGCGTACCAAAATAAGGTCGCTGTGACATTGATCTTGACCTGTGACCTCTGTCATAGAAAATGTTCCGAAAATGCTTGTCCGGGCCATATTTTCAATACTTTAAGACTTTGAGATACCAAACTTGGTGTGTGGATACATCTTGGAAAAGCGGTGTGTCGCGTACCATAATAATGTCGATGTGACCTTGACCTTGACCTGTGACCTCTGTCATAGAAAATGCTTCTCCGGACCATATTTTTAATACTATAGCACTTAGAGATACCAAATTTGGTATTTGAATAAAACTTGGGATAGCGATGTGTCGCGTACCAAAATAAGGTCATTGTGACATTGACCTTGACCCTTGACCTCTGTCATAGAAAATGTTTCGAAAATGCTTGTCCGTGCCATATGTTCAATACTATAAGACTTTGAGATACCAAACTTGGTGTGTGGATACATCCTGGGATAGCGGTGTGTCGCGTACCAAAATAAGGTCACTGTGACATTGACCTTTGACCTTAACCTGTGACCTCTGTCATAGAAAATGCTTGTCCGAACCGTATTTTTAATACTATAACACTTAGAGATACCAAACTTGGTATTTAAATACATCTTGGGATAGCGGTGTGTCGCGTACCAAAATAAGGTCGCCTTGACATTGACCTGTGACCTCTGTCATAGAAAATGTTCCAAACTACTTGTCCGGGCCATATTTTCAATACTTTAAGACTTTGAGATACCAAACTTGGTTTGTGAATACATATTGGGATAACGGTGTGTCGCATACCAAAATAAGGTCGCTGTGACCTTGACCTTGACCTGTGACCTCTGTCATAGAAAATGCTTGTCCGGACCGTATTTTTAATACTATAACACTTAGAGATACCAAACTTGGTATTTGAATACATCTTGGGATAGCGGTGTGTCGCGTACCAAACTAAGGTTGCCTTGACCTGTGGCCTCTCTCATAGAAAATGCTTGTCCGGACAGTATTTTCAATACTATAACACTTAGAGATACCAAACTTGGTATGTGAATACATCTTTGGATAGCGGTGTGTCGCGTACCACAATAAGGTCATTATGAACTTGACCTGTGACTTCTTACATAGAAAATGCTTGTCCGGACCGTATTTTCAATACTATAACACTTAGAGACACCAAACTTGGTATGTGAATACATCTTGAGATAGCGGTGTGTCGCGTACCAAAATAAGGTCATTGTGACCTTGACCTTGATCTTTGACCTCCATCATAGAAAATGTCTGGAAAATGTTTGTCTGGGCCGGTGGGGGACTATGGATTGCACTGCAATTATTGATGCTCTTGTTTTTTTGCAAAAACAAAAGGTGTTGCGGCTAGTTAGATAGGACACAATGTGCTCTTATATACTTTTTAATTGCAGTGCACTTTGTACCACGAAATTCGTAAATGCTGAAGTTCCGCTTTGAAAATTAGTGTAACAAATTGTGTAAAAAGATATCAAAGTGTTACACCCTCAGTTTACACTCCCGCTTGAGCCCAACGCGTATTCTATCAATGAGTTGGTGCATTATGTGTTGTTTTAGTGTTTTTTCCGAAAGGAAAGGTCTGATGTAATGTAACCATGTACCATTAGGTTAACAGCAGAGTATTGTACATACAACATATAGCGGAAATTCCTGAGTTTCGTTTCTATTTATTTTAGTATAATATGCTTTTATGTGTTACATTGCAGTGCACTGTGTTTCTGGCAGCCATGCCTGAAGGTGATTACGTATTCTTTGATGGCAACTCTGAAAAACAAAAACTTCTTGACATCAGTGATGATAACAGTCATGTTCATATATGTTGATATAATGTACAGTTATTGTTTTTGTCCTTATTCTCCGTGGGTATTGTAGATAATTCCTTGCTCATCATGTGTACTTGATGCAAGTTGGAAAGGTATCGCTATGCATATACATTTTTCTTCCAAAAACAGTGTATCGCCACATCGAGAATATGACATTGTGCACATAGGCATATTATTTCTAAACACGAAATCTACATTTCCTAAACGAATATTCTGTCAAAATGTCAACAATGTTAATATGTGTTTCTTGAGTTCAATCTACAACTTACCTTTGGTGATATCTCCCGGTCGTCCATCAAGTCCGCTGTCTCCTTTTTGTCCAGGTAAGCCCGCATTGCCTTGAGGTCCCTGCGGACCTGGAATGCCAATTTCTCCAGGGATTCCCCTATCACCAGGTGTACCCTTGCTTCCTGGCCATCCTGGACTTCCCATGTCCCCCTGTTCACCTTTAGCACCGACACGACCAGGTGGTCCTTCGAGACCCGTTCGACCAGGTTGACCGTCCGAACCTTGCAGACCAGGAGACCCGGGAACTCCTTTAGGTCCTCTTGGTCCGTCTTTACCATCGACTCCATCACGACCTGCTTCCCCAGGGCTACCCAGAAATCCCGGCAATCCGTCATTTCCCGGATCTCCCTTTCTACCATTGCCGGATATACCGGGTAACCCGGGTTCTCCAGGCGGACCCCTTTCTCCCGTTAAACCTGTTGCGCCGGGATACCCTCGTTCTCCTGCCGCTCCTGGTATACCATCCAATCCCTGAAGTCCGGGCGGACCTTGCAGCCCCGGCTCACCAGGAGGACCTTGTGGGCCTTGAAATCCGCGAATGCCGGGCTGACCAGGTGGCCCTATCGGTCCGGTCAGACCAGGCCTTCCCTCTGGACCCGCTGGGCAGGTGCAGTTTTGTACTATTCTGTCACCGGTGTTATCGTTTCCACCACCACCACCACCATTTGTTTTATTAGAACACGTGTCTTCTAATGATTTTATCTATATGAAAGCAATGCAATTTTGCATTATAACTGTACTTCAAATGATTAATACGAATACAAAATATAACACAACAAAATGCAAAGAGAATGTAACATGATAATAAAAGCACCATTAGATAAAAGGTATTATACATTTAAGTACTGTACGTGCTTTTTAATATTGCAACGCATCTGGTTCATATATATAATTGAAATAACACCTTTCAGAATAAATGGTGTACTCTAACTACAGTCATCGGAAGTTAGAGTATGACTGACAGCTGAAATGGATATGCTACAAAACAAATAGAGTATGGACTCGATGAGACCATACTCTATCTATTACATAAACTGCTAGGACAATGGATTTTACCTCTTTTTTTGCCCGAATTATCTCACTGAGAATCGACTTTGTTCAAATTAAGCCCAGATGGGACAAATTGTATACAGTAATATATAGAAAACCCATTATACAATCATCTTGTTAAGAGCCATTGGCACGTTTCCGCATAAATAGCATTGATGTGAAAAACACAGTAAAACGTATGAAAACAAATTCCCACCGGCAGTGGTTTTCTTGAAAAGTATGTACACAAAGTCAAATCACATAGTATCTTGACCCATTTCATTAAAATCTGAGCGGATATATTGAGGGTTTTTTTGCTTACGGAAAGACCTACGGTCGCCTAAGACAGTGATACAGACGCGCGGCGCCGACAAACGGAGGAAAAACGTCGCACAGTGACGTCTGTGCTTTAGCCTGTTGCGATAAAAGCAAAATTGTTGTATTGAATATTTTGTTGAGATTTAGATTTTAGTTTTACCTTTCCATATATCTCTATAAAACGTCTGTCAAACCCGTTTATTTTATCACAGTTTATGCAATCTGCAATAGAAAAAAATGCATTACTTACACGTAATATTACTATTGTCAACTGCATATTTGGCTTTTAGTCATAACATGTTTACATGTAAAAATGTTAAAAATGTTTTGGTCATATTGATTTTAAGCGAAATGCTATCAAAGTACCCAACGTGTTAATGGTGTCAGAAATGAGATTTCTCATCTAGAACTGGGTCTTTTACTTACAGAGTATCCACATGCAGAATCGTTGGAACCAGTCAGATTTATTTCCGCAGTAGTTTAATTTTCAAATATGTTAATATGGTTTTAAAAAAGTGTTGCATTATATGGGGCTAGTACCCTGAACCTTTAGGTCAGTAGTCAAATAGTAGACGCTCTAACCGACTACGCTAAAGCACATTTAAAGGCGCAGTTTGCTGCACCGCAACATCGTCTTAAACTGTTATAACAAGTTTGACTATTTGTAATCTGATTGGTTCCCACTATTCGGCATTTAAAGGATCTGTTAACAGTTGAAATGGAATTGAAATATAGCTTAATAAGAGGAATTTCTACTACAAACGGCAATCCCGAATAAAAATCGGCATTTCGCTTGTTTACCTCCACCATTTGAATATTTGCAAATCATTTCTCGGCAATATATTTATAATAGGTAAAACAACTTGTGTTAATAATTGATGAATATAGTGCATTATTAATTAAAGAACATATGGCAAATCTATAAATTCCGATTTATTACTTTTTGATACTTAAATAATTGCACTGAAAAAATAATTCAAGGCTCACATTTTAACGCTAATGACTATTAAATTGCCATATGTTCCTTTTACTGCTGGTGTCGGGAGTATGTGTGTAGGTGTGGGTGCGTGTTGGGGATGGTGTGGTGTGTGTGTGGTGGGGGGAGGGGTGGGGTTGGGTGTGGGGGTGTGGCAGTCAATCCAAACTATCGTACAAATACAAATGATCACGACTGTTGTAGTAAATAGTTTCTCACCTTTTTCACAGTGAGGTCCCTCGTAACCAGGACAACATTTTTCATCATAATTCTCGCAAACCATTTTCCAAACTTTTCTGAAAATTTCAACATTTGTTTTATTAAACTGGATGTTGCACTATTATTAAACACGTTCTATTTAAACATATCCTTAAAAAAATTAGAAAAGGGTGAACAAATGATCTAAATGCCATAACAATATTTCAAAGTTTCATATCTTAAATTGACACATTATGAAGGTAAAGTGTCAAATTATATGTTTAACTACGTCACATGTCTAAATATAACGAGTACATACCTTTTTATATAACCGTCCCAGCAATGCTTTGGTGTCCATTTCGTACATTGTTTTGAACATATTTTACTGCAAGAAGAACGAAGTGAAATAAGTAAAAAAGAACATATTTATGCTTAGACCATAAATAAGGAAACAACATACACGATGGGATTCAAGTTATACTGAAAAGGCACTTTCCTTGGCACTTTCCTTATCCTCGTCCGTCGGATGTGGACGTAATAAACCGGTCGGTCTTGTGAGTAAGGGTAACGCAGAGGTTCGCGGATTACTATGTACCTTTCCCTTGTCTCTTGGACGTTCGAAATATCTAAATAAAGTGTTTGATGAACCGTCCGTTAAACAACACTTAAATTATCTGTTATTTTTTCTTTTTCGAAATAATGCAATATATTTTCTGATGGAAAGATTATTATTCGGAATGTGTCGTTACTTTATGATGTTTCATGATGTTAAAGTAATTGCATTTCATACTAGGACGGTATAAGCAGAGGCAGTCATGAGCAACCGTACCGATTGGCAGAGACCGCAAGCTCTGACAGAAAGTGTCACAGGCAATTGTATCTTTATATTATTACCTTCTATTAATATTATTATTATTTATGCATAAATAATTATAATACAAAAGGGTAATAGTCAAAAGATACAATTTACGCGAAACTATCAAGATGACGTAGCGTTAAAAATGCAACATGATTAGAACTAGCTGCTCTTTAAACCTGTAAAGCTTTAAAACTGTAAAGTTCTAGTATACATTTTACAAAAATAGTTTAAAAGCTAATTGCTCTACTATCCTCATCACGACCCATTATCAAAACAACTTTATCAAAACGGTATATGCAGTCTAATGTAATTGGGTTTTTAATCAATGCACCATCAAACACACTCAACTAATAAAACAAAAAACAGATTCAGTAAACATAATATCTATGTTTTGTTATAAATGGCGTTGCATAACCAATAGAATACCATATCTCCCGTTATCTGATAGAAACGAGATTGCGGTCTCTGCCAATCGGTACGGTGTGGTGTATCTGTGAAATCGTAAACATGTTTTGCTCGGAATGAAATTGTGCAGAACATTAGAAAAGGAATAATTCAAAAACAGTTGAACCTAATAATAGAGAATAAGCGTCGAATCCACCAGATAATGCTGACTCGGCTGCAATGAGTTGTATACGTTTTGGTATAAATACACTAAAGAAAAAAGCAACGCAACTCGGGAATGTCCGCTATATAACGTATGTATACAATGCTGGTACATTAGACGTTTCTTTTCGGAAGAAAAACTACAGCAACACATAATACACAAAATGTTACCCCTTCAAACTTTCATTATTGATAAAAAACGCGTTCGGCTCAAGCAGGTGAGCAAACTTAGGTATAATTGTTGCACTCTGTTTACATTAAGGAGATAAAATGTTCTTCAGCGGAACTTCATTATGAATATCGTGTTACAAAGCGTACTGTGATTAAAACGTCTACACCAGCAGAGTTTTGTCCTTTCTCTAACTAGTTGAAAACCATATTTCCCAAAATATCTTCAGATTTCTCTGGAATAGTACATGGAATTAACTGTGCAGTAAATAAGTTATATAGTGGAAATTCCCGAGTTGCGTTTATTTTTTCCTTTATTATAGTAAACATTATCTGTGCTATCTGTGCTATCAATATATTAGTTCAGATGACGCTTGTTATATTATTGAGGAAGACATTGTGCAGTTTACTTCGAACGATAACTTGAAAGTATGTTTTATTTGTGACTTTAATGCGGGAACAGCTGTCGAGTATACGATTCTCGATACTGATATGTGCAACTCTCTAACTATTGATACTGTTTTGATGATTTTTATCAAGAAAAACTTCTAAAAAGGCATTCCTTAAACAAGTCAAATTGTGTTAAGAAAATTAAAAATTATGGTCATAATATTGTGTAAAACATGTAATAGAGTTGGGAATGATAAGGTAAAGAATGTAAGTTATGTAGCAGACATCGTAAAAGCATCGTTTGGCTTTTTAAATATGCTTCACATTTTGAAGTTCTTGAGTTTGATAACTTACTGAGTGATGTTCAATGTCCATTATACCTTCTCAACATAATGCCCAAATCAATTAGCAAGATATTGAAACAGTAGAAGCAAAAACTATCCTTAGACCTATATAGAATAAGGAGAGAGTTCTATCATTTAATGAGACTATAGACATGTAACATGTCATTAAACTATGTGAAAGTCTATAGACAATTTATTGGGTTCTAACATGGATGTTAATATAGTATATGACTGCAGTTCACTACGTATACACTGCTGCTGAAAACTAGTTATATAGTATATTAGATATTTTTTCCATTTTTAGAAGATATAATTTCTGGCCAGAAACTTGTCATTCTGTTTTTTATAAACATATTCTAAGGGAATCTATCTAATTTGCCATATATCACACTTGCTAGGTAGCAACTGTCGCTAAAGGTAACAATTGCAACGCTAAAGGTAACAACCTCCGCTAAAGGTAACAATTACATCTACCACTAAAGGTAACAGCGCTTAAGCCACAGGTGCCACAGTAACTAAAAAGAACCCGTTTACTCAATTTTCATTGACACTGTAGATGTTGAAAAAAGTTGTTACCTTTAGTGTAAGCATTGTTACCTTTATTGGAAGAGGTGACTGTTACTATTAGCGGAGTTAATTACCTTTAGAGTTAAAAGTGTTACCTTTAGCGGCGGTTGTTACCTTTTGCGGAATTGTTACCTTTATACAAGAACGATATAAATAAACAGTTTAAACTTCACAGAAATAATCTCAGAAAGTTAAAGAACTTAAAGCTTCAGATCCTTAGGCCGATACTAAATGAAGTTTCTATACTGAGAGCCTGTTATGTGTGACATTAAATAATGTTGATCACATTGTAATACCGAGTTATACAGCCTCGTTGAAAAGCATGATGTCTTAACGCGGTTTGATCACTACTTGTAAGATAATAAATGAATTTCTTATGGCAACAAAAACACTGGCCTTATACCTGAAAATGAATATACAGGATATTTGTTTATAAAGCATAAAATAAAAATAAATGTTCGTGAATAACAGATTTTATTTCATCGAGAAGTGATCAAACTTTAATATTTTCACGAATGCGAAGAAAATATTAAGTTTTCACACTTCTCTATGAAATAAAATCTGTTATTCACTTCAAAACAACAAATTTTCATTTTATTTTATGCTTTATAATCAAAGATTTTTTTTTTCAATTTGACGACGTCTTTGGCTAAGAATGATGAAATTGCTGTTTTTAATTCCCCATAACTTCTAAACTACATAATCGATTTCAATAATCTACGACTAATTTTCTTAGTTAAGTTATTTCCAATCCAATGATATAACTTTTATAGCAACTTTCTGAAAAAAAAGTAGTTTTTTAAAAATATGACCAGCTGACATGTTTTACTGTAAATGACAACACTTGACCAGTTTATAAATTATGCTCATTTTCTTAGTTAGACCATTTACAGTCGAATGATATTTATTTAAACACTTATTTTCTGAACAAATACAAAAGTTAATTGTTTTCGATATTGAAAAAAAGTTGTTCCGGCAGTGAAAAAATAAAACTATATTTCACACGTATGCAATACCGCTTTTATATCATTGCTGAAGTCCACTATTTCACTGCTACGCATAAAATAAAGAGTTTTTTTTATTTTTATTTTCCAAGTCTTTAAGTATAAAGGGGAAAAAGACTGACCCAGACAACTAAAGGGATATAACCGTCTTGAGGTTACATTGCACCATTGCGTTTGTGCTTCCGTAGTGTATAGTCAAATAGTGCCTCATAAAAAACGTTTCCCTGCCTTACTAGTGATACAAAATGCATACTTTGGATTGCTTTTTGTTATTATTACCTATAATTGAGCCAAATGATTATTGTGAACATTGATTAGTGTTTGTTTGAGGTATTTAATTATAATTGACATAGACAGTAAAGCGAAAGTAGAAATGGGGTAAATCTATCTGTGACGTGTCAAAATAGAACGTGACGTCATTCAACATATTGGCTTGTTCTTACATGATATATGACCCCCTGTTTTTATTGCATTTTTATATTTTCGGACGCTCGATCGTTTGATTGATATGTGTTTTAAAATTTTCTACGGAAAAAAATGCGCATTTTTTATCTCTTGATATACATTCGTCCTATATAAAACAAAGAAGGAAAATCAATGGTGCAATGTAACCTTGAGTTGTATGGGTAAGTCGTTCACTAACCTAGTAAATGAATATACTGAATCATCCGGAATTCTGGGTGAAGAACAGGTGGTTTCAGGAAGCAGTATAGAACATCTGATCATGTATTCAATCTAAAATGCTTCATTGATTTATGTTTATGACAGGAAAATAGTTTACTGTGCCTTCATCGATTCAGTACAAGAAATCTCTAGACTCTATTAATAGACATGCTTTCTGGATCAAATTGCTTCGAAACTCAGTCGTTGGTAAATCTTTTACTGTTATCAAAAAGGTTTATAAACAAAAAAAAGCGAAAGCTGTATTAAGGTTGATGGCAAGTGTTTTCACAGTTACATTGGCGTTCATCAAGGAGAATATAGCATATATATCTCAAGTAATTTTTCTCACTATTCTTAAACGACTAATTACTTGATTTCTAACTCCTAAATTTATTTAATCTTAGACACAGCAGAGTTTGTCAAACTATATATATTTTTATACGCAGATGATACTGTCGTTATAGCAGAGTCACCTGAACAATTAAAGGCAGCTTAATGATATGATATTATATTGTAAAACTTGGAATCTGGATGTAAATCCTATTAAGACTAAAGTTGTGATCTTTAGTAAATCAAAAATCAAAAACATTTATGTTTTTTAATATGATAGGCACCCCTTAGTTGTTGATACATAATGTATGTAGGTATCAACAACCGAGGCATTTTCTTCCAAGCTATATCTAAATATAAAACTGAAGCTAGAAAAACAACATTCTCGTATGCCAAAAGAACCAGGGTCCGAATTCATAAAGCAACGTAAGTGGAAAGTATTACTCAAGTCAAAATTTAAAATGTTTCCATATTTTTAAATATCCTTATTTACCTCTCAGGGACACTACAAACCATATATTTTAAGATAAATATTTAGCTGTAGGTTTAATTTATCCATAACCTTATTAGCAATATTAATAAAACGTCTTAAATCGATAGAAAAAGGGTGTTTAAACAAATAATGAAATTCGACTTAAGATATTGCTTAGAAGCTTTATGAATATGGACCCAGGAAATTAAGATTACCTATAGATATTCAACTTAAACTATTTACAAGTAAACTCAATGGCTGCACCTGTCATTTTACGTATTGCAAATCCATTCTTAAAATAAAAAGACACAAACAAGTGTGATATATGGCGAATTAGATTTCCATAGAAACCAGAATGACAAATTTCTGCCGGAAATGATATCTTCTAAAAAAAGGAACAAATATCTAATATACTATACTGAAAGGAAAAAGAAACGCAGGGTGCGTATTTCCGCTATATATTGCATATACTCCATATATATTCCAAGGAAATCCCACGATGTTTTGTAAAAAAAAAGTGCAGTTAGTTAGAGAAAGGACTGTGATGTTGTAGACGTTTTAATCACAGTACACGTTGTAACAAGAAATTCATAAATGCTGAAGTTCCTCTTTGAAAAATTGAGCCACTTCAGTACTGTATTTAATGTTAAGTGATTGCAACATTTAAAGCCTAAGTTTGCTCACCTGCTTGAGCCAAATGCGCATTCTGACGATAATGAAACTTTGAAGGGGTAACCATTGGTGTGTTCAGTGCTGTTTAAACCTTCTTTCTAAAAGGACAGGCCTAATGTTGCCCTGTACCATTCGATTAGCAGTAGCATATTAAACATACATTATATAGTGTGGAAATACGCACCCTGCGTTTCCTTTTCCTTTCAGTATATATAGAATTTTGCATCACCTATATTCTGATGGTAGTTATCATTCTCAATGGGTAAATATTATCAGAACCATAATTCAAACCCGTAATATTGCTGTTACGCGTTCAAACCAAGTAATGCCAATGCGAAACAAATAGGAAAGGAAACACTTAAAACAATACATACTGTCTTGGCGAAATAAGTAAATGTCTAAACTATAGAATGTATAAAAAAAACAGTATACAATTGAATTGTGTCAGTCATAAACCCATCATTTGTGTAGGTTCATGTGTATGAACCTCGTATCCCAACTGAAAATGGTCAAACATTTCTTTAGCGTAAAAGGACTCAATAGCAAATGCATCATTTGTGATACTGTCAGTACGTGTTTCCGTCTGAATTCCATTAAGCGATGGGAGCGCTTATATTAGCAGGATTTTATAACGGCTATTTCGACAATGAAACACATTTAAAAAATATTTGTTACTGAAAAAAAAATGCGATAACCTGTTTAAAATTACCTATTAAATGTTTTAATTTTACAATATGCAAACTGTTTGAGCCGAAATTAGGGTTTTATTTCATACCCATGCCAACCATATTTCCGCTTCTTGGAGAGGTTTGGATGGGGTATGAAAGTTAATAATTTGACCAATAGTGATGACACTACTGTCCTTACCAGCATGGCTTGTTTCCGCAAAAAGATTGTTTCCCATTTTGACAATATCTGTAAATAATTTGTTCATGATTTCATTTTGATAATTTTTTATTTAGCTATTCTTCTTAATATATAATTTGTATTGTTTGTAACATCACATTCCCCTCCTGGGTTATTGAATAAACAATACACTGTTAAAAATGTTAAATGGATTGAATTAAGCTATACATCATTACCCAAATAAAACTATAAATACTGAGTTCATCAACCTGCTTGGTTAGTTATATAACACAACATTAAAGGACGTTTTATAGCTATAGACAAAGTCAGAATCCAGCACTTGGTCAATGGTTGCCAAAACTTTTGGATACAAAGTATTCTACTGAAATTTTTTAATTTAAAAATTAAGAAGACTTCACATTTTTAAATGGAAATTTAGCAAACTTATGTTTTTAAGACCAATGAAAGAAATAGCTGATGTGTCGGCAAGCAGTCTCTGTTTTTTGTGTGTGCTGTTTGGTGCTAGTATGCTTTTTACCGACACGCACTATTTGGCGTCAGAAGAGGGATTTATATTGTTTGTGTGCTAGTGTTCTTTCTTTTATCTTGTAGTTATGTAAGGTGTGTAAGATGTAAATGTCTATTTTAAACCATAAACGTTTTTTAATCCGTACCAGAGAACTTATACAACTCAATTCAGAAAGAACGCCATGAGAATACATTTAAGTGGAACACAATATGCGAGCCTCAGGTCGGACTGATTATTTAAGTTTCCACTTCAAAACCGCTCACACTCACGCAAGGAAATTAGATTAGTAGTTTCAAAGGAAAGTTATCAACGAACAAGGCGTTTAAATGTAGTTTTGCGAAACTTTATCGTAAATTTCATTTTAATTTTATTACCGAAGTCTACTATGTTGTCTCCTGTGTTTCTGGACTGTGAAGAAATAGTTTAAATACCAGTAGCGGGTGTGTGACTGGTTTTGGCTGGTTTTGAATGGGTTCCATTCATTACATTCGTTTAGTACTGTCTGAAAACTAATTTGAATGAATGTAATATACATTAAAGTTAGTGTACCCGCCTGTGAAAGCACCTAGCGTTTAATCACACTATACAATTCAAAAGACAACTAAAACAGATTATTACAAAAAAGGGTCTCATATGCCATTACATATTCTATTCTGTTCACAACAGAGAAACACAAAGGACTCTATTCTTCTCGTTCCGTTGAGCGTTCCACTTTTAAAGTTCTCCGGCCATGTTTTGTTTCATGAACATGTTTATGTTTATTTAAAACGAAATCAATACACAACAATAGACATTTCCAATTGACACACTGCAATATCTGTGAAAAGCGGGAATAAGATTGTATTTGATGACGTAGAAAACTTTGAACAGGTAAATTAATCCACAGGTAAATGTATTTATCAATTATCTGACACTAGTTGTGCAGCCATACAATTCAGATTTATCTCATTTCCCCGTGCAGTCACGCAGTGGTAAAAGTAGTATCTACGTCATGCAAATAATACTTATTTTTACATACAGCTTAGTAGCGGTTTTAAATATATGTTTCTCTCCGGGACTATCAAGAAATGTTCATATGATGTTTAAGAGTTAAATTTTTAATTGATAATACCACAAAAAGGGTGGCCATTCATCTTTAAGCAAGGTACCTATCCGGAAAAATCAATACATAAGATTGCACTCGTAAGTCCAAGCCAATAATTGAATTGAATTGAATTGGATTTTATAGTCGCACCAACAGCTAAGGTCATATGGCGACTTTCCGGCTTCCACTGGTGGAGGAAGACCCCAGGTGCCCCTCCGGGCAATTTTCGTGCACGGGCGGGCACCTGGGTAGAACCACCGACGTTCCGCAAGCCAGCTGGATAGCTTCCTCACATAAAGATTCCTAGGCCCCTGAGGGATCGAACCTACAGCGGTGAGGGGCAAGTGATTGCAAGTCAGAGACTCTAACCACTCGGCCACGGACGCCCCCACAAGCCAATAAACTGCAATCATTTTTTTTTTTATAGATGCAGATCATCCAGAGTATAGATGGCTTACCCTATACTGATTATGAAGCCTGCTGCATACATGATTGTAGAAAAATGAAAGTGTTCAGCTGTTGGACCGAATTGAATGTTGTTTAACGGCTCATCAACACAGTACAGGTTATTTAGAGCCGCCCCAGAGATAGGGGAAGGATACATAGGAATCCGGGAACCTGCCCTACTCTTATTATCGAATAGATTCCTATTGTTCTTTAACGTGCTCGGAGGATAGACCGATACACGGGACCGCCCGGTTTACGTCCCCATCCGACGGACGAGGCTAAGGAAAAGTGTCTTGCCCAAGAACACACCGACGGAACACAGTGGCACCACGCAGGATTGAACCCGGGGCCTCCGGTTACAAATCCGCCGCGCTACCGACTCTGTTGGACCGAAAGAGGACTGCCTATAAATACATTATTGTAAAACTATTTTTTTCTGAGAAATGTCGAGAGTGTCGAGCAATATGCCATTCGCGTTGTGGGATTTAGGCAAACGCACGCAGAGAGGTATTCCTTTCTTCTTTATCTTTTGTTGTTGTTGTAAAACGGGTCATCTATTGGATTAAGCTCATCTGGTTCACGTATAATATCAGAGTAACAAACAGGGAACTAGTTTAGACTTGCTCACCACATGGGTTGTTGAGGCTAAACTTTGATCGTACAACTTAACGAAATTCGTTTGATTTTCTTGTCATTCCATTTCCCGACTACTATGTTCCGCCTTGGAATATTGAATGTTCGTGTGCTGGTACTAATCCGACGCATATGTATTGAGTATCGCCTATGACATTTTTAATGTTTGTAGACCACTCAAGCTACATATATCGTATGTGTTGTTTCCTGCCCATCAACAACTGATCATGAAAAATATATCACTAACATCTATAGAGTGTTTGGAATGCTTAAGGAACCTAGTAAGTGTACTGAATGGTTTATGCGGCGAAGAGCAAAATGCTGACCAGCTCAGTTGACCTCATCACACCCACCGCCCCAAACATTACTAAAACAGACAAACTCAAAACGCTCCTACGCCTATGTCAGGAAGAGAGACTGTCTAAGATAGGAGCCAGTCTAGTATGAGAGCATGTCTAAGTCGGGAGCCAGTCTAGGATAAGAAACAGTCTAAGTCAGGAGACAGTCTAAGATGGAAGTCAGTCTCAGACGAGATCTAGTCTAAGACGGAAGCCAGTCTAAGACGAAAGCCAGTCTAAGACTTATACGGGAGCCGGTCTTAGATGTGGGCCAGTCTAAGACGAGAGCCAGTTTATGACTTAGACGGGAGCCAGTCTAACACGGAAGCCAGTCTTAAGAGACAGTCGGAGCCAGTCTTAGACGAGAGCCAATATTAAAAGGAAGCCACTCTAACATTCAGCGAATATGTTTAATTAATATCTATAAAAAATAATTACGAAATATCGAGATTAAACAACATTTCTTAGAAGTGGAATCTGGGAATCTGCAAAATAAATCAACCGATAATCAATATACAGTAGAATGCTGAATTTCATTGTGTTTAATATTTTTTGTTTTGATATTAGCAAAACTCTCTGACTTGTGTTGATCTTAATCACAATGCATTTAATAATACTGAGTGACGGATTCCTTGCTACTCCAATCAATGTTCCACTGATCTTTGTTACCCTGACGCGGACGCCTGTGAGCAACAGTGAAGTAGTCTGCGAATTTTATACAACCACTGTTTGATTTATATAATGTCTGATTTTCACATTTAATTCAACATAAGTACTTGTAACTGATGATGTTAGTGTCTGGTTTAGACGTGATCTGGTCCGAGGTTAGCAGGAACCTATTTTCATGAGCTATATTCACGTGCTAAGCATGTCTGCTTTCCAAATATAAATGTACCAATGTCTAAGAAAAAAAAAAGCGGAGGATTTTTTTCCTTCTTTTTTCTTTCATTAATCAGTTATTCACTTGGTCTATTTTAACCATCATGTATATGTTTCATGTTTATTTATCCTTTATAACCAAATCTAAAAATATCGCTTTCCTTGATGACCGATCGTTTACCTATCGTTTCTTTAAAACAATCGCTTTACACATTACTAAACGTTTTAATGAGATACTTAGTCTTGGTCAGTAGGTGCTTTTAAAAATCTGAATCACTGAGAAGTACTATATTTTGTCTGGGACTTAACGTATATAAGTAAGATATGGTCATTGTTTGTATATTGGACTCTGGACGTTGACGGGATCTTGTAGGTATGGAAGTCCCGGTCGCTCAAGACCGTCTTCGTGATCTGTGTGGTGTATATCTTCTGAGGTAATCGAATGTGAATTATTTGATTTGTTTATGAGTAAGAATGTTGAATAAACAATTCATCTCCCTCTATACAACCAAATGATAACTAAAATCATAAGAATGTATTATGGTATTACCGAGCTCATGATTGACAGAAATGTTGATGTAATTAATTTATGATATTCTTGACAGTGGTAACCTTGTGAATGTCCACCTTTTATGTAAATATGTAAATTACCAATTGATTTCATCTGACATCATATTTTTATGTTATTACCTTTATTATTATTTTGTGTTACTGTACATATATACGTAAATCCCCTAAGCTGAAGGAAATAAAGAAACTACTACACGTTTTAATAATACACTCAAGTGATATGAAAACGCAACACGGGAATTTCCGCTATATATTGTATATACTGCACACTTAATTGCACATAATATTCCAAAGAAATCCCAAGATGTTTTTTAAAAAGAAAGTTGCAGTTAACTAGAGAAAGGACACAACTGTGATGTTGTAGACGTTTTAATCACACTACACTTTTTAACAAGAACTTCATAAATGTTGAAGTAGCTCTTTGAAAAATTGAGCTAGTTCAGTACTGTATTTAACGTAAATAGTTTGC
This sequence comes from Cyrtodaria siliqua, assembly GCA_037043455.1. Classification (NCBI taxonomy): domain Eukaryota; kingdom Metazoa; phylum Mollusca; class Bivalvia; order Adapedonta; family Hiatellidae; genus Cyrtodaria; species Cyrtodaria siliqua. Next base: position 141,381 of record JAWPHD010004101.1, read on the forward strand.
AAAATGTTGCATCCTAAGTTTGCTCACATGATTGAGCCAAACGCGTACTCTGTGAATAATGAATCATTGAAGGAATACTATTTGCTGTATTATTTGTTGTTTTAGTATTTTTTCCAAAAGGAAAGGTCTTACGTAGCCATGTACCATTCGATTAAAAGCAGCATATTGTACATACAATATATAGCGGAAATTCCCGTGTTGCGTTTTCATATCACTTGAGTGTATGTTTAGATTCGGTCATTAAGCGGAATCACTGAAAAGTACTTTATACGCACGTGAGTTAATTAAATAGTGAAACTCAAATGCAGATTAGTCACGAAGCAGTAGGCACGTGCGTCATTTTATCTTTGACATTATAATATTACCAACGTTAAAATAATAAAACACCGCTATATCCAGTAAAAAGAAGACAAACATACATACAATTAGCCAAATCTTTATTTCTGCATACGATTAAATAAAAAGTACAATACCCGTATAGGCACAGCTATTCACATAAATAATGTTTCTCATCATTTACAAAATATCGCATAACAGTTTACTCTGTTAGTTGTTGATTTGAAAACTTGGCTTCGTTTGCAAACCCATGTTCACAGCAGAGAGATAACATGTGAAACAATATTATGAATGACTGAGGCACTTTTGATCGGTGTTTTGTTTTTTAAGTTGAAAGTAAGAGGATGTGTATTCAAAATCATATAATTGGTAGAAAGAGTTTGCGATTCCTTCCTTCCTTCCTTCCTTCCTTCCTTCCTTCCTTCCTTCCTTCCTTCCTTCCTTCCTTCCTTCCTTCCTTCCTTCCTTCCTTCCTTCCTTCCTTCCTTCCTTCCTTCCTTCCTTCCTTCCTTCCTTCCTTCTCCTTCCTTCCTTCCTTCCGCCCGCCCGCCCGCCCGCCCGCCCGCATATCACTGTGATGTAATTACACATGACACTGTGATGTCGTACTATATTCCCTCCCACCTTCCTTCCTTCCTTCGAAATTGAACGTTAAAGAAACACACAAATCAATAGTGAGGTCTGCTTTACATACTTCACGTATCCGGCAACCAGTCACATGTCTACAAAAATGTCATTTTCTTGCTAACCCTATTATTCAAATGGCCTTTTTGTTTTCAAAAATTAATATTTTGTATGTTTTTTTCTGAAACTGGCGGCGTTCCTAGCGTTGTTTGTCCGGAGAAAACTGTCATTCTTCACATCATTTCCGTCTGAGATCGCCGTTGTAAACTGAGAGATGAACATGAACCCTATTTCTTCGGAATTCAAATACAATTGCCTCGTTGTTAAAATAATCAGATTCTGTACACATCCGTTAGTTATACAAGAACATGTTCCGTTGAATATAGAGTTCTACCTTGAGGAACAATTACACCGTTATTAAAGTGCCAAACATAAGAAATATATTATATATGTCATAGTAGAGTGGAACCAGAACCGAGTGATTAATCGAACAGGTCTTATCACGGACTGGCTTCATTATTATCCTGGAAATTGCGGTTCAGTTTAAGCTAATTTCCTAAAATAAACCAGAAAGTTTAGATTATTTTTTTTAGCAAATGCCAGGTATAATATATAAATTGGTTGTAATCTTTCGAAACGAGAAGTGCAAAGTCGATATGGAAATAATAAAGTATTTTGTTTGTGTGAATGGTGTTTTACTTCATTTGTGACGGTCGAATTTTTTGTGGTAGAGGCAGACTACCCCATTTTCCTGGGTAGAACCAGTACTGCATTCCTCCCGCCATCCGTAAGAATCGACACGTTCTCACTTGACAGATTGAGCTCCCAGCGGAATTCGAACCCGCAACGGTGACAGGCGATAACGTTTCAGACGCTGCGACTTTACTATCCCGGCCACGGAGGCTCGTTAGTAATTCTACAGAAAGGTATATATTAAATAATGAAATGAACTTCACCCATTGTTTATGTAAACGAACACAAAATACAAACACAAGAAAAGATATTCTCAAAATATGATCAACACACCAGTTACTATGTATGCGCAGCATCCCAAATATGCCATTTAACCACGTTTTGGTATACATTTTTTTTATTACGATCAACTGACGGGGCGAGGTTGGAACAGGGTGCAAACCACACTTTGCCCCTTTCACCCTATAAGATGATTGAGATCCTAGCCCCCACTGACCACCGGCAGCACACACACCCACCCTACAAACACACTCTCATCATCACTGTCATCATCCACCTCATCAGGGTTCCGTGGCCGAGATAGTAAAGACACTCCCACTGGGAGCTCGACTCGTCAAGTGAGGAAGTGTCGATTTTTACGGTTGGCGGGAGGTATACAGTACTAGCTCTACCCAGGAAAAATGAGATGGTATGCCTCTACCACTAATAAAATAGACCGAAATGTTTGGCCTAACATGTGCTGAAATGACACAAGACACATTCAACCAAACAAAACCGGCCACCTCATCCATCCACCATCCTCTACCCCTACGTCGGGAATAACTGAAAAGACGAAAGGGGCAAACTAAAATGACAAATGATGCCAAACTGACAAACAAAATGAGTACAACCCTCGGGAAACATCTTAACCTCCACAACACCGTTATAAATCATCAGAATAGCAAATGCATACACAACTGTAAACAAAGACTTCACACACCATACTATATAAATATATATGGTTCTTACCCAAGTGTCAGATATAAAGAAAACATCCCGGGCATTATCTACATAAAGTTTGTGTTTACTGAGCTGTTTGCAATGTGAGCATATGAAATAAAATATATTATTTCATGATTACTATATAACTCGTTGTTGCATTGGACGTCGTTGTGTCACGAGACGGTCGATATTTCTTGATACTGACCGCTAAGTGAAGTTACGACAACAAAGCAATATTTACCACAAAGTGACTTAACATTTCATTTGCACTCTCTCGATCAATCAGTTAATAGTCTTGATCATCTTCGACGCTTGACTGTAAATACCAACGTATTGACCTCTTGTGCAGAAAAATCTGCGATGCTTGCTTTTTTTTTTTCAAACGTCCAGAACATTTCTTCTAAAATTGTTTTTGTGTGGCAGCCATTTTACCGAGATTCTGGTATCGTTTCTGATTGGCTGATACAGGCGCACCTTCTATCCAAGATATACAGAACGGCAGAAAGACAATTAACTAATAATTAAACAAAGAGCGAAACTTCATCATTATTTCGACGAACTGGATATAGACGGTCAAACATGTTATACCGGTTTTAAATTGTGTTCTGCACAAAGGGTCAAGACGTTTGTATTTACAACAAGATGATCAAGACTATGCTGAAAAACAAATGAAACCGGAAACACATAAAAATATAAAATAAACATATTTTAGACACAACATTATTATTTATTTATTTAAATAGTTTTGTTTTATTTTGTGTTTTGTTTTAAGAGAGAGGGCCAACAACGATATTGTGTTTCTGTAAACTGTCACTGTTTTATTTATTTAAATAGGAGTTAAATTTAATTAAATTTCGGCGCACCAATACAAACTTGGTTATATGGCGCCAACACGAATGAACATTCCATTCCCATCCTCCAATTATAATAGAAACTAGAACGAATTCGACGGCGCGTCATCGCAAATACCCACGTTTTCTTCACACAGGCCACCCCACCACCACAACACACACACATACAGGAGAACAACATACTATTATACACTGTAATCCCTTCATCAATATGTTCGTCCGAGAAATAATTTATTAAAATGACCCCCTTATACCCTCCCCCCACCACCCACCTCCTCCAGCCCCAACCCCCAGGGAAGACGACCTTAGTTTTAAGTAATAAATCAGTTGATGCTGTGAACCTCTTTCATAGATGACTATTATACCAACTAATGTGCAAAAGTATGGAAAAATAACACTGTAATTGGATTATTAGTGTATTTGATGCCCCTTCCCCCAGGCACCCACCGATGAAGTAGGAGGAAACAAATGGATACAGTGTAATCGCATCATCATGTTTCATTTGAGGACATAATTTTAAAAAAAAGCAGACGTCCGTGTTCGAAATAATAAACTCGTTTGATATGTTGTTTATCTTTCATAGACAATAACATACACCACCAAGTTATGTGCAAAAGTATGGAAAAAATACAGTGTAACTGAATTGTTTGTGTAATTGACCTTTTGACCCCCTGAGCGCCCCTGGATGCGGAGCCATCATCATATTTTTTCATTTGAGACATAATTACAGAAACAAAAAAATCCCCCTGATGGTTTCAAATACGTCAGAATATTACATAGTAATTTATAACCAATGCAAAGGAGAGTAATATGTTTATAAACAAGCAAAGGCTACCCTAATCCTAGAAATCGGTGGTTTTCCATATATTTGTTTTCATCATTTACTCCCAATATTGGGAAATCCGTTCATCCATGTATTTGGTCAAATTGACCATATTTTCTGATTGTCTTCCCAACAAGAGGGCCTCAGGGAAGATTAGTAATTTTACTCATCTTCACTTCCTGGTCAACATTCCTGTAAAGTTTGGCGAGAATTGGTTAAAGGGAATGTAGCGACACAACCAAACTATCTGTATTATTGAGAGTTCTGGAAAACTTGAATAAGGGTGAAAGAATTATCAAAATCGGATGATAAACAAAGAAGATATGATCATTTGAAGTTTCTGTTGAAAGGGTATGGAAGCGGCCATTTTGAGAGCTATGACATCACGGTTCTAAATTACCATATATGGAATATTTATAAATATGAAAATATACTGATTTATAGCGAAAAATGACAGCATCTGTATAAAAAATATGTAATACTTAATGGCAATAATGCTTTATATGACCAGTAAAAAAACACGCTCATTTGCAGTGATTATCTTCGTTTTAAATGATAGTTATCAATATTCCATATATGGTAATATGGAACTATGACATCATAGTTCTAAAAATGGCGGCTCCCATATTCGTTTTAGAACAACCTTTAAATGGTCATATCTTTTTTGTTTATCATCCGATTTTGATAATTCTTTCAACTTTTCCCAAGTTTTTCAGAACTCTCAATAATAGATCTTGTTTGGCTTTGTCGCTACATTCCCTTTAAATAGTAATGGAGGAGGGCGCGACACAAGTTTTTCAGCCCCTATTTTGACTCAGTCAAGGGCCATAACTTTGTGGTTCTTGGTTCAAAATAAAAATGAAAGCCCAGGTGCGCATCTTAACTTGCTGGTCAACATTCCTGTAAAGTTTGGCGACCATGGGTTAAATAGTTATGGCGGATCGTGCGACACAAGTTTATCAGCACCTATTTTGACTCAGTCAAGGGCCATAACTCTGTAGTTCTTAGTCCAAAATAAAAATGACAACTTCACTTGCTGGTCAACATTCCTTTAAAGTTGGTGACAGTGGATTAAATAGTAATGGAGGAGGACACGACACAAGTTGTTTAGCCCTTATTTTGACTAAGTCAAGGGCCATAACTATCAAAATAAAATGAAAATTCACTTGCTGGTCAACATTCCTGTAAAGTTTGGCGACCGCGCGTTAAATAGTAATGGAGGAATGTGCGACACAAGTTTATCAGCCCTTATTTTGACTAAGTCAAAGGCCATAACTCTGTAGTTTTTAGTCACCACCCACCCCGCATCAAGTGGGGGCATACAAGCAAACACCTTGCGACTACTCCTCCGAAACCATACGTGATACTAATATGGGACCTTTACTAAAATGACCAGAATGACATGATGTTGATACCTGACGAACACGACTTTAAAGCAACATTTAACATGGCTACCAGCGGCCATCTTTGTTTACATAGCGTTATATAGAAAACACTTTTGGCAAATACTCCTCTGAAACCGCGTGATGGATATTCATGAAACCTTTACAGGAATACTGCGCTTGAGGTCTAGTTGGATCTAAGTAAATTTCAGGTCGGCCGAAAATTCAAGATGGTACCCACAGCTAAAATACATTTTAAAAATAAAACATTTGTGGCGGCTATTTCTCAAAAATCGAAAGTGGCGTTGATTTAGAAATTTTACCAACATGTCTGGCATAGCATGTAGTTGGTCCTAAACAATTTTTGTTTTGATTTGGCATCAAACATGGCCACCAGCAGCCATCTTTGTTTACCAGAGTTATATAGGAAAACATGTGGCAACTACTCCTCTGAAACCACTTGAACGCTTTTCATGAAATTTAGAGGAATTTTACTCTTGTTACCAAAAATGATTTTCATTTAAAAAATATTGAAAATAAGATGTATTTGCTCCGATAACTGTAAAGCGCTGCTTGGACTTCAAACATGGCCGCAAAAAAAATCGTATTATCTAATGATTAACAAAAGCTACCCTTACAGACAGGACAAACATATAAAAAGTTATGGTACCGTTCCAAGATCTAGTTGTTCAAAACTTCAGGAGAGTATTCCAAGGGCATGGACCTCCTGTTTTGGAACCAGAATCAGTCAAAACCATTTCTCTTCAAATTTCCCTTACCTAAAACTGTACTTAGTTTGCTGTAATATAGGCCACTCTTTATTTAATGAGACAACATTCATGTTAAAGTGACTGGAGGCGATCTGGAAGCATTATGGGTAACAATCCAAATTCGAATAAATCCATAATAAATATCAGTGGATGTCTGGAAATCCTTTCCCCACTCACCCCATGTTAAATCCGCTACTGGATATAAAACCGAATCACGGTCCAACCAAATGAACCATAAATCACCACGTGCAACACAGGCAGTGGGACTATATACTGGAACGCAAAAGAAACGCAACACGGGAATTTCCGCTGTATGTTGTATGTACAATATGCTGCTGTTAATCGAATGGTACATGGCTACGTAAGACCTTTCCTTTCGGGAAAAAATACTGAAACAACACATAATACAGCAAATAGTATTCTTCAAAGTTTCACTATTGACAAAGTATGCGTTTGGCTCAAGCATGTGAGAAAACTTAGGATGCAACATTTTGCTCGTTACGTTAAATACAGTACTGAACTGGCTCAGTTTTTCAAAGAGGAACATCGACATTCATGAATTTCTTGTTATAAGGTGTAGTGTGATTAAAACGTCTACAACATCACAGTTGTGTCCTTTCTCTAATTAACTGCAACTGTTTTTTTTAAAAAACATCTTATATACAATATATAGCGGAAATTCCCGTGTTGCGTTTCTTTTGCGTTTCAGTATACACCATGGTAATAACAGGTTCTAAACAGACCCGCCTTTGATGTAAGAGAATCGCCGATCGGCAACTTTGGCTAAATAATCAGTGTTAATTTAATTTATACAAATATATGTGTTTTACATTTCAGCACGCATTTTAACTAACTAAATGATATATGCTGAATAAAAAGACGGAGCTGTTGAAAATGATTCATCGGATTAAAAAGGAACTCGTTCAGAGTAAACAATTTCTTCAGATAGTTCATGCTTTCAAAATGGATGTGAGCTAGTACATTTTAAAAGAAATCACTATTCTGATTAAATGGAAGTTAAGTAAAAACAAATGAAACACTGTATGCCATTAATGCTAGACACATGCTTGGAACAATTTGCACCATGTAAATATGGAATAAACTATACATACAATACATACAAATATAATACTCATGATTTTTAAACTTTTAGACTCTCTGTAGTAAGTTAATAAATAACGATACTCACAATTTTAAAAAAAAAAGTTTTTTTTTGTGTAAAAATAACAGTATGAGTTAAAACTCAGCTTATCTACAGCTCTGAAAAGATAAAATTAAATTAATAAAAAAAACTCCACAGAAATGAGAGAAAAGAGTGAGAAAAAAAACTCCAATACAGTTGTTAAATCAAACATTAATGGCTTATTTAAAATTTTAACTGATAGCTTAGTGGCATTAATAGATACACATCCCCATAGCAAATTACGTTTATTACTGCGAATGTTCTCCAATCCTTTAATAGCTATACAGATGCTATTTTAAGCGAAATAATTGACTTATGTTCTGTTTTTCCTCTGAAATTGATTCCCGCCATGTCTTTTATGTGTTTTTAAAATAGAATGTGTGAACTGCTAAATGAAACATTCTGTTTATACAGGTAGCAGTTGAACCGTTTGAACGTACTTTATGCTGATCTATGCAACTCTCGACTTATACAGATATATATAATATTAATATGGTGGCTGATTTGTGCCATTTCGTTCTTTTTCCTTATGGTGCCAATACGACAGAATGAACACATGTGTGGCGTTCGTGGTTCAGTGGTAGAGTGTCGAACTTGAGATCGGAGGGTCCCCGGTTCGGTCCTCCTCCGCACAATGTCCGTTGTGTCCTTGTGCATGACACTTTACCCACATTGATTAGGACTGGTTCTACCCAGGAAGCCTGCGCATAATACCCGAAAGGGGGTGATGCAGTATTAAAAGATAGAGATAGACAAATGGCATTTAGTCGTGTTGGCGGAGCGAAAATACTACACAACAACGAAAAAACGACATGATGGAGCGTAGAAGGCGAAAGACGACAACTGTAAGTCACTTCGTGTCGTCTTATATTCACAGCCTATTCAATGAGTTCAATGTCAGAACAGAATTTTGTGAATCGCCTTCTTTCTAGTTTTGAAGTCCACAGGCATATGTTTGATTACTTGTATTCCTGCTACAGCGGCGTTTGGAGGAGGTAAGTGAAGTATCACTACTGATTTCTCAGCCTTTGATGATACATTACACTCAACGCTCTGGCAAGTATCGAATTTAAAAATGCACAATGCTTTCCGGGCACCAACGCATCGTATAGCAATGATTTTCGTCAATAGCGTATGTGGTTTAACGTCGCAAATGTCTACCTCAGCTCAGCTTAATAGTGCTACCACACTGGAATACCACGTCGTAGACACGTGACATGATATCCCACGCAGATAGTATCTTTGCAGCACATTTTAGGCTATGTATGACGGTCGATTTTTAGTGATGAATGCAGATCTACCACTTATTCCTGGGTACAACCAGTACTGTACACGTCGCGCCATCCGTAAGAATCGACACTTTCTCACTTACAAGTCGAGCTCTCAGTGGGTTTCGAATCCGCGGCGGTAAGAGGTGAGAAGTTTTCAAACGCTGAGTCTTTACCTTATCGACCACGGAAGCGATAAATTAAAAGAGCGTCTTGCTGCTATCATATTGCCTTCAAATGGTCATTCAACCTATCTGAAAAATATGGTTTTCCAAACGCACCAGATATATGAAGGAAGTCGAACCAATCTCCAAATGTAAACACTCATAAATTGGATGCTCGGAATCAAACACGTGCGTGTATATGCAAGGGAAAGTGTGTCATAACATAGTCGGAATGAAATTAACGAACAGATTTCTTTCATTTAAAGTGATTAAAGACCACTTATAAGGTGGAAGTATTGCCAAGAAAATGGTTTTACAAACAAACGCAAATACAGAAGTTGTGCATCCTGTTTCAGCGTCAAAAGTCTTTCTACTTTCCGGCGTTATTCGGGAAAACAAGGTGTTCCAATTGTGGTTGGAAATTATCTTAATATGCTATTTACCTTCGTTCTTATACTTAAATATTTGTTGAGGCTGTTATGTTTATGTTTTAATATTGCTGCAGATATAATGAATGCAATATCGTTTATGGTTTATGTTTAAACCAAGCGAATTTGAATCAGTAATTGATCACTTGTATTTCAGTTTTGCTTAACTTCTAAATTTCAGCGGGATTCGAGATACTTAAATGAATCGAACTCGACCTCAATATTTAACGTGAGAATTAAAAGTTGTGGTAGAGATTCTTGCGAAGTAATTGACTGTTACAGATAGGAAAGATCTCGCCTCGTTAAATAATTGTGTAGTTAAATAAATAAAAAAACAACGAAAAAACGCTTTATTTCCATTTATCCAGACACTCGCCTTTCCCGTTTAATACTTACTAAAGACGCTTTGATTAAACTAATACTACAGATGGGTTTTAGATTACATCTGTAGATCTGACGTTTACGAAAAGTTCAAAAGTCATGATGATTTCTTAAATGCCGGTAATCAAAATTCCCGAGATGTATCAATCTTTGCACCGTTAAACGACCTTTTAAACGCCATTAGGTAGAATGACATGTGTTATTTGTTCACATGGTAGAAAAGAAAGCAATTATGTTAAATAAGTAATTAATTCAGTAAGTTAGCAGGTAGTTTGGTTATTAGGTAACGAGGCGGTCGGCCGGTCGGTCGGTCGGTATGTCGTTATGACGATAGGTACGGAACGGGACGGAAGGAAGGAAGGAAGGAAGAAAAAGAAATGAAGGAAGGAATGAAGGAAGAAAGAAAAGGGAAGGAAGGAAATATAGTACCACATCACAGTGACATGCGTAAATAAACAATAAAACAGTATTTAGAGCAGACTAGAGCAAAGGATTAGGGGTGGGTGGGATGTGGGGATGTGGATCGCAATTATCCGCACTTCGACACCATGTATACGCATGTAGCCAAGCTATTCGAATGTTGAATATAGAACTAGATTCGGGGATGGGTTTGATTTGTTTGTTTGTTTGTATGGTGTTTTACGTCATTTTCAACACACGTAAGGTTGTATATGACGGTAGATTTTTTATGGCGGAGGCAGACCACCCAGTGTAGAACGGAGAACAACATTTGGATCTCGAACGTAGTGCAAGCTTCACACAATTAGATAAACCCTTAACACTGCAGCTGCATCATGTACGTTGTCTGTTTATTACATGATGGTACACAACCGTCAACTAGTGTTCACATTTAGAACAATCAGATAATGTTAAGCTGTCAATTAAATTTCATTCACGCCGACAAACACATTGTTTCCTTGAAATTTTAAAAATCGTTTTATCTGCGGAACATCTTTACTAATGTTTTTTGTTTGTTTAATGTTTCAACTGTTCTGATGTTTTGAAGATAAGAGCATCAATCAGGCCTGCCACTGTCGCATTCTTGGGCGTAGTGTTACCCGTCATGTGCCTAGCACTTTGATCATTTTCTACTTGTTTTAATTCGATCTTAAACAGCCTTAAACAGCCTGCTCGAATACTCATTATATCGACAAGCATTCAGATCACAAAGCTGATTGGAAGTATTGTTTACATAGATGTAAGGTAAAACAAGATAAACACAACTTCAGAAGTTGCTCTGGAAAGTTTCGGTATTTGTTTTATATAACCCTTTAACCTATATGATAACATTTGTACTCAATTTTGCAAAAATTATTGACCAGGCATTCGAGTAGAGGAAACTGCTGTAACTCGAAATTGTGTGCACATTCTAAACTGCGTGTAGCACGAAGAATGACTGAGTACATGGCACGTTGCATATCATAACCAGCATGACACGTTCCTTTTCATCAAATGCATGGCATGTTTTCATATCATAAATGAAAGTAATACAATGTTTTGTGGGTACATAAACAACAGGAATTGTGAACAGAAACTAGAAAAGGCTTCGTAAAGACAATATGGTAGCAACCGACAAACACGTGAACATGTCACACCCTTATCTATTTCATGGTTTAATTTTCAAATATATTGTTTTTATATAACATACAAGTTTTTTTTATAAAAGGTCACCGAATGATCTGGGGTTTACAAGCTGTGTATCTTTAAAAATGAGAAAAAAGAAGGTCATTACGTTCTTGTAAACGACTTTAAGGATCACAGGAGGTCACTGACCTACGTCACTTAAGGACTCACACCACTATTATCTCCCTTGAATACTCGTGCCCAACAGATGAAGGAGGTAGATAAAAAAAAAAAAACAAGTTCGCTTTTCTACATTTTACAGGATACATTGATTTATCTTTGCCAGGTTCTAAATCTACAGCATTTTAGGAAGAGATCACAGAAAAATGCATGTTGATATAAGATTTCTAGCTAATTCTGCCTCATTTTACACATCATGGGTCTAATCACAACGGGGTTGTAGTTTTGTCTAAATTTTGATCGGTGTCACGCAAACATAAAATTAAAAAAAGTTCAATCTGGTAAATATTTGTCAAATGTGTTTTAAATTGCAAATATGGGATCAATGAAGAATTTAAGCATAAATACATGTTGCAAAATCTGTTTTATCTCTATGCCACGAACAAAAACATTACAATGGGACCCTATGGAAAATTAATTGTGGTGTGAGACGTTTAGACAATTTTTAGAATTTTGATAGACCTTGTGATGACATTGATCGTCACATTACAAGGTCATATATGAATAACACTACCTAGGTCAAACCTGAGACCAATAGATCTCGTATGTTAACTGCGACGAATATATCGTCAAAAAAGCATCGTGACCTATTTATTGACCTTTTTTTAAGTTTTCAATTGTAGGTCATCTTGTTTACTGTTAATAATTATAAACAAAAAATGCAAGAAGAAGGTAAAATGCAGTTATAGAGGTCACTGTAAATGTAGAACAATTGTTAAATGTTGAACTCAATTTGTTTAGCCTTTTTATGACCAAAACATTAACATAAGAACATCTCGTCAAACAATAGATCCAACGATCTCGTATGCTAGGTTTAAAGTTTCTGTCTTCGAAACTAAAAAAATAAGTCTTTCTGACTTAAATTTTGATTGTTAGGTTTTTAAATGCTGACCATATTATTTACATTTTAAAGATAAAGCTGCCAAAATAGGTCCAGCAGTAGGTCATTTACCAATACTTTAAATTCACTGACCTACTTTTGAGGTCACTGAATCTTTTATCGAAATATAGGAAATATATTGAAAGTTGTCACTGTAGACACATTTAGAGGTCAAAGGTTTATGAAATGTTTCGTCGACCCAATAGCCGTCATAGTTTTTGCATAACTAAAAAAAAGAGAAAGCTTATATAATTTTAGATTAAAGGGCGGGTTGCGGGGGAGGGGGGGGGGGGGGGGTGGAACGGAGTAAGTGGGTGGGGTCGGTGTGGGGCGGCAAAAAACATTTTTACTTCAACTTCTCCTTTTCTTTTTTCTTCTTTTTTTTGAGGGATGAAGGGGAGGCGGACCGCTGACAGGGCCCCAATTCACTGAATCCGCCCCTGACTTCTTGATTTGTATATGTCCGTTGCACACCAGCAGCTGGTAATGCGATTCAATTGAAAAAAAAGATAAAGGCCAACATATTATGGAAACAATTTGGTATGTTGTCAGATTTATGTTACATCATTAATTTTATCATAAACCACGAACGAGCACGTACTATATAACTTCATATAACACCTGGTGTACATTATGCGCGATGTAGGCCTCCGTGGCGGTTCTTTATTACTTTGGAACTAGCGCGAGTCCAAACTCCAGGGGTTTTAATGATAAACATCCATCTCTGTTTGCAGCCAACATAATAAACGCCAAAAATATGTAAGTTAGTTTATTAATAGGTTTGTTACGTCGATAAGGCCCTCCAGGGGAGTGGAGGGGGAGTGGGGAGGGGTAAGTTAGTTTATTAATACGTTTGTTACGTCGATAAGGCCCTCCAGGGGAGGTGTCCGTGTTTCCTTGTTCCCTGAAAATATGACCCAATGTTCCCTTGTTCCCCAAAGCTATTTTGCTTTGTTTCCCAAAAATATTTTCCAATATTCCTTTGTTCCCCAAAAATATTACAAATAACAGGCAATGTTCCCTTGTTCCCCGAAAATAAATGGCCATGTTCCCTTGTTCCACAAAACCCATGGGAGACCCTCGTCGATATTGCTTTTATTTGTGTATGAGTTTTCGCATAAATCACTGTTGAGCCCCGCCCCACCCCAACACCTTAACACAGTGGCATACATGTTGTACATATTTACATCAAATAATTGTCATCAATATGTCAAATATAGTAGCAGTACTGGCATGACCAGGTAAAACTTTTAAAGGGAGATGTGGTTATCTTGAAGTTGTTTATCAAGCATTAACATTAGCGTCTCCGGGTATTGATCCATATCATTTTAACTTAAAAAACCGTTTGCATAGATTAACAAATTTGAGATTTCAATTTTCTTCGTTATTCTAGTAAACTTTAAAGTATACTACTGGTGCAATATAATTTAACAGATACTAGGTTAACACAATTTCCTTTGAACTATTCCAGTAATAGCAATAATTTGCACATATGCAAGTTAATGTAAAAAAACTTACGCGTCGCCGCGAGTTTTACACACATCAAGATTGTCGCGTCTCCCATTAAAAGGATACATACAAGTCATCAGTATCACCGTTTTGAGGATACGAATACAGTGGTACTTGGTTCACAGTATGCATGGTTCAATCGAGGATAATAACTTTATATAAGAGTTCAACCGAGGAAACAGATACAGAATCGGTATCCATGGTTCAGTCGAATATACCGATTTAGTATCCATGGTTCAGTCAAAGATACAGATTCCGTATCCATGGTTTAAACAAAGATACAGATTCCGTATAAAAGGTTAAATCGAAGATACAGATTCCGTATCCATGGTTTAGTCAAAGATACCGATTCAGTATCCTATTTCATGGTTTAATCGAAGATACGTATTCAGTACCCATTGTTCAATCGAAGATACATATTCCGTATCCATGGTTCAGTCGAAGAGATTCAGTATCCATGGTTCAATCGAAGAGATTCTGTATCCATGGTTCAATCGAAGATACATATTCAGCATCCATGGTTCAGTCAAAGATACATATTCTGTATCCATGGTTCAATCGAAGACACATATTAATATACATGGTTCAATGAAAGATACATATTCAGCATCCATGGTTCACTCGAAGATACAGTTTCAGTATTCATGGTTCAGTCGAAGATAATAGATTCACTAAACATGGTTATTTTGATAATATATTGACTTGATAAATATATGGTTCATTCAACGTTTCAGATACAGTTTCTATGGTTCGATCGACGATCTTGGGTATAACACGTTTTCATTTACAGATTTACAGCAAGTTCATGCATTTTAATATTTCTGGATTGTGGCAAGGACTTAAGGAGCAGTGGCAAAATTCAGGGGTAGTGGCACGTTTGAAATTAAGGAATAACGGTGCCACTATGCATTTATGGTCTGGAGGGGAACCCTGAGTATCTAAGATTCAGTCGAGGATATCGAATTATCCATGGTTCAGTCGAAAATATTGAGTATCGTTTTGTTTGTTTGTATGATGTTTTACGTCGTTTTCAACACATGTCAGGTTATATATGGCGGTCGATTTTTTGTGGTGGAGGTAGACAACCCACTTTTCCTAGAACCAGTACTGTACACCTCCTGCCATCCGCAAGAATCGACACTTCCTCATCTTACAAGTGGAGCACCCAGAGGGATTCGAACCCGCAGAGGTGAGAGGCGAGACGGTTTGCAACGCAACGTCGTTAACCACTCGGCCACGGAGACGCTGGTTCAGTCGATGATATTGAGTATCCATGGTTCAGTCGAGGTTATTGCATTATCTGTGGTTCAGTTAACGATATAGAATTATCCATGGTTCAGTTGAGGATATATAATTATCCATGGTTAGATCGAGGATACTGAACTATCCTTGGTTCTGTCGGTGATATTGCATGATCTATGGAACTGTCTATGGGACATTCGAGGACACGGGTTCAGTATCCGTGGTTCATTCGAGGCTTCAGTTGCCATGGTTCAATGGAGGATATTGAATGTACGAGTAGCGTTCATTATTATTATAATGCAACTAGCCGTCGTATTCACGCTGTGTGAGGTTTACACACGAAATTTGAAAATGATCTTATAGATTGTAGATTGAACCTTTAGTGACACTTTCTGAAAATTTTATTAAAATCAGTGAAGATATAAGTCTATAACGACTGTTTGTTTGGGACATATTCATATACACTGCCTAAAAAACCGGCAGAAAAGTTTAATGAATTTGCATAGGTCGTAATGTTGGATTCATAAAAAAATGCATTTTGCAGCAAAGTAATTTGTTCAAACTTTTGTTGTAACTAGAAGTATGTGTAAATATTACGTAAACGATGTTTTCAGTACAAAATATCGATATAGACCAAGACAAGAAATGCCTTTTTCTTGGAAATATAAAAGTCCTGAAAATATCAAATTCCAATAAAAATAATAGTCCTAAAGTCAGTTTGAAGATATGACGGAAAATGGTTTTAAATATATGGGTAAGAATTGAAGGGGTACTCTAAAGATTTAATATAAAATCAACAATTTTAGTTACACCGCTCCAAAAATATTAAAGCCTGAAGTTGCTCTGCGCTTTTTTAGCATAAAATGTAAGCTAAATTTTGTTGCACTGACAATATTTAAGGAGCAATAAACCCAAAAATAAATACATTACAAATTAAACTACTAACATTTTCATATGGAAGATATAAAAGTTTGTGCTTCAGGCAAAAAAAAGTCCGTATTGGCCATCGAAATCAGACTTTAGTCAAAATAGTTTTTTCCGTATTTGGCGAGTTCAGTGTCATTTACATGTCTTAAAAAATGCCCTCAAGACAAATGTTTTATTGGATAGAAGTATCTGAACCTCGATAATTAATGGGGGAAGGTTCATTTTAACATAATCCGTATCAATAACTACAACAATGGACCATAATTAAATTTTAGGACCATAGTTGCATTATATAAAGAACGCCCCTCGTATCTATATTTCAATCGATAAAAGCATACATATGGCACTATCCATGGTTCAATCGAGGATATTGCATTTATTTTGTTCAATCGAGAATAGAAATATAACGTAATTTACAATGTCTTCGTTATCTGCAAAATGTATCTCCCGGTTTATCGCTGAAGAGACATAAAGATAGTGCAACACATGTAATACCCATGTACATGTGTGTTATCTTTCTTAAAGCTGTACAGTCCCTATTTTAACTGGTAATAACTCATGAATATGAATGAGTCACGTGTAAAGTAGTTTCAAATCGACGAACACCCCAAAAGTCGGTATATAAGGAGAAATCGATACGTAACATTTCGGCTTAGTAACCCAGGGATCGTGCGTTCAATCCCAGCCAGGACCGAATTTGGGTTAATTAACGAAATATTTCATAAGAGTATTTCCTACCTTACCAGTCCTTCGGATGAGACTTTAAACCGAGGTCTGCTCGCTAAAATGCTTCGTGCAATACAGCGAGGATAAATAAACGCTTATACACACACATAACATTTCACATTTTTATTTAGCCTTCGTACAGGTAACATCGATAAATATACGGCTCCAGAATATATGTGATAAAAAAGTAGTTGCCCGGAACGGGATTTGAACCACAGCCTTGCACTTGTAAGATTTGAAAGATGTACGCTAAACCTCTAGACCACTGCTATTTATTGGTATTTTGTAGCATTTTTATCACTAAATAGGCATTACGTAATAACAAGAGCGCGCGCACAAACTCATCAAGCGCTAAATAACAAGTCGAGATATGGTTGATTTGAGGCGAAGTATTAGTTTCATATTGATAGGATACAGTATTACACCAGGCAATGTTAGTTTACACGTGCGACAATATGGACTGCATATTTATTGATCCATCATTAGTTGCGTTCAAATATGTTAAGTTATTTTGCCTCATAATATATGGTAGTTAGTATACTATTTTCTCAAGTAGCGTTGTAGTTCAGTGGATAGAGCACAGGACTTGAAATCAGAAGGTCGTGTGTTCGAGCCCCGAAAGAAGCTAACTTTTGTTTTGGTAAAAAATAATGTTACCTGTGTATAGGTACGATGTGCACTGGTCGATGTATATACAGTAAATGATTTCCTTCGCTATATTTGCTCGCTTAAATACCAGATTTCGACATGAGCTGGTGAACATGAAGTTACAAATAAAGACACGCCTACAAAGAAGAAATCGATTGATATAGGGACTCTGTAGCTTTAACTAAGTATAGACTTATCATTTGCAATGTAAGAACTGTGGGCCTACCTAAACCTGCACATGTCCGCGCACACACATATTTACTTTAATAGGTCAAAACAATGCAGATGCTCGGGAAATCCATGGTAGTGAGATTGACCTTAAAGTATTTGTTTTGACAAACTTATAGGCAGCTATCACTATACGAAAACTTAGCCTCTTTACCCTCTCGACCACGGAAGCACTAGCTAATACAGGGCAGTATAAAATGTTTAAACTGTTTTTATGTTATATAATATAAGACAGGGGCTAGCTGACCGATCTGAAAGTGTAGGCCCAAGCACTGAGCACCGCATGTCTGACGTTGCTTGAGGGGTCTAAAGGAATAATCCCCACGATTTAAAAAAAAAAGAAAAGAAAAAAAAAGTAAAATGGATGACATGGTGCATTCTTACGAATTTGGAAGACATTTTTTTGGAATAGACAAAAAATATCTGGGAAATAAGTGTAGGCCCGGGCCTGCAGTTTCTAAAAGCAGCTATGTATACCTCATTGTAAGAACCCTAAACCAACACTTTGCATTAAAAGGCCGGGTTACAATGCGTAAGTTGATCTTTGTCGTTGAAACTGTCCACATCCAATCAGTCAAATTCCATGAAAGATTAAAGGCCACTTAACAGAGATCAAGTGTCAACACACTTACCCCTACCCCTATTCATTGACCGCATACCTTTGTTTCTATCCTGTATAAACACATATAATCGCTTTACTCTTGTAACTTTAATCTTTTAAACCAATTATATTTATATATTCAATGTATTGAACGGTGTCTTTTTAATAGGATTCACAGACGCGGATCCAGTACGGGGTACCTTTTTAATATATAGGTCGTAGGAAAAGTATGCAAGAAAACAGGGATACAAGGTATCACGACAGGCCCGCCAGAACATTTGAACACAAAACTGTCCCGCTTACCCGCAACTGTAATTTTAGTATGGGCTGGGAGTTCAATCCCATGAAGTTGTTTTATTTTTCTTACCGCTACAGAATTCCGTCAAAACATTTTGTTTCATTTTAGTAAATATTCAATAATGGTAGTTGTGTAATGTTTGCCAACGTAATTGTGTTGTGTGTAATAAGCTAAATGCTTTAAACCATCGCCTATTCCCGTTGCATTGTGCGGTAAAATGGGGTGCGTGCCAGACATAACAATAAATAAAATCGCAAAGCTTATATTATTATGTTACACTTCGTTGTGTCTTACGATTTTAAAACGTGATGTTTAGATCTCAAAATACCAAGTTCTTGTTGTTGGTATATCTATTACAACTAGTTTTGCTCTTTAATTAGTATATAACACATGCAAATCGGATTAATTGTCTTACATGAATAATAATAATCATAATAAATAATATAAGACTTATTAATGCAGTCAGAAAACATCAAAACAATATATAAAGACCATATACTACGTTTAAACATCAAATGGCCTTGGTACGAAACGGTCAGGGTAAGAAACGTCCACGGCATTGGTCTTTTTGTACCCCAAATTATGTTCGAAATGTCCAGGGTACGAAACGTTCATTTACGCGAAATTTACGCGGACTGATATTATTTAGATAAGCAAACATCCATACATTCATATTTCATTAGCTTATATATGTATATATATGCGTTATAAGTGAGTCTGTTACCGTATATATCCGCTCATGGATTATACTGGGGTTTCCGCACTTGAATTATAATGGGTTGCGTTCCCAATATTTATATTAAAACTCACGTGCCTGTATTTTAATGGGGTCCGTTCCCACATATATCCGCGGCTGGATTATAAATGGGTTCGTTTCCGCAGATCCATGGACGTGCCTGGATTAAAATTGAATATAGTCCCGCATATATCCGCACCTGGACTATAATGGGTTTCGTTCCCGCATAAATTGCGACAAACGCCTTGCATTAGTGTCGGTTTCATTGCCATCCTCAGATCTTCGTCATGGTTAATTGTTTAATCAGGTAATTGAAAAAGAAGTGAGGCGTAATTGCATATTAAATGGTATGTAAAGTTAAGAAGAATTTGACAACTATATATCTCTTTTTTTAATTACTTGATTGTCAAAGTTGGTATTTTGGGTGTGGGCGTTACCACTGAGAAATTAATTCAAGATTTGGTCCCCGAAACTCTTGGATAAGTGGTAGTATTTTTCAATCAAAGTGTAAAAAAAAAAAAAAAAATGCATATACAATAATTGTTTTTCCTATATGCAGATTGAAAACAACTTTTTTTAAGTAATTAAAAATAGTTTACCTAAACTTCAAACACTTCCTAATCGATAGAAAAAGTTTCAGCTATTAAGAGTTTGTTCGATCCTTTGCGACTGTAAATAGGTAAATGTTATTCACGAAGGCGACCTATCAACAACTCTCAACTATTAAGAAAGCTGGTACTAATAACCCTACAGTACTATCAGTTCATCCAGTTATTAAAGTGTAACGAATCAGCAATTCAATAAAAGTGTGACATGGTTTTTAAAAATTAAAAATCTATACGTATTTTGTATAATTATTTTTATTAGTGAAAAAAAAGCTATGAAAGGGACCAGAGGTTATCAGGAAGTGTGACTGGTGTCAACCCAAATCCATAAAAACGACACGAACTATAATTATTGTCTTCAGTTTCATATGAAATTCTGTTTTTTATTATTGTTTATGATTGTTTGGCCTGCAAACTCGACGACTGAAAAAATATTTACAATTGTTAAATATGGCTAACAGTTGTCATTTGATTCAATAAAAGTGTACTTTAATAACAAAACAATAATTCATTACAGCCTTAAACCATCATAATTATGAACTAGCCGAGTTGTCTAGTTTTCCAGACCAGAATATTTCATTAAAATGATTAAATCGGATGGTTCAGGAGGTCTAGTTCAGTGCATGTGCAACTGAAACATATTAGGTTGGTTTTAGACACCATGACAGTTCGAACAGACCGTCTCCAGTCCCTTTAAATTGTCCTTATATATATGTTTGTATTCACATTTGATCCCACGCTCTTGGATAAGAGAGTTATCTAGGAATTCAAGTTTTAAAGCATGCTTATAGCCACTTTAAATACATGAGTCACAGTATGTTTACCATAGACAGATATAAAACCCATATAAGGGTCAGCCGCCGAAGGCAGCTGAAGGCAGCTAAATGACTCGATTTTTTAAATGCCAGACCCATACTGGTGTCCGTTGATTTGACATCTCTCAGCCTTTGATCTTTTACAAGGCGCGTATAGGAAGTTTCTAATCCCTTTATAGATAATAAACTTTATTTATAATTACACATACTCCGATGCGATCATATTTCAGTAGACTGATAACACTTAAGTTACTATGTCGGACTATTAATATAAATGTATAATACAACAGAATATATTAATCCAGCTGGTATGCAGGTACTCGATCCGCAATTCATTCATAAATACTGGCACAGATTTATTTATAACTCAGCGTCCTTGTACTATTTACATTTATGCTACCGTTTTAAACAAATATATATATATATGTATTGCATGAATGTGTGCGTGCGTCCGTGCGTGCGTGCGTGTGTACGTGTGTGCGCGCGGTGCGTGGGTATGTATGTGCGTTCGGCGCGCGTGTGTGTGTGGGTACGTGTGTGCGTGCACGTGTGTGAGTATTAGAGTAAAGTGAGTACTATTCGTCTTTCCTGTTGAGTATTATAACAAACAGACGATAAAAAGAATGATACTCTATTTTAAATTTAAATGAAATAGAGGACCCTGGGCAATTAAATAAGGAACCCTAGGCAATGAAAGAGAGGAAGCTATAGACAACCTACTTGTGTGCAGCATAATAACAAATATATGAAGCTTTTCAGTAGTGTTGTCTTAGGAAGATCATATGTAACGTACATGTTTGTTTTTTATTTTATGCTAGTTGGAAGTAAGCTTATATGGTTTTCTTATTTTAGAATTATAACAGTATATGTGTAGCCCCCTCTACACCCCCTCCCCTCCCCACCCCAACCCCTCCTCTACTCAGTGTTTTTTTATTCACTAATAATAATAATAGTTGGAAAGAACATTTGCAACTTCATTATTCATTAGGATGCATCCCCCACCCCCTCCCCCCTCTACTCAGTGGTTTTTTATTCACTAATAATAATTTTATTCACTAATAATAATAATAGTTGGAAAGAACATTTGCAACTTCATTATTCATTAGGATGCATCCCCCACCCCCTCCCCACTCTACTCAGTGTTTTTTTATTCACTAATAATAATAATAGTTGGAAAGAACATTTGCAACTTCATTATTTATTAGGATGCATCCCCACCCCCTCCCCCCTCTACTCAGTGTTTTTTTATTCACTAATAATAATAATAGTTGGAAAGAACATTTGCAACATTAGGATGCAGTGTGTCCATATAGTATATACTAGTCAACGTTCCTAAGTACTCACCTACGAATATGTTCGTACTATTCTCATTGTTTTGTGTATTTCTTGATAAACTGTTGTAATTCTGGAGCATTAAGTATCACAAAACGAGTTTAAATCGTCTGCCCTGATCGCATAAACACATTTTAAAGCTTTCAAGTCGATGTGTTTTCTTAGAAATACGACACTTATACAACTGTGTGCTTAGGTATTTTGTTAAGTAGATATATAATACAAACCGACAGCTATATCTTTACCAGCCAACTATAATTGAATAATATGAACACAAAATCTAATTTAGGCACTCCAGTAATGACCCTGTAAGATATGCAGTCCATTCATATTCTAGCTAGTGCTACAGATAATAGACAGTTATATATAATATATATATCTTATCTTATATATATATAGGTTTATATAGCAAAAATGTTAACTCACTTATTCACTGGTGCTACGAGGTACCCGGAATAATTTGCTCCTACAGTCGATTCTAGATCTATTAAAGTTATTACCGCTAAACCCAAAACAATCCATTTGGATATGAAACCGTTTACTCTAGTCCAACACTCCATGTTTAATATTCAAACTGAATCAAAACAATACACTTAGTGATTATCACACACAGTTATTTTCACGCGCTGGTTTATAAGTTATTTTTACACACTCTATATATTAAATATATTTTCGTTCATAACTCTGGCGTACTGTAGAGTTTCGCATTCTGTAGTCTTGTAAACTTTCTTCCCCTTAAATAGAGACTGGAAAATAGAGGGATAGATAAAGATCGTGAAAATGTGATAATCCAGAAGCGAGCAATTAAATTCAGCCGAGTACGTGTTTGCTCTATCTCTCATCTATTACAGTGTTTAACAAACGTCTACTTTTAACTTTATATACCTTTACGTTTTTCACTCGGGTTTAGCGGGGAATTTGAGAGGATTCACCATTGAGTGGAATTTGATATAACTCATTTTGAGTTTTGAAGTTTACTAAACAAGGGGTTCTGTGTGAACAAGTTGTTCACATACGCCCTATTTTACCTGTGCATAGTCATACTCAACTTTTCATGTATTGTTGCAATAATTAATTGCCGTAATGGAAGCCGTTGAATCAAATAGTTTTAACCGAAATACAGTTTTACAAACATATATATATAGAAGCATTTGAAACAGTAACTTGAAACATACTAATTATATATAAATTATAAATACTTGTATATGAACTGGCCAGTGTGAGAGAAAGAATGAACGCTATATTATACTGATTGGTATATGATCTGGGATGAAAACTGAAACGTCATATAACGCCCTGGTATGATGGACAGTGAAAGGACTATGGGAGTATCGCATGAACATTTTTTGGTACGGCGCAGTTTTAGAATATCGGAACTTTACTTTTTACTGACTGTATATCGGAGGGTCCCGACTTGTCAAGTGATGAAGTGTCGATTCTTACGGATGGAGGGAGGTATACAATACTTGTTCTACCCAGGAAAAATGGGGTTGCCTGCCTCTACCACAACAAAAAACAAAATCGACTGTCGGATATGAGGCCCTCCCAGTGGGGTCCATATTCCCTTGTTCTCTGAAAATATGACCCAATGTTCCCTTGTTCCCCAAAATATTTAGCTGTGTTCCCCCAGCAATATTTCCCCAATGTTCCCTGTTCCCCAATAATATTACCAATGTTCCCCAAAAATATTTGAAAATGTTCCCGAAAATTAATTCCGATGAATTAACAAACCATTTGGCCTACAATACTTAATGTTTGAATATTAGACAACAGTTTAGTTTTTGAAGAGAAGAACTTAAATTATCTACCATTTTTTATTGTTTTCACACAGATTTGTTCTGGACATGTGTTTATCATAAAATTATTTTCTCATCAATGTTTATAAGTACTGAGCACAACAGTATGTTTGAAAGATTTACATATTTTATCTTAATTGGTATTTAGTTATCATAGTAGAAAAAATCTGCCATTACTCTCCTCCTCTGTTCTCTTGTTGACTTTCTGGTGGTATTTTCATCTACCTCCTCTCTCGCCTCTGCTAAAGTAACTGTTTCAATGGCACTGCCGATTTGGGATTGAATCATAATAAACTCCTTGTGTACAACACGTACTTTCAAGCTTTATATCTCGCATACAAACGGCCGCTTCATCGTCTTCCACACAATATAACAGATGGAATGGGTCTCGAGAGAATGTTATGCCTTTTGCCTTTTTCATACCCGAGATAAAACTTCCTTTGAGCATAATGATTGACACGGGAAAGCCAGCAGGGAGTCTAAAAATACGTGTTTCGTCACCAATTACAACAGCTGACACAGTTCCCTGCGGACCTTGCGTTGACGCTGTTGTTTCAATGTATGTTTTCACATTGTTAGCGCACTAACAGGCAAAGTCATAATCTCCTGCAATTATCTGACTAATAACGTTAAATGTCAAGCTAAACTTTCGGAGATTGTTCAGATAAAGAACAAGTCCACTAACACGGCTTATCATTCTGAGGGCACCAGTAGCAGTATCTACAACGAATAGTATTTTTCTATCTGCACATAGTCCTGCAGGTTGGAAAAATTGGGCATCCTTTCCATCTCTATGGCCTCTCCCATTTCCAATATAGTGACTGCATTCGGCTGTTGTAGGATTGAATAACTTAATATAATAGCCATCTGTGTAATCTGTCTTATAAAACAGCCAAAATGTGTACGTTGACACATTCGTTTCCATTTCATATAACCGGTTATACTGATTCACATTCCCAGTTGACTTTAAATACACCCCACCGATCTTTATCATGAGAAGCAACATACAGGGATTCATTCATGAAAACTAGTCCATACAGCAAACAATATTTTGTTTCTAGCTTTTTGAGCAGTGTCCCTGATAACTGTACAAGATTTGAGTGAATTTCAAGCATGCGAATTTCTCCACCCGTTGTGGACACAAACAAATTGTTACTGCTGTCAAATGCTAATGCAAGCGGTATATATATAAATAGTATTGCCTACACAGAGCTTAACTTTTTTTCTGCTCAAGTCCTTGTACACGATTACATTCTTCTTTGACTCTGCAACATATAAAACACCACGATTCACTGCCACTCCTATAGGACAATCTAATGATTCAATTTCAGCTGTAACACTAGCTGGGTAATGACCAGCTCGAATTTGTTGACCTTCCCTGTTGCAATATCATAAATGAAAACATTATCTGCGAGTATAAATTTTTCTGGAACAACGGTATTTGTCAATAACTTGATGTTTTCCTCTATGATTGTTGTAACAGCGGCACCAGAAATTTGAAGAATGGAGTCAACATCTTGTCTATCCATGTTTCTAACAGCGCTCAAAGGAATCTTGCTTGACAGACTGGAATGCAAACCTGGGTCATTTCGTAACTCTCTTAATTGCACCAAATTTATTCTGAAATCATCGACCCAGAGACGGCAGTTGTTGAAACTCTGCCTTTTTCTCTTAGCAACATGCACCGCATCAGTTTAAAGTGTCTAATGATGACAGTCCTTTGGTTAAGTGATTTACACCAACTGGTAAGGAATATTTCGAGTCGATAGTTGTTACACACAATACATCAGCTTGTTGAATCATACTTTTCTTTAAAATGTTTTTATCTGGTTGCTTGCTTTCTTTGATATATTTAGGTTTTATGTGTGTGTTTTTTTACATTAAAACTAGATATTATATTTCAATTTCCTGTAATCTCATGTTCCCCAGTTCCCTAAAATTATGCCAATGGTCCCTCGTTCCCTGAAAATAACAAACAATGTTTCCTTGTTACCCAAAAGTAAATGGCCATGTTCCCCAAAAACCCTGGGCGATCCTCGGATATGGCCTTACATGTGCTAGAAATCACGTAAAACATCATTAAAATATCGGACGGTCACTTTATACTGACTAGAACATCGGAGCGTCATTTCATATGGACTAGAAAAAGCAGAGCAACTTTATATTGACTGGGAATATGTATTAAAGAGAGGGAATGTCAGCTGATATGGACTCTACAGCACAGTGTCACGTGGTAAGGACTACGTTGAAATAGACTCAACAGCGTAGTGTCACGTAGGGACTGACGAGAGTGGCGTCAGTTGATACCGACTCAACAGCGTAGTGTCACGTGGTAAG
Source organism: Cyrtodaria siliqua (assembly GCA_037043455.1). Lineage (NCBI taxonomy): Eukaryota > Metazoa > Mollusca > Bivalvia > Adapedonta > Hiatellidae > Cyrtodaria > Cyrtodaria siliqua. Next base: position 167,748 of record JAWPHD010004101.1, read on the forward strand.
CACTAAATATATAGACGGGCGTCAGTTGATACCGACTCCGCGGCGTAGTGTCATGCGGTAAGGACAAAATAGAAGGGCGTCAGTCGATATTGAACTCAGCAGCGTAGTATCATCTGGTAAGGACTGAATAGAAGGGCGTCAGTCGATATTGAACTCAACAGCGTAGTATCACCTGGTAAGGACTGAATAGAAGGGCGTCAGTTGATATTGACTCAACAGCGTAGTATCACCTGGTAAGGACTGAATAGAAGGGCGTCAGTTGGTATTGACTCAACAGCGTAGTGTCACGCTGTAAGGACTGAATAGAAGGGCGTCAGTCGATACTGAACACAACTGCGTAGTATCACCTGGTAAGGACTGAATAGAAGGGCGTCAGTTGATATTGACTCAACAGCGTAGTGTCACGCTGTAAGGACTGAATAGAAGGGCGTCAGTTGATATTGACTCAACAGCGTAATGTCATGCGGTAAGGACAAAATAGAAGGGCGTCAGTCGATATTGAACTCAACAGCGTAGTATCACCTGGTAAGGACTGAATAGAAGGGCGTCAGTTGATATTGACTCAACAGCATAATGTCACGCTGTAAGGACTGAATAGAAGGGCGTCAGTTGATATTGACTCAACAGCGTAGTGTCACGCTGTAAGGACTGAATAGAAGGGCATCAGTTGATATTGACTCAACAGCGTAGTGTCAAGCTGTAAGGACTGAATAGAAGGGCGTCAGTTGATATTGACTCAACAGCGTAGTGTCATGCGGTAAGGACAAAATAGAAGGGCGTCAGTCGATATTGAACTCAACAGCGTAGTATCACATGGTAAGGACTGAATAGAAGGGCGTCAGTCGATATTGAACACAACTGCGTAGTATCACCTGGTAAGGACTGAATAGAAGGGCGTCAGTTGATATTGACTCAACAGCGTAGTGTCACGCTGTAAGGACTGAATAGAAGGGCGTCAGTCGATATTGAACTCAACAGCGTAGTATCACCTGGTAAGGACTGAATAGAAGGGCGTCAGTTGATATTGACTCAACAGCGTAGTATCACCTGGTAAGGACTGAATAGAAGGGCGTCAGTTGATATTGACTCAACAGCGTAGTGTCACGCTGTAAGGACTGAATAGAAGGGCGTCAGTTGATATTGACTCAACAGCGTAGTGTCACGCTGTAAGGACTGAATAGAAGGGCATCAGTTGATATTGACTCAACAGCGTAGTGTCAAGCTGTAAGGACTGAATAGAAGGGCGTCAGTTGATATTGACTCAACAGCGTAGTGTCACGCTGTAAGGACTGAATAGAAGGGCGTCAGTCGATATTGAACTCAACAGCGTAGTGTCACGCTGTAAGGACTGAATAGAAGGGCGTCAGTCGATATTACCTCAGCAGCGTAGTGTCATGCGATAATGAATGGATATTTGTGCGTACTTTGATATTAACTTAACGAATAGTGTCACGTGGTAAGTACTAAATAGTTGGCGTACATTGATATGGACTTAATTAATAGTACCACCACGTAGTAGTGACTGAATAGAGGGGCGTCACTTGATCTTACCCAATCACACAAGATGGACCATTGCTTGACCATATTACTGAACAACTGAGCGTTACACAGCACTACGATGGATCTCACAGACTTTTTATTGAGCAGTGGATTATCTATTGAACAGTGGATTATCTATTGAACAGTGGATTATCTCTAGATAGGGACTTCAATAACGGAGCACACTTGATTATGGCCGGTTGACTGACATTTCAAAACTGTCTGCCACACACCTGTTTATGGGTGATATTGAAAGCAAATTAGATGTAAGTGTCTGACTTTAGACATTTCATACGGCAATATTTACCTTGTGTATATTTATGGCCCTTATATTAATATCTTAACCCGATAGTACACGAGTGGTGACGACGATATTCGTCTGCCATTACATATGTGACAAGCTGCGATAACAAAGAGCTTTATTGCTCTTTAGAACGAACATATTTAAATAATGCTTGACGCGAAAACGTTTGTGATGTATTGAAGTACTTCAAGAAAATATACAGCACTTTAAAATTAAATAGAACGGTTTATAATACAATACTAATACAACCTGGTGCTATTCTTTCTGCGAGCGACTTTAATCATACACTCGAGTATGCTTTCATTCCATAACATTAACATTAATTATACAAGTCAGGGGCGTAGCGTGAGCAAAATTTCAATTACTGACGGGGGTAGGTGCGTGAGGGGATTGTGTCCCTCCCGGCGGTGGGGGTTCGGGATTTTTAAAAAAAAAACACGCTCGTACGTGACTTCTGGTGCATTTTATGGTCAGCATGTATCACCCCTTAGGCTCACCTTTTTATTGCGTTTTTCGAGTTTTTATTTTTTGAGCATCGTTTGAAAAGTTTACTCACGTGAGTAAATGAGTATGGCACGCTACGCGCCTGCAAGTCTGCATATTCCATAATAGTGGTCCCCGTTCTACAACTACTTCTGATAGTGATAATGCTGCTGATACTACAATAACAACTACTACTACTGTTACCGATGTAGCCTGCTCCTACTACAACACCTATTACTATTGCTATATTTTACTGATGCTGCTACTGCTACTACAGTGGCTGCTACTGCTGCTGATTCTACTACAACAACAACTACTACAACTGATGTATACTACCGTGATGCTGCTACTGATTCTACCGCATATGCTGATGCTGATGCTATTAAAACAACAACTACGACTACTTATGTTGCTACTGCTACTGCAACAACTAGTATTAATGTCACTCCGATTCTACTCCTGCTACTCCTGTGTGTTTCCACGGTATTACTACTTATAATACTGATATCGCTACTTCGACAGGTACTGCTACTGAATGATACTAATACTGCTACTTCGACAGGTATTGCCACTAAATGATACTAATACTACGGTGTCCTGTTAGGGCCATCTTACCATCGCATCTTACCATCAACCATCGCATCTTACCATCGATGTCGTTGGTAAGATGCGATGGTAAGATGGCCCTAACAGGACACCGTATAATACTGCTAATTCAACTATAAGTATAATTTCTTCTGCTCATAATAAATATCTGTATTAGAAGTGGTCACACATGGTTCTTAACCTACATCCACGATATGTACCTAATTGTCTATGTGTGTAGTTTTTACGTGAAGTCCTGTTTACCCATCAACTGTCCACAGACTATCGAAAGATGTTTAGTTTGTGGTAATATTTTGCTGTATTCCATCAGACTATGCATATATGAAGCACCTGTGCAAAATATGGCTTAAGTGTCCCCAAAATACCCGACACAACTCTATTCACCTTTATGGTAATCGCCCTTGAGGCCCTCTAAAAATATAGATATCATGTTTATACACGTTTACCATTACGTGGGAGATGAAGAGAAGTTTCTATAGATACTGGTACCAGCCAACGTTATCAAACGTTTGCTAACTCGTTTTTTTATTACTAATTAAAGTTAATATGTAGCGAGTGATTTCATCAAGGGGCCATGTGCTTAAGGTGAGCGCTTCCGTTCTCTTTGAACCAATTAAAGCTAAACAAACATGTATAGCGTATAATATTATGTCTGTATTCGCAAATCTGTGAGAAACACACGAGTGTGAGATACAATAATAGACAGATTCAGGGGCACATTAAAATTAAAAGTTAAAAACGGGTTGCATCATTGAGTTTCATCAAAGAAAGAGGGCTCAGTGTGTTTGAACATATTTCTAGATGACCCCCTAACTATAGCGGCAATCGATTAAGATTCCCGCTCCAAATATATAACCTTGATACCATGACAAACGCTAATAGGTTTGTATATTGGCCATTTTTTTAAAGAGAAACGACCCCTTTTTCGGGACCTGTCATCTATCTCCTGTTTGTCAATTTGACGACACTGAATACGTGTTTTAAGGCATAGGCATATCTTGGAGGCACCACTTTATAAGACATGTTCGTTCTTTCGCACCCAGACACACACACTTATTACAAAAACACAATGACGACCTTTGAACTGATATTCCACCATTTTTTCAGTTTTTACAGACGCATTTTTCACAATTCACAACAAATTGAATTTAGAGTTGGTTTAGTTATTGTTTAAGAAAGAAAAAAACCGCACACTTATGTTATAAATTAAACCAAGTCTTTCTAATCTAGTTACAATTTAGTTTTGTGCATGTTGAAGAATCTATTATTGTCTATAACTGTCTGATAGTATCAAACAATGCATAACCTGTATTAATTTCATAAATAATTTAAAAAAAAGAAAGAAAAAAAAGAAGCGAAAATCAAGTCGCGCGTTTCTAATTTTCAATTAAAATATGCTCCGCGCTTTAAATCTTAAAATTTAAAAATCTCAGGATTTTGTGTTAAAAGGTTTTGGCGGGCCTGACACCAAGTTGGTCAGGTCTTATCTCTTAACCCATATAATGGACTGTTCTTTCTTTGAATTAAGACCATTCCATTTATGTGACAAATGGGTGTCTTGGGGAAATGACTGATCAGCAGCCGGACATTGTAAACCGTGATCAGGCTGATCTGGGTTTACAATGCAAAGGCTATTATAGTCGTGCTTAGCGGGTTAATGGTTAAATATGAATTCACCATAGATTTTGAAACGGGGCTTAAAATGCTGAAATTAACCTCGGAAAGCGCTTATTACTATCCAGAATGAATTTCCTTGTTTATAAGGAATTATAAATAAGTTCTGTTGATTTTGATTTAAACATATTGTATTACCCATATTTGGATAACAATGACAAATGAGTCGGGTAACAAGTTCTACCAACATTAGATTAAACACTTCACAGTTAACATTTTGAAATTGCAAAATGAACTTTAGAACAAAAAACATAATTCTTTGTCAGTTTTAAGTCGGACTCCTTGACCTCCACGAAAAGCCTGACATACCCATTTTAGGCATTGCTATATCAACGCCCCGATACATGTACACAGCAAACCAATATTGCAAACCAGCGTGTTTCTCTAATCTAAGGTGAAGGGGGCAATATAAATATTAAGGTTATATTAGCTGGCTGTAAATATTCAAGCTTCCCGGTGGGGTGCTGGCTGTAAATATTCAAGCTTCCCATGCTTTTTCAATGGTGGGGGGGGGGGGGGGGGGGGGGGGGTGGAAGCGTGCTGGCTGTACATATTCAAGCTTCCCATGCTTTTTCAATGACCAAATGTGTCCTTAATTCGCATGGCGTACCAGCATTAATTGGTTTGGGTTTCTATTTTAGAATAGGCGTAATCCGTATAATACTCCAAAAACGCAGTTTGAACGCACACTGACTGAAAGATGAACGAAAGCAATTGTATTGAGCGCTGCGTAAATGTTAATGCATTATATCATGTACATATATATACATTTTTGGGATAGAGTGTCGGTAATCCAAAAAATAAAATAAAAGCCTGGCCTGATCCATATACATGGGACAAATTTCAGAAATACAGACAATAAAGAGTATGGCACCCTTGAAGTGGACGGTGTACATACGTACACTGAAGTATTATGTAGGTGACATTTTAGAACCTTAAAATAAACACTTTTATGAAACATAGTAACGCACATTTTATTGCAGTCATTTTATTGCTGATGTCCATTATTATTGCATAAATTAGTTATTATTTACAAGCATTATTTACAACCGCACTTCAACTATAATATAATAATGTAACAAAAGTACAGTCAGTTAACCTACACAAGTAGCCGTGTCAAGCATTGGGTTTACCCTTGGTGTTGGTTCAAGCTTAGGAACTGTCAAATATGACTTAATGAGGGGGTGACATATGAATTCGGGTAATGGGTAGTGATTTGTTGCTTAAAAGCTCATCAGCACATTATAGGTTATTTAGAGCCGCTCCAGAGAGAGAGGGGAGGGATACATCGGAATCTGGGAACCTGCCCTACTTTTACTAACGAATAAATCCCTGCGTTTCTTTAAGGTGCTCGGATGATAGACTTCGAGACACGGAATCGTTCGATTCACGTCTCTTTCCTACGGACCGTAACGAGGCTAAGAACACACCGACGAAACTCAGTGGCGCCGTTGATGCTGGAACCCGTGTTCTCCGGAATTCAAGTCCATCGTGCAGTCCAATGGATTATAGGTGAACTATACTGAGCAAAAATAGAAACGTCCCCAACTTTACCCATAGATTTAGACACAATGATATTATATCTGATTTAATCTTATATGCCAATACCTTTGTTAAAGGCCAGCACTGTCATGAAAACATGTTTCTCTGAATCAAACTTGTGGGCAAACTTATTCCCCTTGCTTTGGTTTAAACAGTATTTCCGGGTCTTGTAGATAAAACTTTGAGTTAACACAGTTTTGTTATATTGAAATAAACAGAGAATGACCTCATCACCAATAAAACATGTTTTAGCAGCAACAGACAAACTTTGTTTTTTGATGATTATTAATATTGATCAGAATGATTGAGTGATAAGTATAAAATGATGAAATTATATCTAGATTGGTGTACAAAGTGTAACAAAGTCAACCCTATGCAAATCATAGCTTAAAAGAGGGACGTTTCTATTTTTGCTGAGTATATGAATAAAGAAGTTGGGAGATGAACCAAAATCTTTCGGTACGTTATGCTCAGATGCCAAACATTTGGCAAGTGTTAAAGTATGTCCCATTTTCAGCATGCGGAGAAAAGGACCAAACACGAAGTGGGGGAAAAAAGGACCCCTGTGTCACCTTTCTCATCGTAAAATATAATCTAAGCCGAGGAGGTTTTAATACTTTTATATAATTGTACATTAACACGGTATTTAGTGGTTTACGGGACACTATCACTGTTTGATGCATATGCTGTAAAACAACAAATGGTTTCAACAGAAAGAACTTTATAGACACATGACGCCATTGCTCGGAAACAAACTTTGAAACTGGACTTAGTTACGACAATTCAGTATGTAATTTACAGCAAGCGGAAGTGGCAAAAGGACAAATTTAAATGACGGATAGGCCGTACTTGTGATAAAATGGCGTTTAAAGCAAGCGGAAGTGACATCATTTCAAACTTACATGACGTATCACTTGCAACTTTAATGCGCATAAAAAGAGAAAGGCGAAACTTGGACAAACGTGTCGATCAACTAGAAAAGCAACGGAAAAAATCCATACAGATGTTTCAATATGAGCGGCAACAGATTATCGAGGATCTGAAACAACGTGTTAACAGACGATCCATATCTCTTTCAGAGCTCTCCCGCCAAAGAGGTAGAAAAGAGGCTATCCCGATATCGCGGCGCGAAAGTTTAAATGTGATTCATTCCCACAATGGATGTGTCTGGAACACTGCACACGGTAACTACCAAAGTAATCCGCATTCTAGATCATTACATGTGCGAGATGATGCAAACGACGAAGACACGATGCAGGAGAAATACATATTTCTGAAATCTATAAAATGTCAAACAAGAAACATATTCAACTCTGTCTTTAAACAAACGGTAAAAGAAGGTCAGACATATCGGTTACCAAGGTTACAACGGGGTCAAACAAGTGTCGGTAAAAAATGGATTATTTTACCAATCTCGGAAAAGAGACCAAAAGCGCATGGCCAACATTTTACAGTTTCCAGTGAAATGACATTGCTTTGTCTGTAGGATAATTAATATGCAGATTATTCTCTGTTCATTTTATATACTTTGTGACAGTACAACTGTATTTAAGTTGCTACAAAGAATATATGGTGCAAAATATTTTTTATAAAATGAATTGGGTTTTACGGCGCCAAAAAGAGGTTATATGGCGCCGACAGAAATGAACATGCCAGACCCACCCTCCATTTACATCATAAAACATTTTAACCTGCAGAGTTGCTGCACATTCGCTGCAGCATTCGTTAACATTTCGCTGTAACCACGATCATTGTTTTTATAGGAAATGCCAACCCTCAGTATAAAAATCCGATTTGTTAAGTAAAAGTGAACCATTAAAATCTTGTGAAGTAGAACCACGAGGTACTAACATGTTTAATAACATGTTTCCAAATTACAAAATGGTGTGTTGCAACCTTGAACAGGCGAAGTCAATCGGAATGGAACAGGGAAGATCAAAAACGACAATAACGGCACTAAAACAAATGTTAGTGTTACGTGTGTGAAATTATATTCATTATTCATAGCAATGCTTACACTCATACTCAGCAGAAATGTATGTCTATTTAATAGTGTGTCTAAAACGTTTATTTTTGTATTACCTCATGTATTCACTTTGTGCTGGGTGAATAAAGTATTGTAGTGTAGTATAGTGTATTGTTCTACATGCATACTGTCGTACATTTAAAATAACTTTTTTGTCGTTCTTTTTCTGAGGAAGAATACGACCACACACCTGAAAATAGCCTACAGGTAGTGTTTGTTTGAATTGTTTGTATGGTGTTTAACGTCCTGTTTAGCACATGTCAGGCCATGTATGACGGTCGATTTTGATGTGGTAGAGGCAGACCACCCCGTTTTTTCCTGGGTAGAAAGAGTACTGTAAGAATCGACACTTTCTCACTTGACAAGTCGAGCTCCCAGATTCGAATCCGCAGCGGTGAGGGGCGAGAAGGTTTCAGACGCAGCGTCTTTACTATCCCGGCCACGGAGGCGTTTACAGAAATTCATAAGGTCTTTGAGCGTTTGTGGTAATTATATACCAAGACGTATACATGCATGTGTTTATACAATATAATATTATTTTAATATATATGAAAAACTAATTTGAATACACCATACAAGCCATGCTGAAATGATCAAATACATGTGTTTTTTAATGTGCAAATTATCCTATTAATTTTCAGAAGAGGAGCTGGCCTACTGACGTTTATCAATAAAAAAAACACACGCAGCCCTTGAATTAGGCAAATTTACTATTAAACTAGTAAACCTACTCTAATTTTACTTGATTATGTCGATCAGAAACGCATTATGTTGGTTATAAAAGCGACTACATTGTCTCCAGACTGAATCTAAAATGGGTTACTGGAATATGACGAAATTGCTAAGTCTATAATAAATAGACATCTTATCAAACTGTCAAAAGTCACACTTTAAAACCGTTTATACATCCAAAAATGAAGCGGAAATTGCGCTAAGCGAATTGTATTTGTTAACATATTAATACATTTGATACCGTTTCGTATTAAACACAAACAGGAGGCATCTTAAAGGCGTAAATGCCGGATTAAGAAATAGAATTGAAAGAATTACAAGACGTTATTAGCCGAATGTACGACCTTGCATTGTGTATGTTACACCGAAAGCATTAAAAAAACGCACATACCCCAGGCATTAGACAGAAAAGTTTTCACTGTCTGGTACGTGTTTCGGTGTAGAGGTATTATGGTACGGTGTATTATTTTCAAAATGGCGGACAATGTATTTCACCTGGATCCAGTATGTTTCATCGTTTATATTATATATAATCGTACTTGTAGTATCATGGAAGATCCAATGTCTTGAATTATTCCTGTTAATATCACAGATCTCACGTTTTAAAACCACAATCAGCTCTCACAATCAGCGGTTTTCCATATTGAAAAAAGTGAATCGAGAGATGACCACTATTTTGGTGCATAGGCGTCATTTAGAGGCATTCCGACTCCTAGAAGGTGCATACATATTCAAATTCTTCCATTTATAGTGTATGTAAACAACATTTGACCACACATCTTGCAGAATTTAGATGTTTTTTGGATTTGAAAATTGTCACGACGATACGGTGTGAACCAGTGCTATGTTACCACGGTACGGTGTAGTCCGAACACAAGTTGACAGATATCGGTACGGTGTATCATCAAATTTTTGATACGGTGTAGAAAGAACTTAGCTGCTTGAACGAGTTGTGAATGCTATAATTTGCATTGTTTTGCTGTTAAACTTTCAAAATATTTTTTGCACATGCTTTGTCAGTCGATAAAAATCGAAAAAGTGTTTGATCTGTAACTTTAGTTGTGGTTGTTTTGGAAAGCTACCTTGAAACAGTCGCCTTAAATACTAAACAGTTGAGGCTAAACATTGCGTAAAACAGTATACAAACATACATTTTAGTTTGTTTATTAATCTTTGTTTTTGCTTCTTCAATCTGTAGCACTAAAATATGATATCTTTGATTGCAGTCTATGTAAAATTGCAGTCGACAATATGGAAGATTCCATGCATAATTAAACAATTGGAATTGATGCCGAGGGAGAAAACGTCAATAGTCCTTTTACTAAACGTTTGAAAACTTCAAAACCGTTACAACACTCAGAATATAAGCCAAAACCACATTCTAAAACAATAATAATGACTCCTTAAAAGAAATTGAAAAAATGCTACCGAATTTTATAGATGAACTGAAAACACATGGGCACCTGGAAACATGGCTTCAAATGAACAAACTGACAAAAGATGAAACTTTTCCTTTTAAAAAAAAGGCGTTTTTACTGTTTTTGGACGTAATTAAATTCTATTCGTGTGAAAACACATCATTAATGAAATATAGTGAAACGATTAAACTGCTTTAGAGAACTGGGGATCATCTTTTCCACGGTAAATGGCTTCGGTTCATGAGTGGACCACAGGCCCATAGGGCGGGCTATGATAAAGTTGTGTTGTGTTTCCCAGTGAGCATGAAATACTTTAATTGCCAACAGGGCTTATATTCTGAGAGTTTTAACGGTGTTGAAGTTTTCAAACGATTAGTAAAAGGACTGTTAACGTTTTCTCCCTCGGCACCAATTCCACAGAATTCCTGTTACATACATGTTTAAACACCTTCTTATTGTGGTTCACATTTGTGTGAAGTTTCATGGAAATCCCTTCAGTTTTTTCAAAGTAATGGCTGAGACAATGTTTTGACCTTTAACTTCCAAGTGTGACCTTGACCTTTGAGGAACAAACCGGTTATAGCACACGACAAAACTTCTCATTGTGGTTAACATTTGTGTGAAGTTTGATGGAAATCCCATCAATTCTTTCAAAGTTATGGCTGAGACAGGATTGTTTCGGACGGAAGGGCGAATGGACGGAATAGTGATTGGTACAACACATAACAATGAGGTTCGTGGACATATGGAGAATAGCGATATTTGTGGACATTATGCAGTAAAGTTAGGTTTGTGGACTAACGTTATACAATATGGAGAAAAGTGAGGTTTGTGGACATTTGGGGGAAGATAGGGATTTGTGAGAAGAAAGGGATGTGTGGAAATTAGGAAGACTAAAGGGTTTATGGAGTGAGAATTGTGGATATTAGGGAGAAAATTGAGGTTAGTGAAAATTAGGGAGAAGGGTGAGATTTGTGGACATAATTATATTGAGGTTTGTGGACATCATGGACGAGTGAAACTATATAGTGTGCATTAGGGAGAAAAGTGAAGTTTGCGGACATTAGGCAGAACGGTGAGATTTAAGGACATGCATGTAAGGGGGAAGATCGGGATTTGTAGACATTAGGGATAATAATCAGATTTGTGGACTCTATGGAGGCGCAGTCTGAGAGACAGCCATACTAGTATCCCCTGCCGCAGTTTTTTTTCTGTGTAGCTGTAGAAGCTTTGTTTAAGGAAGTTTTATCAATGCACCTAAAGCAGAAAGTAAAATGAACAAAAAATATAAGTATAATACTTCAAAAGGCTTTGACAGAGTTACTGTTACTGCACTATGAACTTCCTCTCATTGCCTTCTATAATTGTGTGAAGTTTCATTCCAGTCACATTAGGAGTTTTAAGCTATGCACCAGACAAAAATTATAAGTATCAAATAACAAAGGGCAATAACTCTAAGTTAAATGAACATATAGTTATGGTTCTTACATTCTCCACATTCTAATATTGCTCTCTGTCATTATGTTTCATTGCAGATCCATTAGGAGCTATGCTTCATACAAGTATTTTAAGTATATAATTACAAATGCCAATAACTCTATTGTCCATGAAGATGAGTTATGCTTATTGCAACCTTCACCCCATTTACTTGCCTTCTAACATTGTGTGATGTTTCATTCCAGTCTAGTAGTTTTTGAGTTATGCTCCAGGCAAGAATTAGAAGTATAAAATTACAAAGGGAAATAAATCTAAATTAAATCATGATAGAGTTATGGTTCTTGGAATCTGCACTTCCTTTGATTGCTCTCTATCTGATTGCAGTCCCATTAGTAGTTTTTAGCTCTACTGGCCAACGGCCAGCAGAGCTTATGGGATGGTGTGTTGTCCGTCGTCCGTCGTCTGTCTGTCGTCTGTCTGTCGTCCGTTAACTTTTCTTCAAACGACTTCTCCTCAGAAACCGCTTGGCTATTTTTGACCAAACTTCACGTGGATGATCCTTAGATGAATGCTTTTTAGATTTGTGAAAATTAGGTCAGCGCTACATCCAAGATGGCTGCCATTACCATATATGGTCGAAACCTTAAAAAATCTTCTTCTCCAGAATCGCTGGACAGATTTCAACAGTTTTTCTTTTAAAATGATCGCCAATGCCTAGACTATCAAGTTTGTTCAAATAAAGTCCCCGGGGTCAAAAATGGCCGTGCCCCGGGGGTCCAAATTTTGTATATTGAGGTTTTGCATGTTTTTCATATAGACATATAGGAAAAAACTTTAAAAAATCTTCTTCTCTGAAACCACAAGGCACAGAGCTCTCATGTATTACATGTAGCATCAGCTTATGGTCCTCTACTAAGTTTGTTCAAATGGTGACCCTGGGGTCAAATTTGTCCCCGCCCCGGGGGTCACAGTTTTACATAGACTTATATAGGATTTTTTTTTAGAAATCTTCTTCTCGGAAACTACAAGAGCCAGAGGTTTGATATTTTGCATTTACTATAAGCTTATGGTCCTTTACCAAGTTTGTTCAAATGGTGACCCTCGGGTCACTTTTGGCCCAGCCCCAAGGGTCACATGTTTTACATAGACATGTATAGGGAAAAACTTAAAAAATCTTCTTCTCTGAAACTGCAAGAGCCAGAGGTTTAATATTTTGCATTTGCTATAAGCTTGTGGTCCTCTAACAAGTTTGTTCAAATGGTGACCCAGGGGTCACATTTGGCCCCACCACGGGGGTCACAGTTTTACATAGGCTTGTATAGGGAAAATCTGAAAAAAATCTTCTTCTCTGGAACCACATGGCACAGAGCTCTCATGTATTACATGTAGGATAAGCTTATGGTCCTCTACTAAGTTTGTTCAAATGGTGACCCTGGGGTCTAATTTGTCCCCGCCCCGAGGGTCACAGTTTTACATAGACTTTATATATAGGATTTGTTTTTTTAGCTCTACTGGCCAAGGGCCAGCAGAGCTTATGGGATGCTGTGTTGTCCGTCGTCCGTCGTCTGTCGTCTGTCTGTCGTCTGTCGTCTGTCGTCCGTTAACTTTTCTTCAAACGACTTCTTCTCAGAAACCGCTTGGCTAATTTTGACCAAACTTCACGTGGATGATCCTTAGTTGAATGCTTTTTAGATTTGTTAAAATTAGGTCAATGCTACATCCAAGATGGCTGCCATTACCATATATGGTCGAAACCTTAAAAAATCTTCTTCTCCAGAACCGCTGGACAGATTTCAACAGTTTTTCTTTTAAAATTATCGCCAACGCCTAGACTATCAAGTTTGTTCAAATAAAGTCCCCGGGGTCAAAAATGGCCGTGCCCCGGGGGTCCAAAATTTGTATATTGAGGTTTTGCATGTTTTTCATATAGACATATAGGAAAAAACTTTAAAAAATCTTCTTCTCTGAAACCACAAGGCACAGAGCTCTCATGTATTACATGTAGTATCAGCTTATGGTCCTCTACTAAGTTTGTTCAAATGGTGACCCTGGGGTCAAATTTGTCCCCGCCCCGGGGGTCACAGTTTTACATAGACTTATATAGGATTTTTTTTTAAAAAATTTTCTTCTCGGAAACTACAAGAGCCAGAGGTTTGATATTTTGCATTTACTATAAGCTTATGGTCCTTTACCAAGTTTGTTCAAATGGTGACCCTCAGGTCACTTTTGGCCCCGCCCCAAGGGTCACATGTTTTACATAGACATGTATAGGGAAAAACTTAAAAAATCTTCTTCTCTGAAACTGCAAGAGCCAGAGGTTTAATATTTTGCATTTGCTATAAGCTTGTGGTCCTCTATCAAGTTTGTTCAAATGGTGACCCAGGGGTCACATTTGGCCCCACCCCGGGGGTCACAGTTTTACATAGGCTTGTATAGGGAAAAACTGAAAAAAATCTTCTTCTCTGGAACCACATGGCACAGAGCTCTCATGTAATACATGTAGCATCAGCTTATGGTCCTCTACTAAGTTTGTTCAAATGGTGACCCGGGGGTCAAATTTGTCCCCACCCCGAGGGTCACAGTTTTACATAGACTTATATAGGATTTTTTTTTTAAAAATCTTCTTCTCGCCAACTACAAGAGTCAGAGGTTTGATATGTTACATTTATTATAAGCTTATGGTCCTTTACCAAGTTTGTTCAAATAGTGACAATAGTGACCCTGGGGTCACATTTGGTCCCGCCCCAAGGGTCACATGTTTTACATAGACATGTATAGGGAAAAACTTAAAAAATCTTCTTCTCTGAAACTGCAAGAGCCAGAGGTTTAATATTTTGGTGTTGCTATAAGCTTATGGTCCTTTACCTATTTTGTTCAAATGGGGACCCTGCGGTCACATCTGGCCCTGCCCCGGGGATTCACAGTTTTACATAAATGCTTGTAGAGGGAAAACTGAAGAAAAAAAATCTTCTCTGGAACTGCAAGAGCCAGAGGTTTAATATTTTGCATTTGCTAAAAGCTTATGGTCCTTTACCAAGTTTGTTCAAATGGTGACCCTGGGGTCACATTTGGCCCCGCCCCAAGGGTCACATGTTTTACATAGACATGTATAGGGAAAAACTTAAAAAATCTTCTTCTCTGAAACTGCAAGAGCCAGAGGTTTATATTTTGCTGTTGCTATAAGCTTATGGTCCTTTACCAATTTTGTTCAAATGGGGACCCTGGGGTCACAGTTTTACATAAATGCTTGTATAGGGAAAAACTGAAAAAAATCTTCTTCTCTGGAACTGCAAGAGCCAGAGGTTTAATATTTTGCATTTGCTGTAAGTTTATGGTCCTTTACCAAGTTTGTTCAAATGGTAACCCTCGGGTCACATGTTTTACATAGACATGTATAGGGATTTTTTTTTTGAATTAGTTTTTTTTGATTTATTTTTTTTTGAATTTTTTTGATTTATTTTTTTTGAAATATCTTTTTTTGAATTTTTTTTTTTGAATTTTTTTTTTTTTTGAAATATCTTCTCTTTTTTTTTAAATGTTTTGCAATTTATTTATTTTTTGCAATTTTTTTTTTTTTTTTGCAATTTTTTTTTGAATTTTTTTTTGAATTTTTTTTTGAATTTTTTTTTTTAGCTCTATGTTCGACCAGTCGGACCAGAAACAGAGGTGTTCTTGATTTAGTTAAACATGCTATATGTTGCCTCGTTAATACGGTTGGGCCTTCATTTTTCATCTGATCTTTACCAAACTTTACCAGATTCTTTAGTTATGGC
The DNA here is from genome assembly GCA_037043455.1 of Cyrtodaria siliqua. NCBI lineage: Eukaryota > Metazoa > Mollusca > Bivalvia > Adapedonta > Hiatellidae > Cyrtodaria > Cyrtodaria siliqua. The sequence goes on from JAWPHD010004101.1 coordinate 183,282, forward strand.
CTTTAATTTAGTTAAAAAGATGTTTTTTGCCCGAAACTTTCAAAAAAACGTAAATGGCAGTCACTCACTTCATTGATGTTATAAGAGCCATGTTAGCCAGTAGAGCGTCCACAGGCCCTCTTGGGCCTCTTGTCCAGTTATGGAGCGGACACAAATTATAAGTTTACAATTACAAAGGGCAATGATTCTAATTTAGATGAAGACAGAGTTATGGTTCTTGCACTCTGCACCTCCTCTCATTGCTCTCTATCTTTGTATGAAATTCATTGCAGTCCCGTTAGTAGTTTTCATGTTATGGAGCGGACATGAATTATAAGTATACTATTACAATGGGCAATAACTCATAAGTTAAATGAAGACTGAGTTATGTTTTTTGCGCTCTGCACATTTTGTGAAATTTCATTGCAGTCCCACGTTGTTTTCGAGTTATAGAGCGGACATGAATTAAGTTTAAAATTACAAAGAGCAATTAATTAAAATGAAGACGAGTTCTTGGTTCTAGCACTCTGCACTTTCTCTCATTGTCCTTTATCATTGTGTGAAATTTCGTTGGAGTCCCTCTAGTAGATTTTGAGTTATTGAGCAGACAAAAATTATACGTATAAAATTGCAATGGGAATAACTCTAATTTCAATGAAGGCAGAGTTATGGTTCTTGCGCTCTGCACGTCCTCTCAATGCCCTCTATCATTGTGTGAAATTGCATTGCAGTCCCGTTATTATTACTTTTCGAGTTATAGAACGGACACAAATTATAAATATAAAATTACGAAGGGCAATAACTCTTATTCAAATGAAGTGAGGACATAACGGAGAAGAGATATGTGTGGGCAAGAAGAGAAAGATCTGTGAACATTATGAAGAGTGAGATTTGTGAACATTATGGAAAAGGGTGAGATTTGTGGGCATTATGGAGAAGAGAGATGTGTGGAAATTATGGAGAATAGTGAGATGTGTGGACATTATGGAGAAGAGTGAGATCTGTGAACATTATGGAAAAGGGTGAGATTTGTGGGCATTATGGAGAAGAGATGTGTGGACATTATGGAGAAGAGTGAGATGTGTGGACATTATGGAAAAGAGTGAGATGTGTGGAAATTATAGAGAATAGTGAGACGTGTGGACATTATGGAGAAGAGAGATGTGTGGACATTATGGAAAAGAGTGAGATGTGTGGACATTATGGAGAAGAGAGAGATGTGTGGACATTATGGAGAAGAGTGAGATGTGTGGACATTATGGAAAAGAGTGAGATGTGTGGACATTATGGAGAAGAGCGAGATGTGTGGGCATTATGGAAAAGAGTGAGCAGTATGGTCACTATGGGGAATAGTGAGATTTGTGGACATTGAGCAGTATGGACACTATGGAGAAGAGAGATGTGTGGACATTATGGAGAAGAGAAAGATGTGTGGACATTATGGGGAAGACTGAGATTTGTGGACATTATGGAGAAGAGAGATTTGTGGACATGATGGAGAAGAGTGAGATTTGTGGACATTATGGAGAAGAGAGAGAGATGAGTGGGCATTATGGAGAAGAGTGAGATGTGTGGACATTATGGAAAAGAGTAAGATGTGTGGACATTATGGAAAAGAGTGAGCAGTATGGTCATTATGGGGAATAGTGAGATTTGTGGACATTATGGAGAAAAATGAGAGCAGTATGGACACTATGGAGAAGAGAGATGTGTGGACATTTTGGAGAAGAGAAAGATGTGTGGACATTATGGGGAAGACTGAGATTTGTGGACATTATAGAGAAGAGAGATTTGTGGACATTATGGAGAAGAGTGAGATTTGTGGACATTATGGAGAAGGGTGAGATTTGAGGACATTACGGAGAAGGGAAAAAGATGTGTGGACATTATGGAGAATAGTGATGTGTGGACATTATGGAGATGAGATGTGTGGACATTATGGAGAAGAGCGAGATGTGTGGGCATTATGGAAAAGAGTGAGCAGTATGGTCACTATGGGGAATAGTGAGATTTGTGGACATTATGGAGAAAATTGAGCAGTATGGACACTATGGAGAAGAGAGATGTGTGGACATTATGGAGAAGAGAAAGATGTGTGGACATTATGGGGAAGACTGAGATTTGTGGACATTATAGAGAAGAGAGATTTGTGGACATGATGGAGAAGTGAGATTTGTGGACATTATGGAGAAGAGAGAGAGATGAGTGGGCATTATGGAGAAGAGTGAGATGTGTGGACATTATGGAAAAGAGTGAGATGTGTGGACATTATGGAAAAGAGTGAGCAGTATGGTCATTATGGGGAATAGTGAGATTTGTGGACATTATGGAGAAAAATGAGAGCAGTATGGACACTATGGAGAAGAGAGATGTGTGGACATTATGGAGAAGAGAAAGATGTGTGGACATTATGGGGAAGACTGAGATTTGTGGACATTATAGAGAAGAGAGATTTGTGGACATTATGGAGAAGAGTGAGATTTGTGGACATTATGGAGAAGGGTGAGATTTGTGGACATTATGGAGAAGGGAAAAAGATGTGTGGACATTATGGAGAATAGTGATATGTGTGGACATTATGGAGATGAGATGTGTGGACATTATGGAGAAGAGTGATGTGTGGACATTATGGGGAAGAGTGAGCAGTATGGATATTAAGGAGAAGAGATTGATGGACACTATGGAGAAAAGTGAACAGTATGGACATTATGTAGGAGATTTGTGGACATTATGGGGAAGAGTGAGATTTTTGGACATTATGGAGAAGAGATTTGTGGAAATTATGGAGAATAATCAGATTTGTGGACACCATAGAGAAAAGTGAACAGTATGGACATCATAGAGAAGCGTGAGATTTGTGTCTTGAGAAATAGACACACCCATCAACTTAAAGCCAGCAGTGCTCGCGAAATAGGATAGCCCCAAGCCCAAATTTGGTTGGGGCTTGTCCCTTTTTGCCATATTTTACTATTTAATTATTTCAGGGCCTGTCAATATTAATTCAGAATTTGCCTGTCAAACATATTTTCCATGAGCACTGAGCAACACAATACGTTTATTATCAATCTTAACGTTAATATGTCTGTTAAATTTGCATAAATCATCAGATATACCAAGCTGTTATTTAAAACAACTCGTCGACACGTTCCATCAGGTAAAAAGTAATGCAACATTTTTATCCTATGTTTACATACACAATACCTGTGCTTTAAATGAACCATATGGTCCCGCACATTACCTGTTTCATGCTAAGTGCAGCATTCATGGGACACAATGGAATAGTACATCAGTTTACAGATGAGGTATTGAAACCATTTATTTGGCATAGTTGGAAAAGGTTAATTCTATTCTATTTATTGAATGGGGATAATTCCCTAAGTTTGGAGGCTTCTAAAATACTTTGTCAACACTGTTTAAGTTAAGGTTTTAATAAGCATTGTACGCCTTTAAAGCAAAGTTGACAAAATTAATGAACTGTGAAATTCCATTACTTTTCTTTTGTTAGTCAGCTGTATTACCTAATATACAGTTTTTAAGGGGTGGTGGTGGTGGGTGTGGGGTAGAGGGTGGGGCATCATGCTTTTTATGGGGTTCTAAGGGGGTGGGGGGGTTGGGGGCGGAGTGATACTTTTTATGGGGTTCTAAGGGTTCGACTTCAAACACCAGGATTATTTTAAAGTTTTAAGCACGACGATACACAACTGCCTTGAAATAGCATTTTTATTCAAAACCAAAACAATAAAAGCTTTCCAGTTATAAATATGTCCCAAACAATTTAAAATATATCTTCTCAAGTAAATAAAACAATGTGTTTTCAAATGTAGACAATGTTTTTGTGCAAGTATGATAGACAATGTTTTTGTGCAAGTATGATAATGGGGTGCTCGCTGTTCATATGAAGCTTCAAACATATTGCTTGGAGGGTGACATACATCATTATAACAGCTATTCTCTCTGTGCCTTCTTGTAGTATCCAGCAGATGCACAAATAATATATGCCATTTGTCTTGCCTAGTTGAAGGTTGACAGGTGCATGCGGGATACCACAAACAGTCCAAAGAATTGTGTCATTCTATTTCTGTAATTAAATCTCAGAAAACATTTCAATAACAGGGGTTTCACTAAGGTTCAAATTTAGGAAGTTCGAACTTCCTGTATATCAAATTTGGAAGTTCATGGGGGAAATTTAAGAAGTTCTAGTGTTTGGGCATGGCATTCATACTCAGTCTTTGAGTCGGTGATTCCGCGTGGTAGTGTGGGAAACAACACATCTAAATTGTTTAAAAAAAGAACAAAAGGATATTTATAATCATCTGTATGTTTATAAAAGAAAATATTTGATGACATCATTATATAAACAGTTTCAAACTAGGCTGGCGTGGCGCAGTCGGTAGCGCGGAGGGTTTGTAACCGGAGGCCCCGGGTTCAATCCTCCGTGGTGTCACTGAGTTCCGTCGGTGTGTTCTTGGGCAAGACACTTTACCTTAGCCTCGTCCGTCGGATGGGGACGTAAACCGGGCGGTCCCGTGTATAGGTCTATCCTCAGAGCACGTTAAAGAACCATAGGAATCGATTCGATAATAAGAGTAGGGCAGGTTCCCGGATTCCTATGTATCCTTCCCCTCTCTCTGGGGCGGCTCTAAATAACCAATACTGTGTTGATGAGCCGTTAAACAACATTCAATTCAAACTAAAAATACTTAATTTGCCTTTGCGTGCCGTACCCCACTCACAAGTTTTATACAGTGAATTACATTTTGCAAACAGTTTTCAATTTATCAGTCCAGGAAAGCTTTTAAATTGACATACATTAATGAAAGGTATGTAAAACTGTCAAGTGTAGGAATAAATGTAACAGATTCTTTAATTTATTATCAAAGCAATCGATTGTTTTTGCCAGTGATAATTTCACTTCCGCGTTTAGTCTCCATTCGCGAAGAGTTCTTTCCCCTAGGTTAGAGATTATTAAATATTGTTTGTCTATCAGTAATTCGTTTCTATTTGTAACTTTGATAAATACATAGAAAAATGACACAAAGATATAAAAGAAATAGCCTTAAAAGTATAATCTCTTTGTGTAAGGACTTTCAACTTTGTGGTTAATGAATATTGGCATCGAGATTATACTGCTACTTTCATTTTGTGAAATGCGCGGCCAGGCCAATTATGTAATTAACATTCTCTCCTCTCACCAGCCACGCGTGTGACCTTTGATAAAAACTGGACAAAACTGGTTTTACCTGTAAATTACAGGCTCTATTGAGTTTTAGATGGGCGGGGCTATAATCGGTAATTTACAGATTATGGGACGTGCGTATTAAAGAATCGCTGTGTACTTTGAGGTTTTTGGAAGTACACTGTACGCCTTTGATGTTAATTTTCGCCGTACAACTACGATTTTTGGACGTAATTTACGGCCGTACGCCCGTTAACGGAAGCCCTGCAATAAATTGCTAGTTTTTAATTTTTTATTCAAGTTTTTGATGATAAAGTAGGAATAGTATGAATTTTTCCAACAAAAGTGGGAAAAGGTAGGAACGACGGGAAGCCTATTAACTAGTAACAGAGAAAAAGCGGGTACAAAGAAATCACCCTAATTCCAAAATTCCCCTAATTTACCTTTTTAAATATTTCGTTTTGTTTTTGTTTTTAAATTTCAGTAGGATACTAGGCATGGGACCACCAAGTTTACGTCCCTCAGTAAGATCAAACATTCCACAATGCAAATGTTTGACTACAATAGTTTCATAAAATGCAGTTGAAATTTGATATGCACACACAATAAATATGTTTGACTACAAATGTTTTCTTTATACTCGCGTGTATTACATTTTGGATTTCAGTGTAAAATATAGAAAACAATATTTTAGGAAAATGTATTATGCTTTCCCTTCACACAAAGCTTAAAATGGATGAAAAGTAGAGTTTATATTAAAAATTAAGAAAAGGTGCATTTCTATAACACGTACAGTTCTCAATGTAAGTTTTAAACTAAAAATATATATTTCAACAATTAGCAGACTCCCGTGTCTACATACACCCACATAGCTAGGCATAGTCTTTATAGAAGCTTCGACCCGTTTATGGCAGTATAATTCAATTTCACAATTCCTTTAAATCAATGGCCAACTGATCATTACCGCACATTAAATGTTAAAATAAACATTCGTTTTTTCGTATTCTCTGCTTCTGTGTTAATTCTTGGTTCATAAATACACTGGCGTCCTGACCACACGTCATATCAAGAGAAGCTGATCCAGACTTTTTTCCCCTTCTGATAAGTTCAGTCTCCTTCGGCAGGCTGCTCCCCCACCCTCTCCCCCTCACCCCAGTCGAAGCCTCCCGGCCGATCCTCGGGTAGCGGGTTATAGTTTGGATCTGCGGCTTGACCTCCCTCTAATATGTATTTTCTGGAAAAAAATAAAGAGATCGTACATTGTCATATTCTAAAGGAGTGACCATCTAGTGGTTTATATTTTATTCTCATGTATACAAAATAACATTAATGTTTAAATTGTTTCTCTTTAATTTCATTGTGCTTTCTTAGGCACCATACAGTTTCTAACAAAAACTATCACTGCAGGTGATGAATACACACGCTTAAGTGCTAAGTCAAACAAAGGGCCATAATTCTGTAATAAATTAAAAGGAAATCCTTCATGAGATGGTAGGTGTGTGGTCTTTTTACGAACGAGCGTAACTAGAACTAACACTGAAGGTGATGATATGATATCCCGGCTTAAATTTTATGTCAAACAAAGGGCCATAATTCTGTAATAAATTAGGCAATCAACATTGGGTGATGTAGAGGGACATAAGTCATCAGTTGTTATGTGTATATGAAGTTTGAGGAATGCAAGTAACGCTACGGAAGAAAAATGTGTTACTTGATGGGACGCGATTCCTATATATATATAGCCCCCACCTCACTTTGTGAAAGTGGGAGTATAATGACGCTGACCATTGAGTGAATTATTTCCTTATAACCAATCACTGCAGTTTAATAATCTATCAATATTATTTTAAATCAGTTTGTGCACGATTTAAATGAACTGTTACACACTATAATGTTCTCGGTAAAAGACGACGACGCCAACAACACTTTATTGACATCATGGATCAATGTCACAATTAGTTATTTTTGAGTTTGGAGTTTGTCAATAATATTAAGTGAACACTAAGAAATCATGATCTTTCATCCATAGAAATGTATGCAATAAAGCTGTTTACTATCAATTATATAACATGTTTAATACAAGTGCTAGGTTTTGTTTGTATGGTGTTTTCAACACATGCAAGGTTATATATGACGTTTTTTTGTGGTGAAGGCAGACCACCCACTTTTCCTGGGTGGAACCAGTACTGTACACCTCCCGCCATCCGTAAGAATCGACACTTCCTCACAAGTCGAGCTCCCAGTCGGATTCGATCCCGCAGCGGTGAGAGGCAAAGGTTTACAACGCAACATTGTTAACCATTCGGCCATGGTGACGCACAAGTGCTACATGTAGGTAATACAGTGTTTTATTAATTACAACTCACCATGTCACTATTGACATCTAAAAAGTATGTACAAGTTACAACGTCGAGTTTTAAGACAACAGAAGTGTGGAGAACATAATTTTTATCTACTATTGTGACATCAGAGGGATCTGCAAACCCAGACATGCAAATCAATACCATAGTTCTACTATAGTGGCTGAAGTCGCTCATTGGGATAATACATATTAAGGGGACATAAGTCTTAAGATTTTGGTCAATATTTGTCATACCAAATCTTTTACACATTAAAGGGACACATGGCAATCTTGATTTTTTAGAACTCATATATATTAGCAAGCAGTTTTAAAGTAAAAATGATACTGGATTAATAAATCGAGATGCTAATTTTAATGTCCCTTTAAACACAAAATGAACTATTCTTCATACAGCAATACTTACAAAAATCCTGGTGTTTTAAGGATTCTGAATCCCCCATGTTGTTGTGGAAACACGTCTTCTAAAAAGTAGTATATGTGTCCAATGGCTATACCTGAAATTGTACGAAAATAAACAATTAAAGTGAAATAGTTGAGATGAAAAAATATTTTTTATTTTCACCCTCTATGGTGACAATGGATGATAGTAATCAAATAATTGCAGCATACAATTTGTTTCTAAATCTTGCATGCCGAGGGTGGTAGTATTTATTTTTTTATCACATTCGCTGCTTTGGTGCACGTATGATTTTTGTTTCTAGATTAAAATTCTTGGTTTCAATATAATAAAATACATATCACATTCATGAGAGGTTGACAGTTGATTATATTTTTACTACTGTGAAGAAAATAACCCGGATGTGCTTGTAAAACAACAGTCTTCGAATTAACCCACTTTTTTTATGTATATAGTCGGACGGGAAAATGTACGGGTTTTCATCGAGTATATAAGAATTCCGGCTAGCGACACAAAAAAATTCATTCAAAGACTGAAACAAAGTAAAATGTATTTCAAGCATTTAGCGTGAATAAGAATCATAAAGCCATGCAGACTTACCCATTAAATCTACAATGACTGAATTTCCCAATAACAGTGAAAAAGCTAACAGCACCCATGGTAAATAGGGTGCCTGGAAATTCATGAGACCAAAAAAGTTCATTCTGACATAGGGGTTTCTCCTACTCCACACATACACCAGCATGATCGTGAACGCACTACCCAGGAACACTAGGTTCACAAATAGGGCTGTAATCTGTCAGGATAGTTAAGGTTAAATGATGCCGACTTTTAACATTTTTCAATTATTTTTTCAGTATATATATAAATTGATTGTCAGTGACGTCAATAAGCGTAATCTAGTGCATACACTTCCTGAGAAACAGAGATTAACGCAATAACTAAATGCTGAAGCCTTATGCCTAACAAAAAAATATGTGTGTTTCCGGTTTCCTGACCGACCCTACTTTTTCACCGCTGACCCTAAATATTTTTAGCAAAAAAAGAATAAGAAAAAGAAGAAAAAAAAAAGAAATCTTACAATCAAACAACAAATATTTTTATTCAAATGATAATTTTATTAGCCAGAGTTGTTAAGCATCTAATCTGGATCCAAACTGTTTGCAAAGGTTATCAAGAAGTTGCCTTAGTACAAAAATGGCATAATATATGCGAACAATATATATAAAAAAATATATCTAAAAAACACTTTTTCCTACCTACCTACCCTAACTTTTTGACAGGGTGAAACCAGAAACACACATATATTTTTTTAGGCCTTAGCTGCAAACAGGAAAGCAACGCATTCCCCCCCACCTTTTCTTGTAAAAAAATGTTTATGCCTTTTTTACGCTGAAATCTCAATCTTGAACACTGGAAAAGCCTGTTTTTTGTTTGCAGATATAAATTCATTTATAAATTTCCGATATAGTGCTCTTTTGGCCAGTTAAATGTCCAAAAGACTGGTAAAACCACCATGATAATAGAATAATCAAGAACTATTTCAAAAAAGTTTGGTGTTTATGCGGTTTTAAATGCTGGCAGTAAATGGCAAATTTCACGAAATCCACTAACACTTTATTGTAAATTTGCCGTTCACTACAGGCTTTATTTATAACTGCATAAACATCAAAAAAAATCAAAAAATCTTATATTTACATTATTATCCTGTCGCTATAGTACACAATAACGTGCCTATGGAAAATGACAATGATAAAAAAATGCAAGAGAGACAACTACCTTCATTGTATTTTAGCCAGCGGAATACCCATTTTCTATTGAGACACAGAGGATGAGTGCGGTAGCTCTGCCACCTTGAAAAGTGGAAGTTTATTCGAAATTAGATGCATTTTTTTTCAATTGAAAGTATCAAGTGAATTTAAATATTTACCATTAACACAATGCTGCTTCTAATATGAGAAGATACATAAAAACCCTTAACCCGCTAAGCATGACTATAATAGCCTTTGCGTCCATTGTAAACCCAGATCAGCCTGCAAGTAACTCACAGGCTCATCAGGGTTTACAATGTCTGGCTGCTCATCAGTCATTTCTCCAAAACACCCCTTTGTAACATAAATGGAATGGTCTAAATTTAAAGAAAGGCCTGTCCATTATACATTCATAGCGGGCTAAAGGTTAATGATTCTGTTAAAATCCTATGACGTAGTTTTAACAGAAAGCATTACGTGAATGTAAATAGTTTACAAAGGATACAATCATTAGCACTCCACAAAAGACAAACATGTAGAAGAAATCTGCCGTCTTTCCTCTGAACGAGCCCTCCTCTAACATGCGGCAGTAGCGGTACGTGAATATAAGGTTAAACAGAAAGTTGAAGCCTATAGGACCAAAATATAGGAAGTTTGTGATCAGTCTCCATACCTGCAATAAACACAAAACAATGTAAATTACATAAACATGTTAAAAGAAACTGTATAGTATGTCTTCAACAATAAGGCCATCCCTAAAAAATTGCTGGTTTGCTCTGTTCGACCTACTCACTAAAAAGAGCTCTACCCAAAACTTTTTATTGCAATACTTTTCTCTTTTTTTTTTTGCTGTTTTAAGAATATTTTTCCTTTAATTTCTTATGTTTTTTTACTGCCCTTGAAAGAAAAATATTTTTCACCTACCCACCTAAAACATTTTGGGTCGGAGCACAGCAAACCAATTTTTTTTAAGGATAATTTTAATGGTATCTTTGAATGTTCTTCTATTATTCTGATCTTTGATATATTCAGATGCTCGTGGGTTCCATACAAGATTGTACTCTGGTCATCTTACACTACTCATTCTATTGGTTAAATCACTGAATTATTTTTCTGCCACATCAAGACAAGAATATCTTGTCATCTTGGACATGTAATGACCATCCTTAAAATATGCCAAAATTAAATATAGTAAATACATTTATATCACGCTACAAATTATACTAACGGTACTACACAACACAAAATAAATGTAGTAATCTATAATATACCTGATAATGTCTAAAGATGAGATCTGGATTAAAGTAGATTTGAAAGGGTGTGATCACATCAAGTTGCTGAAATAATAAATGAATTATCATTCATGTGCTTTAAAGAGCATGTAGATGTTGTATTTGGAAAAGTATTACATTTGGCATGACCTTTCGCTTGTATACTTATAAATTAACACGAAATGCATTGGCAAGTGCCTAATTGATTAATGAAGTCTTAAACACTCACCTCATCCTTTAACACAATATATTTATTTCTTTTAAACATTTAGTAAATAAACTCTCCATTAGTTTAATGGAGAATTTATCAAATGTGACAAAAAAAAAGTTTATTTTTTATAACTGAATAACTTTTAATTGATGGAGAGTTTAAGTTTAAACTCTTATACAGAGGTATAATTTAACTTTTTACTCACATGACATTTCTGTTCATACACTACTTATACTAGATTGTGTTGTAAAACGCGAAAACTAACTCCTTTCAGTATTTGAGTAAACTTTAAATCATGCTAAATTTGTACAGAAAAGATGTATATACGTACTCGCAGTCTTTTTTTGGGCACTGAAAATTTCAACTTGCATTTTCTCAAAACAACTCGCATTTTGGTTGTCAGTCATAAGCGATGACAACACTTTTACTAAATTTTCAAAATTGTGTGAAAGAAATCACACCAATAGAAAGAATATGTTTTCACAAAAATTATGCAGCTTAAATCATGAAATTGAGCCATAAATAAAAAAAGTTATAACTTTTTAAACACCAGCTTTCAATAAAGTTTGTCACATTTTGTGTATAAATTCAGCATAACACAATAAGACTGGTTCCCGCGTAAAAATCTGCCTGCAGAGGCCCAAAAGGTAGCATGTTTGCACAGTCTGGCACACAAAAGAGCTCCATTTTAGGACTTGGAAAATGATTTCATAACATAAAAGAAGGCCTAATAGAGGTACCTAAACCTTCATTGACCTTCATTCACTTTTACATCATTGTTTTTACCTATGTTGAAGATTGCTATTTTTCAATGAGCTGAAAGACCCCATTGGATACTCAAATCACACATCTATTTATATATTCGTATTACATCATTTTTAACCTTCACATTCATGACCATAACATGGGAAACTGTCTTTTAATTGGTCTAAAATAAAATATGCAAGTGGACAACCATGCTACATTGAATCAAAAAATGGTGGCGCGCACTTGATGAATTCATAGAGATCGATCAAATTGGAGTCTGATATTTGGCTGAACTGACAATGATATTCTTGATAGACATTACAAAAATGAAGTTTAATCTTTAAAGTTTGATTACTTAAAAATAAAATGGCATTTATTTAGTACCAAATTAGTCTATATTTATCGAATATTAAATATTTATAATTGTGACAGATATAAACTGGGCATGCACAGAACGTATTGTCATCGCTACTCGACTTGTGAGGAAGTGTCGATTCTTAGTTATGGATGGCGGGAGGTGTACAGTACTGGTTATACCCAGGAAAAGTGGGTGGTCTGCCTCCACCACAAACATTTGACCATTTTATATAACCTTACATGTGTTGAGAATGACGTAAAACACCATACAAATTATTTCTATGTTAGTAAGTAGGAGCTCATTCATGCTACAAATATACAATTTAAAGGTAAAAAATAACACTACAAATAACAGTAAAAGCATTGAAAAGGGAAGAAATATAAAACTGGTAATATAAAAGTAGACTGACAGCAAAAGTAGCTGGACAGACTGTTGACATATGGATAATAAAGATTATCATAAAAGTAAAAATATTCCCCACCCACTTTCTTTACATTGCGTATAAACCGAAAGTAAATAAAAATCCAAACAAACCACTGCTAAAGTTGTTAGAACACATGCGGTGGTATATGTTCTTGTCATAGGAGGCATTTGCATGTACTCTTGTTGAAACGTGTGCGCCATTTTTGCAAATAAATTCGCTTTCTTTCATTTGTTGATCCTTTTTTCATAACCGGAAATTGAAAATGCCACGTCCTTCTTACGCATGAGCATTAAAATTCCACGGACAGGTGTAACTTACGGTCCAACTACGGTCCACCTTCATGACCGGGTCGGACCGGTGTTATTTTGTAGGATCCTGTTCAATTTAATTAGTACGGTAAAATGCTCATTTTACAAGAGCTGTCACCAGATGGTGTTATGCTTATAAATCAACATACTACATATATGTTTTTATAATATATCAGAGAATTTAGTCACTGATATGTATTATAAAAACCCTGGTGTTGCTGCTATTCCACCACTATACAAAGTTAAATATGGAACAACTCCAAACTATATCTCAAATCTGTTCCCACAATTGGTAGGACAAGTGAGCTCTTACAACCTTCGAAATAGTGATAATTATGCCACTACTGTTCGTAGAACTGAAATATTTAATAACTCGTTTGTACCTTCATCTCTTAATCTCTGGAACAACTTACCAATAGATATACGTAATTCAGAATCTATATCGATATTCAAGAGGAAACTTTTAAGTTTTGTTTTTCCAAGCTCAAAAGTTCCTACACACTACTTAACTGGCCAACGAGTATTTGCTGTTTTACCTGCCAGAATACGAAATTATTTCAGTAACCTTAATAATGATCTTTATTTAAACCATTTACGAGAATCATACAATTGCGATTGTGGTTCTGCAGTAGAAGACGCTGAACACTTTTTTTTCAACTGTATTTTATTTCGTACACAACGGCTTCGTTTGTTTCAGTCAACTCGTACATTTCACCCATTAAATTTAAATACAATACTTTTTGGTCGCGAACACTTGTCGGATGACGATAATCAAATTCTCTTCGAAGCAGTGCAAATGTACATAAGAGAAACACAGAGGTTTGCCTAGATTTAGATTTACTTTTGCAACTCATGCTGATTGACTCTTTTCTTTCGAACTTGACACAATCTCTATACTTCTTCTTTTTTTCCTTTTTTCTTCACTAGTTCCTAGTTTTTCTTTCTCACTACCTTTTCTATATTCATGATATTATGTGCAAGTTATGTATATTTACCTATGTAATTGTCTAACTTTGTGTGTATACTATTTTGTCGGGAAGGGCATTAACTAATGTTGTAAGAACTTGTAGCCCAACC